>WOXC01001528.1:600000-1022838 GCA_011680675.1 Gymnobelideus leadbeateri
TGGAGCACCTGAGTTCAAATCCAGCCTCAGACACTTAACACAAAACTAACCATGTGACCTTAGGCAAGTCACTTAGGCAAGCCACTTAGGCTCAGAATCTGAAAAGAGAGATGTTTGGGGTAAATCTATATGTATGTTTATATGCACATATTCACACATGCATAACTACATGCACATACATATGCATGCATATGTTTTACATTTATAACATCCTTCTTTGTGTGTATTAACCCATATGTATGCATGTATGTATGTCTAAGACTTGACCCTTGCAAAGATGAAACATTAATGACTAAATCTATGATTCTGTCTCTAGAGCTTCTCCTTCCTAGATTACATATCTAGATCACAATCCCTCTAAACCCTTCCATCTTAAGGGGTTTTCTTCCATGTCCTTCTGTAGAATGACCTAGCCAAAATGCTGAAAACTGCCATTGGGTCTTTTAATTTTTAGGAATGCCAATATAACACTGAAATGATAGATCTATTGTTACTCATTCTTACCACATAACTCAGCCATTTCCTTTTCTATCCACAAATGTCCTTTAGAATGTCTTATATACTTGTACAATAGCAGCATACATTAATATTTAATGATATACAACTATTTAACTATGAACATATGTTTGTGCTATATGACTTGCTAGTGAATGTATATATGCACGGATGCATGAACATGAGTAGCACTGTGGAAAATACAACTAACTATAGGAATTTCTTCTCCAAAGTCTATCCACATCAAACATCCTTTGCCTATGCCATGAGTCCCAGGTCTAGAATTCCTCTATAGCAATGACTTTCAAAGTATAGCTTGAAGACTTCCAGGGTCCCCATAAGATCTTATTAATGGTGTCTGGGTTGTCAAATTATTTTCATAATGAGACTGTCATTTTAATTTCTAATATGGTAAATATTAATATGGTAACTAGCACACACAAACAAAAGCTCTTTAGTATCCTCAACAGCTTTTAAGAGTGTGACAAGGTGCTGGAAACAAAGAAAGAATTGAGTTTCTATCTCTTTATCAGAAGACCAGCCCTATTAGGAGTGTGAGTGGGGTATTGACTACCTCCTCAAAGCAGAGAAGCAGTATGGAACAAAATGAACTCAAACATCACATTTCCTAGAACTTTGCGGTTTAAATCAATCCTAAATGTGTGAAGATTTCTGTGGTCATAGACAGTGGGATGCATCAAACTCAAATAGAAATGGGACCGCTATGTAGCATTTAAAAAGTTCAAGTGACATAATTTATGGGCAATCTAATCATTTTATTAATAATGCCAGTATTTTTAATTAAAAAGTCAATGACGATCTCAAATGCCAAAGACCCTCATGGCCATGATCCCATGGCTTATAGGCCTTTGGAAAAGGAGTATTCCTGAAGGTGGCAATCAGCTCCAACTGGTTAACAATTACTGAGAAGTGGACTTTACAAAAAGAAGTGAGCTCACTCCATTGAGGGGCTGAGAGTGACACCTCCAGCTTTGGACAATCTAGACAAAGCATCTAGATCCTCCATCCAAGCCTAGGTAGGTGGAGTAGTGAATGAGGAGACTGGTTAATCCTATCTTCATCAGCCCTATCCTTGAGGGACTGGACAAAGAAATAGGACAGGGAAAAAAGTCTGGGGTATCCCCAATTTTAATAATTGGCTATTAATATGAGAGAGAAACAATCATTTCTCTCAACTAAATTGTACATAAGAGACCTAATGGGTCAAATATTGACTTAATTTTAAAATTTAATGTTATCCGTGTTTTACTGTATTTTTATTTATTTTGTTCAATATTTCTCAATTGCATTTTAACCTAGTTTGGGACACACTCAAAAGTATGGTATGCTGCATGTTTGCCACTTCCAGTCTAGGAAAATTTTGTCTTGACATGAAGAATGAAAGTGGGCTAAGTGTGGGGCAAAGCCACTGACAAGACAGAGAGTCAGAAAATTCAGTGTTGCATTCAAGTAACTGTCAGTAGACTGGGAGCTGGAGAACAGAAAGTTTGTAACTTCTTTGGAAATGTTTATTTTATGTTCTCTTAGTATTATATGTCGTTTATTTGCTTATCAATTCTGTTCTGAGCAAGAAATCTTTTAATTAAGTAAACAACACCATTTAATTCTGTTTTCTTCAGTGAAAAGTAGTCTCCATTTTGCAAAGGTCACATGACGAGGGCTGACTGAATTATAGTGGAATCAAGAAGTCTGCCAGTGGGTTGGGCCTCAAGAGGTATGTACTGAGAAGGTAAACCTGCAAATTCATCTTCTTCTTGACAATGAATCTTCACTAGCCTGCAGAGGGAAATGGAACTATGGGATAGAAACTTGTCCACTCTCTGAGAATCACAGAAAATCTGGCACTTACTGAATCTTTTTGATGAGTGTGACATCTCAGGATTCAAACTTGGGCCTTCTTCTTTTCTCCCTCTATACTTTTTCATTTATTAGTCTCATGGTAATTAATGGATTTAATTACCATCACTATGCTAATGGGTCTCAAATCTACTTTTCCTACCCTAGTCTCTCAGCTGACCTGCAATCTATTCTCTAACTACCCTTCAGATGCTTCAAACTGGATGTCAACTAGACATTTTAAACTCTATATGTACAAAACAAAACTATCTTTCCTCCTAAACCTTCCCCTCTTCCTACCTTCTCTATTACTAGAGAGGAACACTATCCTCCCACTCCCAAGGTTTACAACCAAGGAGTCATCCTGGATAGTATCCAACTCTTCATGACCCCTTTGGGATTTTCTTGGTAAAGGTGCTCAAATGGTTTTTCGTTTCCTTCTCAGGTGGATTAATGCAAAAAAAAATTAAGGCAAACTTGTCTATGGTTACACAGCTAGTAAGTATTTAAGGCTGTATTTGAATTTGGGGCTTCCTGATTCCAGGCTATGTGCTCCATCCACTGAGCCTCCTAGTTGCCTAAGCTTGGTACATAGCAAGTGCTCAATAAATGTCTATTGACTGACCAACTGATTATCAAGAGCCCATGAACTACAGGTATCAGTTTAATTACCATACAAAACAATAAAAAAATATCATGGTGTATCTTATCCCCTGCCTCTGTCACTCTGCTGAAATGTTCATGCCTTTTTCTTTCTGCCAAAGCAAAAGGTCAGATCAGTCAACCCAGGAAGAAAAAAATCAATCAAAGCTATTGCTTTGCCATTATATAGACAGAACCTAAGACTGAAACATACGTAAAATTGGACATACATAAATTAACATTATCCGTAGTAAAGAAGGGCAAAATACAGGAATAAATTGAGTCCAAAGCTAGTATAAAAACATTTTGGCTAGTAATTTCACTATCCTATCATTTAAACTGTTTTTGCAGAGTTAATAACAAGTGAAGAGTCAAGATGGAGAGAACTAGCCTGGGAGCCAGGAAAACCAACGTTCAAGTCTTGTTTCTGAAATATAATGTTGGTGTGACTGTGGCCAATTTACTTAACCCAACAATTCCCCAAATAACTCTAGAAGGCTATGAATTATAGAAGAGTTACAGATCTTCAACAGTGAGGAGAGTTTCTATGTCATGACTTTTACATGTGAAAGAAACTATCATAAATGAGCTTTTGTAACTTGACTTTTACACAAGTCCAGATATTCCTGCCCTGCTCCCCACTTACAAATAAAAAACAAAATCAAGTTCTAGCTTTTCTTTTTTTTTTTTTAAAGCAATTGGGGTTAAGTAACTTGCTCAAGGTTACACAGCTAGTCATTATTTATGCGTGGGTGCTCATTTTCTGAGGCCGGATCTGATCTCGGGTCATCCCAACTCCGAGGCCGGCGCTCTTACTCACTGCGCCACCTAGCCGCCCCTTTAGGGCAATTGGGGTTAAGTAACTTGCCCAAGGTTACACGGCTAGGTTTTTGTTTGTGTGGATTAAGTGTCTGAGGCCGGCTCCGAACTCAGGTCCTTCTGACTCCAGGGCCGGCGCTCTATTCACTGCGCCACCTAGCCGCCCCTTTTCTTTTATTTTTAAAGCAATTGGGGTTAAGTAACTTGCTCAAGGTTACACGGCTAGTCATTATTTATGTGTGGGTGCTCATTTTCTGAGGCCGGATTTGATCTCGGGTCATCCCAACTCCGAGGCCAGCGCTCTTACTCACTTCACCACCTAGTCGCCCCTTTAGGGCAATTGGGATTAAATAACTTGCCCAAGGTTACACAGCTAGGTTTTTTTGTTTGTGTGGATTAAGTGTCTGAGGCTGGCTCCGAACTCAGGTCCTTCTGACTCCAGGGCTGGTGCTCTATTCGCTGTGCCACCTAGCTGCCCCAAGTTCTAGATTTTTTTTTTCTGTCTCATGGAGATACCAATGAGCATTGCAATGATCAAATATAGCCAGAAAGAGTAGCAAATGGAATTTAAAACCCACCAGATGAGGAATGGACATCTTAAAATGTTACAAAAATTGCCTTTTTAAAAAGAGTGCTGTATGTATAGAGCTAAACTGTAGTACCGCACAGTACATGCATAAATATATATGTATATATATATATATATATATATTTGTGTGTGTGTACACATATATAATATATATATACATATATAGTTTGTGTATATATGTATATACACACATATGTGTGTTACCTTTCTGGAAATCTGCTTTCCTATCTGCCTATTTACCTATCTCTATATGTGTATCTATCTATCTATCTATCTATCTATCTATCTATCTATCTATCTATCTATAAAATTTTTCTACATTCCAGATTCCTTCAGTTTGGGAACTTCCAGGGTTGTGATGGCTAGTAATTTTTGGCCACTTCAAACTAGCTCTTGAGAGCTGGTTGTTAACTGTTTGGCACTAGCATTTCTGCCTTGAAAATTGGTAATGTTACAAGTCAGGGCTTGATTTGTTTTATCGATTGTTTTAGACTTAAGAAAGTGATGAAAAAATATTGGTAATGCATATTAAAATTAAAAGTGTGTCATATGTACTTTTTTTTCTGAGTTAGTTGTTAAACATTTACTAGTATACCAGTACATTTCTTAGAAACTTAGCTTAGTTGTAACTTTGCCCTCTTAGATAGATCCAAACTTATCTACAATTTATAATCATAGAGAATTAATTACCTGGGATAATGAGAGGTGAAGTGACTTGCTCTTGGTCATTTACCTAACACATATAAAGGGCATCACTTGAACTCAGTCTTCTTCAACCCAAGATCATTACTCTTCACTCTGCTTTTCTTGTGTATAGACACTGATATTTTATGGATAAATGATAAAACCTGAAATAATAACCTTATGATTCATGCAGATATGAATTGGTTATCAAAAATATATGTCACATTTGTTATCAAAATAATAGTTTGTTTGTGAGAACACCAACAGAACCTACAGATTGTTCATCGGTTATCAGTCTTGCCATATGTCCAGGCCATCTCCTCTATCATCCAGTTCTTTGATGATATCCTTTAAACCCATGACATCAAACTCAAATAGAAACACATAGCCATTAAATTATATATACTCATGGGCCTCATATTGATTTAGAAAATCACATAATAATACCATATCTTTTTTGTTGCAATTTTGTTAAATATTTCCTCCTTACATTTTAATCTGGTTGAGGTTGGACTCGAGGCAGGCAGTATGTTTGGCTTCTCTGCATAACTTCTACTTTGTAATTCCTTGTTAAAGCCTCTTCATATTTCCACTCACTGCTCCCTTGCCCTCTGTGTGATATTAATTTTCAGTTATTCAGTCACTGTAGTGTTCCATGACTTTCAACCATATAATACCACCAAAAATGTTGGTATTATGTATTAGTAGAATAAATGTTAATCATGGGGGAAGCGTTATGACCACAAATGTATTACAGAGAGTATTAGTCACGCAACAATGACTTATTTATTTGGAACTGGTTGAAGGGGGATAAAGAAAATATACAGTTTAAAATTAGTGAAATTATAAATATATCCTTGGGATCAGTAGATAAATAATGAAGCTTTTGAATCTTACTGAAGGGTTCATTTTGTAACAGTCAAAAGGAATCTATTCTTCTCATCAAATTGAGCTTTTCCATTACCTTATGCTCCTATAATACACCAAGGCTTTCTATTATCTACTTTATCTCATTACTAATTAAAGAACTTGAGATGTACTATAAGATTTCTAAAGTATTTCCTATCATATTTGGCATATTTTAAGTCAAAGAATTTCTATGACTAAACTCTGTGCAGGTTATAGAAGAAGAATGTGGCTCTAGTTCCCCAGGAATTTTAGGCATCCATTATAATCACAGCACTCAGGAACCCACCATTCTAGGTCAATAAATATTCATTTTCTTTAATACTGAGAGTAAGATTGACCCAACTACTTGAATACTTCTTCCTTTCCTATAATTTCTAATCATCAGCACAAATGGAATTCTCCTAGTACAGGGACTATTTAAATTTTCTATTTGGGGACTCAAATATTAGATAATCTTGAAAAATATGATAACTCAGGAATAGATATGATCAAAAACCTGTGAAGGTGATGGCTGTATTACCTATTCTATTCACTATAAAATTGGCTGTGTTTTTAGAAATAATGTCAAATTATTGATTGAAAAAAAAACTTCTCAATGCTCCTGACAAAATGAGAAAGCATATATTTGGAGAGACTAGACAAGATTATGGAGTATTAGAAAGCCGTATAGTCTAGTTCCTCCCATAACTACTATGACAAAAATCTTAGCAAATAGCCAGATTGAGTAATGATCAGGAAATAGAAGGAGAAACCACATCTTTCCAACACATCACAAATTCAACTCATAGGCAAATGATCAGGGAAGGAACTAGGGAACAAGGCTGGCCTGGGATCACAGAGCCAGACCCTAGGAGCAGAACAGTCACTTGACCCAGGGAGTTGATCCCAGACCTAGCCCTAGGCTGAGAACAGGGTCTCAGAGCTGACCCTGTGATTCAGAGAAGGGAGAACAAGCTCAGCAGAAACTACAGGGTTATTGCACTGGCTTCAGGGAGATAATCACAAACTTAGCACAGGACACAAAAATAGAAGCTTATGTACATTCCCTCAGATGCAGAAAGGTGATCTCAAACATCCCACAGGGGAAGAAAGTATACAACAAAGGCAGGACTGTAGCTGTGAACCTGAAGAAATTCCCAGCTAGGTGACAGGGGCTGGGACTTGTTGCTGCTCTTTTGTTTTTGTTGTGTTTGGAGAAAACCAATGGCATCATAAGGCAATAACTTACATGTAAATTGGTTTTAAGTGAGACAGTTGCACAAAGTTGTAAGCCTCAGGCTCTGTCCCAAAAATTCAGAGGCAAGACAAAGTCTAGATGACTAGCACAGCCAGTGGATGACCTTGGTGTCTTCCATCCCTGGCCAAACTCCAAGTACAACATAGGCCCTGCTTCAAGCACCTTCATGGATGTTGGAATAAATTGTTTTCATCAATCCATTCCACTGTGCGGAAGTCTTCACATGCTTGTAGTAGACATCCCCCTAACTCACTGACAGGTTTGAAGCCTGTTGGTTACCCTCAACCTGGTTTAGCCTATCTGCTGAGATGATTTTACTGGGGCCTGGCTGCTGTGCATGCTATAACTTCTTAGAGTCATAGGTAAGAGATACAGCTGGGGCCTATGACTATCTACTGCACTTCCATTCAGGGCCAAGTCTGCAGTCTTGTTGATTGTCAGGGCAGGACAACTACCAGACCATTCTATTGATTTAGTGGACTACATAGGCCCATTGAGAGTTTGCAGCATCTTTACCTGAGACACCCCTATGATCCATGAAGAACACAGACTGTATTGCCCAGAGAATATCAGGGCAGGATACCAAATAAGACAGACCAGGACACTGCAAGGCCACATTAGTCCCACCATAAGAACACAGCACCTAACCCTAATGCAATATCTCAATACAGGAAACGAAGCTGGAAAAGTGACTAAAAAAACAAAAAGATAAAGAACCATTATGATTTGAAGATGCCTAAGGCAAAAACCCAAAAGGAAATAACTACAAAACACCTTATAAGCAAAGCATGGAAGGGACACACAGCTGGCTCACAAGATCAATTAGAATTCCAAGAAAACATGAAGCGAGAGGTATCTGGGCATTTTTTAAGAGACAAAAATGATAGGACAATGCAATGAGTGTCAGTGAAAAACAAAAGAAACAAAATAAGACAAAAATACTGCTCAGACACAAGAGAACAAGAAGACAATGAAATAGAAAAATCCACTGATCTCCTTGTGATAGAACCTCTAATAGGAAAACTTTCAAAAACATTATAAGCAAAACCCAGAACATCTAGGTTAAAGCAGCCAGAATGAAAGAGTTCAAATGCAGAGAAACTATAGTCTGGATAACACAAAATTTGGCAACTACTACTCTAAAGTAGTGGAGAATATGAAATGCCTGCTATCCCCAAAGGCAAAAGATAGAATCTAGAGTGTGATAGTGGGGTCTTTGGGTCAGAAGGTATGAGCGTTTTAGTCATTTTCTTAGCGTAATTTCAAATTGCTTTCCAGAATGACTGGATCAAATCATCCTCTTCTGAAGGTACTCTGCTTAGAGAGATGATTGGTCTTGGATTCAGAAAAGTTATGCCAACATAGTATGATCTCTGCCATGTTCTAACAATCTAGAAAGATTTGGAATACACACACATACATAAATAATATATACATACACATACATATACATATACACACATATATGTATATGTATATGTATATATGTGGAAGAACAAAAACATTGTTATATGAGAACCAATCTAAGTATAGGGAGAGTCGTTTTTATGAATTGCCCATCAGCTATTGATTTTTTTTTTTTGCAGGGGGCTGGGAGCAGGTGTTACTACAGTTATTGAAGACTGTTACTAGAGCATAGAAGGACTTGGGACATGTGTCAGTGGAAATAATTTTTACATTGCTCTTCAACCCAAGAACTCAAAATATTGTAGTAATTACAATAAACATGCAATGAAGCTAATAGGCATTTATGAAACGCTTATTGTGTGCCATGCACTGTGCTGAGAACACAAATTCAAGCAGAAAAATTATCCCTACCCTCAAGGAGCTTATATTGTAATGGTGGAAGAAAACACATAAAAGGATTCTTCAAAAGTAGGGGTCGGGGTGGAAAGGGAGAGGTACTAGGCATCAAGGGCATGACTGAAAAGTCAGCAGTGCAGTCTGGTAAAAAATGAGGAGACAGCTGGCCTGCAAGCCCTCTCCAAATAGAAGTTATGAGAGGAACCATCCAGTCAACCAATCCTAATTTCCAGGGGCCCCAGAAAAGCCTGGATATATAAATAGGAGCTGAAGTTGAGGAAAGCTGATCTGATCTCAGCTGGGCTCCTGCAGATCTGGTTCCATCAATCATTTTCCCTCCCTTGCCCCTACCATCTCTCTCTTCACCATTCCCTCCCCTTCCCTAGAAAGATTCCAAGTTTTCCCTCATCCAAAAATAACGCATCCTGTTGCAGGCTTGATTTATCCCATTTCTCTCCTCTTAATTACTGCTAAAATTCTAGAAAGTGAGTGTTCTATACTATATGCCGATGTTTCTTCACTATTCTTAAATCCCTGCAATATTATTTCCACTGTCACCACATTATTGCAAGTGGTCTCTCGGAGATCAGTGATCTCATTGCCAGGTCAAATGATCTTGGTCTTTGTCCTCACCTATCTGAATGCTTCATACTAGTGGCACTTCTATTCTCTCTGCTTTCTTCTCCCTGATTTCCATAACATCTTATTTCATTGACTTATCCTATCTCTCTGACCTTTCCTTTGTCTCCTTCATTGGTACCACTTTCTCCCTCCCACTCTGTAACCAGAAACATCAACAAAGGCTCTGTCCTGAGCCTTCAACAAGTCTGACAGTTTGTCAGTTAATCAACAGACATTTCAAGGACTTATTATGTACAAGGCACTATTGATTCAAAGGAAAAAATAAAGTTCTTTCTCTTAGGAAGTATACTTTCTGATAGACGAGACAAAATATAAAAAACCTCATATATACATAGATGAAGATGTATGTAGATGTGTGTACTATATATATATATATACGTGTGTGTTTATATATGTGTGTATACATACATATATACACACAAGAGTGTTGTCGTTTAGTTGTTTCCATTTTTTTCTGAATCTTTGTGATTCCATTTGAGAGTGGTTTGTCATTTTCTTCTCCAGCTCATTTTACTGATGAGGCAACTGAGACAAACAGGGTTAATTGACTTGCCTGGGGTCACACAAGTAGTGAATGTCTGAGCCTGGATTTGAACTCAGGTCTTCCTGATTCTAGGCCTGGTGCCCTGTACCACTTAACTACCCAGAGTAGATGAAGATCATCTGAAAAGAGAAGACATTAACAAATTGTAAAAGGCCACCTGCAAGTGGAGGAATTTTAGATAAATCCTGAAGGAAGTCAGGGAAACCAAAAGAAGGGGGTGAACTTTCCAGACATTGGAGACAACTATTAGAAAATCATAGATGGGACGTAGAATGTCATGTGTGAATAACTACAAGTAGGCCAGTGTATTGATCAAGGAGTCTATGGAGCAGAGTAAAAACAAAAGAAAACTGGAAACATAGGCAGGGGACAAGTTTTGAACAGCTTTAAATGCCAGATACAGGACTTTTTTTTTTTTTTTTTTTGCTTTTTGGAGGTCAGTGCAATCGGGGTTGTGACTTGGCCAAGGTCACAAGGCTAGTAAATGTTAAGTATCTGAGGACAGATTTGAACTCAGGTCCTCCTGACTCCAGGGCTGGTACTCTATTCACTACACCACCTAGCCACCCCAGGACTTTTGATCTGGATATAACAGGGAGCCACTGGAGCTTCTTCAATAGGGATGGTTCAGGAGTTGGGGCAGCATATTCCAGCCTTTGCTTTAGAAAAAATCCCCTTAGCTGTTGAGCAGAAGATGGGATGGAGGGGGTAGAGACTACAGGGATGGATACCCTTCAGGAGACTGTGGGAGGATTCTAAGGATGAAGGACCTGAACTAAGGTTACAGGGAGATGGGGATGTATGCAAGTATAAGGGTGGGATGACTGATATCCTCAAGCCCAACCCCCTTGAAGTGAGAATGGCTTGGCCTTTAGATCTGGGAATCCCCTCAATAGAGATGAAAATTGAACTCATGACTGCTGATAAGATCAGCAAGTGAGATGGTAAAAAGGAAAACAAAATGAAGGAACCACAGAACAGAGCCTTGGGAGAGTATATTACAAGTAACTGTAATGGAAAAAAAAAATTATTTATATGGGGATCAAGAGGAAGAGAAAAGAAAGACAACTTTAGGGAATAGACAGAATGATGACAGTATATGACTGGTATATGACTGAGATCAACAGAACAATCAATGCCAAATTTTGCTTTCATATAATATTTTCTACTAAACATAATCTTCGTCTTTGCAAGTATGGAACAAAATAACAGGGACATGAAACCCAAGACAGATGGGATGATATAAAACTAATGAACTTGTCCTCACTAATAACACCAGGCCAAGATAAACTACATCCTGGGGGGCTGAAAGAACATGCAGATTCAACTGCTGAACTGCTACCATCGATCTTTGAACATTCGTGAACCACAGAAGAGGCATTGCAGGACAGGAGTCAGGCAGACAGGCACTGTCTCAGCCTCATGAAAGGGAAGAGGATCTGTGGACTCAGTATGAGTCAATCAAGAGCATGCCTTGCCAGAGTCACACTTTTTGTTGTTGTTATTTTTGACAGGATTATTAAACTGGTGACATATCAGAAGAATGCCCTAACATGGTATACCTGGATTTTAGCACTTCCCATTCAGTCTCTCATAACATACTTGTGGATGAGGTGGAGAGACCTGGATTAAATCAGGGGTGTCAAACTCATACAGAAACAGGGGCCACTACACCATATGTAAGGATCCCAAAAAGTCACCTATTGACCTAGAAAACCACATTATTAAGATAATATATATCTTCTCTAGCAGTTTTATTTCATTTGTTAAATATTTCTCAGTTACATTTTATTCTGGTTTAGGCCTCAGGAATGTTGTGAGCCATATGTGGCCTGTGACACCTTTGGATTAAATAACAGTACAGTTAGGAGGACTTTAAGCTAGTTGAGTGATGAAACTCAAAGATTTATGATTAATGGATAATAAAGTAATAAATAAAAATAAAATAAAATAAAATAAAGATAAAGTCAGTCTGGAGGGATAGATTGCATCCCAGATCTTGGGCATGGGGCTATGTTGTTCACTATGTGCATTATTGACTTGAGTTATGGAAGAGATAATATGTTTATCTAATTTGTGGAGAATATGAAGTTAGGAGGACTACCTAGTATGTTTTTTATGTAATCAAGATATAAAAATAACTCAATACTACAGTACTTTCGATTAATCTAAAAAGGTTACATTTATTAGAGATAAATATAATATCCTGTAAAAAAAAAAGTAGTACAGAAAGGGACAGGAGTGTCTAGAAAACAAAGAAGGTGATATTTAGTCCCATAGTACTTTACCCTAGAAAAACCTATGTGTCTGGAATTTTGAGTTCAGTTCTAGGCACCACATTCTAGAGCATCTAGAACCAAGTTGTAGTTCTATTGAAGACTGGAGTAGTTGCAGAAAAGGACAACCAGTGTGGTTAAGTGACTTGTGGCCATGACATATGGGAATCGATTGAAAAAATTGAGAATACTTAACCTGAAGAAATAAAGCTTTAGAACATGTGAATTGACTACTATGTTAAAGGAAATCAAATTCAAGAGAGATTCTAATTGTTTTGCTTGGTCCCAGAAAGCAACACAAGCAATGGGCAGGATGGGAAATATGTGGAGAAGTATATTTCAGGCAGCTAGATGGTACAGTGACTAGAGTTCTGGGCCTGGAGGAAGGAAGATGGGAATTTAAATCTGACCTTAGAAAATTATTAACTGGCCCTAGTCAAATCACTTAACGCTGTTTGCCTCAAACAATAACATCGGTATAATTGTTGTACCCACCCTCCAGGGTTGTATTGTAAGGATCAAATGGTATAACATCTGTGAAGTACTTAGTATATAATACTGTAAAGCACATAGTAGGCGCTAAATAAATGCTTGTTTTCTTCCTAATACAAGGATGGAAAAAACTTCCTAATATTCATCCAAAAGTATAACAGGCAATCTGGGAGCACAGAAAGTTCTTCATTTAAATCATCAACACCACCAAGCATTTATTAAGCACCTTCTATGTCCAAAGATGGAAAAGGGTATTAAATACTAAACACAAATATTTAGATTTTATCCTGTGGATCATTGTTTTTCTTTTCGTCATTGGGCATCTCCAAGAAGGTGCTAAATAACCATTTCTCAGCTATACTGTAAAGGAGATTGCTGTTCATATACAGGTTGACCTGTTATTCTTTGATTCCGTCCAATATATAAAGCACTCTGATAATCACGGGCCAGGATAGAGCATGGTGGGACACAAAATTCTGAAGTCAGAGGATCCAGGTTCAAATCCTGCCTCTGATGATTATGATCTGGGTGACCTTGGGTAAGTCTCTTAACCTCAGACCTTGTTTCCTCATTTATAAAATGAAAGGGTTAGACTTGATGGCCCCTCTGGTCCCTCAAAACATATGATACTTCTAGCATAGGGGTGGGAAGGGTCTTCAAGGAAAGTTTTATAAAGGTTTAGAGTTGGCAGGGATCTTAATAATCATTTGAACCTTCTCCCTCATTTTATACATGAAGATACAGGGGCCCCAGAAAAGTCCAGTGACTTTTCCAAAGTCTGATTGATGTTGACTGACAGTACCTGGATTTGAGCCCAGTTCCTCTGACTTTAAATTCAGTGCTCTCTCACCTCCCCATGCAGCCTTCTAGGTTTCCTGTTGCAAAGTGCTCAGAACGGTGGGGAAAAATCTTCCTAATAACTGTCAGAACTTGTAATATGAGGAAAATACATTTTTAATTCAATCTTCAAATAATAATTTCATCTTCAGCAATAAGGCTTGGATTATAGGCAGACCCACTGTCCTCTGGTTATATAATATCCTACTTAGGCGTTTGAAGGAGGAGGCTTCACTTCAATCTCTGGGTACCCTCTCAAAGCACAAGTTATGCACAAATGTTCTTCTTTGTCCTGAGGAGACACCTTGCCCCTGAGTGGCTCAAGGCACCCTCTGAACATAAAACATTGTTATTGCAAGTTTCTGTTTGCATTGAGAAGGCTCTCTTTAGTCCTTTGCCATTGCCCATTATTAGCTCGCTGGAGGAGGTGTGCCTGATGGTGTGTAGGAGGCCGCCTTCTAGCAGGGGGGGCTCTGGGAGGATCCCTGCCACTGAGCGAGATGCTTTGTGTCTTTCCCTTTGTTCCACATCCTCATAAAAACTAGAGAAAAAGCCCTTCAGTCATTCCCCAAGACATTCTCATCACATGTGTTTGAAGCTTGTGTTAAAGCATTAATTTGCCGAGACAATAAACTGTCATTTTCCTCGTAGCGATTCTGAAGCACTATTCACTTTTAATAATCCAAACAGGGTTAAATATGCCGGGAATCTTTTGTCCTCTGTAACAAATGATTTGTGTTTCAGGGTAGTGTGTGTGCGGTGCCAAATGAGCAGGTAAATTGGTTCCTGCTTTATTGTAAAAGCCTCCCCCACCATTTATGGGTGTGAATCTCAGTAACAGGTAACAACCAGCCTTTCCCAACCCCCTTCTTTGTGGAGCAGCACATATCAGAAGCTATTTCACACATTTTTAACTTGGTATACTTGCAGGCATAGTTTAGGAGGCTGTGCAAATAAAACCCAAGCACATATTAGGGAAAACCATTTGACACTTTCAGAATTTCATATTCTCTCTGGAAGTTCCCTGATAGTAGATAGGGAGGAACAGGTTAATACTTGCATAATTGATTGAAAATTGCTGCTAATTGGCTTGAGGTTTAAATGAGCAAGTGAAGCCTGACAGCTGGGATAGTCTAAGATGCTGCGTAGGAACTTAATACATGGAAATATAATTTACCTTTATGTGATGATGTTTATTCTCTGAAAATTAGTTTGAAATTGAAGAAATCATTTCTCTCATCCTCAACTAAAACAAACAACGGCACTTAAGCTCATCATTTGGGTGCGTAGGCCTTGTGGGACAATGTCTGTCTGTTTCATATGGAGTTTCCACCGACCTTCCTCAGGTCTGGAGAAACTGACCTAGGGCCCTAAGACAGGTTAGCAGAAATTGTGTGACATCCAGGAAGGTGGCTACTTTTCATACATCAAGGTTTTTGAGCTGAATTTGTGTAATGAGTGCACTGGAAATTGGAAGATGAGATTAAAGTGCTGTTTGTCATGGACCGAGATTTCAGAAATGCTTATCAGCCCTTCGCAGCTGAACACAGCTTAGATTAAAAATGATCTGACAGAAAGGGAGGCTGACTGCAAATGTGGGGCTTTACATCCAAGCTAATTACAAAGTGCATATTAAACATGAGGCCTGTGATGAGAGCAGCTGCAAAGGTCTTTATCTATATTAAGAGACTGTCCACCTACATAATAAGAATAATTATCAAGGAGTGAATTCTTAAAAGAAATGACATATAATAGCACATTATACAATTTCCTCTAATTTTATAGGTCTATTTCACAAGTCCCAATAAGGTGTGACTGTCTTCTGTCTGGAGCCAGGTGACACATCTGATTAAAGAAAAGGCTCATTCATTTAAGCATCTTTTGTGCTCACTCCTATTTGGTGGCCCTGAAAAGTGTCAGACACCAAACCCTGGAGGGACCGAAATCTGTGCTGTGAACTGATAGGAAAGCAACGGAAATGTTTTAATTCAGCAGAATTCAATTTGTCATTCATTTATAATATGCCTACTGTATACAAGGCACTGTGCTCATCTGGGGTTGAGGAAGTCTCTTTAAAGAGCTCATAATCCAATAGTAAAGGCAGTAAGGCATGAATATAAGTATGATATAAAAGATTGTAATAAGAATAACGAGGGAGCTTCCGATAATGTATTATATGAAATTTGAGAAGAGGGAAATCACTTTCAGCATGGGGTGAAGTTCAGAAAAGATTTTCATGAGGAAGTTGTTACTGAGTTAGACCTTGAGGGCAAAGGGTTTTAATTGGAATTTAATTTTAATAGAGATATGGAGGGAGTGCATTGCAGGTATGTCAAATGCTCTGTGTGTGTAAATGTGGAACAGACAGAAGATAAAACGTCAAGTTCAAGGAGCAGCTTCTAGTTCAATCTCACAAGAAATAAAAATAGCAAAGAGCTTGCTAGCATTTTTATAGTACCTGCTATGTGCCAGGCTTTATGCTAAATGACTTACAAATGAGATCTTATTTGATCCTCCCAACAACTGGAGGAGGTGGGTGCTATTGTTATCATTTTATAGCAGAGAAAACTGAGATAAACAGAAGTTAAAGAACCTATCCATGATCATAAAGCTAGCAATGATGGATTCGAACTCAGGTTTTCCTGACTCTGGGTCCCATACTCTATCTGCTGAGCCTCCTAGGTATCTGAACTAGGAGGAATGTTTAGTGAAATAAGTTTCAGAGATAAGTTGTAGCTCTATTTGAGCTGCCTGAAATGCTAGGCTGAAAAATTTGTTTTTTATTCTATAAATGATGGGGGCCACAGAAGTTCTTTAGGAGCAGGAAAGTAACATGATCGTACCTGTGGAAAGAGGAAGATTATCTTGGCAGTTGTGTGAAGAATGACTTGGGATGTGGTTGGGAGATCAGTTAGAAAGAAATCTATTATATTAATCCAAGCAAGAGATAATGAGGACCTGAATAAGGTGGTGTCAGCATAAATAGAAAGGAAGAATGGATACAAAAGATACTGCCAAGGTAGAATAGACAGGATTTGGCAACTAATTAAATGTGTGGGGTAAGGAAGAAGGAGTCAAACATGATACCCAGATTTTGAGCTTGGGTAACTGCCAGGATGGTGGTGCCATTGATAGAAACAGGAAATTTGGGAGGAGATGTCAGTTTGGTGGGATAAGCTGATGAGCCTGCTTTGGCATATATTGAATTTAGGATGCTGGCAAGATACTCCTGCTTCTGATGTAGAACTGGAATGGATGAATGAAAAATTAGAGAGAGGTGGGAAAGAAGAGAAAAGTTACTGTCCAGTGCTAAGAGCCACTTCCAGGGGTCTCATGGTTCAAGCCTCTTGAATGGGGCTAAAGTAGCCCTGGCAAATGATTGGCTATGCTGTTCCCTAAGGATGAAGTTAAGAAGATATCCTTTAAATCTTTTAACTTTTTGATCATTTAAAAATCACCCTTGTCATTTACTTCTTTTTATTATATTTATTTTAAATATCATACAAAATCTAGTAAAAATTATAAAAATTCAATAATTAATACAATCTTTCACCTCTTTTCTCCACATCACTATTCCCAATTTTTTAAACCTCTGCTCGTAGATTTTGCTTGTTCTCTTCTAAATTCTCTCAAGTTTTGCCTCAAACCAAATTTGTTAGATCATTTTCTTGTTTTATTTGTTTATTTCCTTTCATTCTGTATTAAAAAAAAAGAACCAAAAACAGTCAGAAAATTTCAGCATGTAGACAATAAGCATCTAGCAGTAAGAACAAAAAGTTCCTAGACATGTCTTTACAGAATTCTTTGAGAGCTTTAAGAACTCAGACCAAATCATCTCAATTAGGTTGCCCTTGACTCAAGGAGATTGATATGATCTCCTCCATGAATTCGGGCTCCTATCACCCCCATCCCTACTTCACTTTATTGAAGCTACTTTCTCAAAGGTCACACCAGTGATCAATGTTAATGTCCTCTTCTTTGTCTTCATTTCCTAAGAATTTTTGTAGCATTTCACACTATTAACTACCTTTTTACCCTCTCAGCTACTGAGACACCACCTGGCTTCTCATTTTGCCCTGATATCTTTCTTTCAATACCTTCTCACCTTAGCCCTTTTGTTGTGATATTCCCCAAGAGTATATTCTCAGCCCTATTCTCTTCCCCTCCTTTAGCAATCTAATCCACCCACATGGCTTCAACTATCTATTACCTTTGCTCTGAGGAAATAACATGGTATTAGAAAGACTGCCAGAGTAGGGAGTCAGAGGACCCACCTAGTTTAAAATCAGGCTCTATTATTTACCATATGACATTGGGCAATTTCCTTAATTTCTTTGGGTCATAGTTTCCTCAGCCTACAAAATTATGGGATTGGTTTTAATGATCTCTAAAGTCCCTTTTAGCAATTTTGAAACTTTGAAATCCAGATTCCAACAATTGGCCTCTGTTCTGAGCCCCCTTTTCTCCAACTGTCTCCTGCACATCTCTTCCTGGACATCTTAGTGGCATTCAACTTCATTATATCCAAAACAGGTCTTCTCACCTTTGCCCCAAATCCACCTCCTTCATACTTTGCTGTTTCCATCAGTTGTGTTGTCTATGACTTTTCCCTTTCCCTCATTTCCTGCTATTTTCTCCTTTTTATTCTCACTGCAACCAACTCATCACTACCTACCTTGACTATTGCAGTAGTCTTCTTAATGAACTTCCCACCTCCATCTTCCTCCAAATTATCTTTTACACTGCAACAAGATAAATCATCCATATTTATAAATCTGTTTATTTTTTTCTGTTAACATATTGTATTGATGCTTCCCCCTTTCATACAACTGGTACTTCCTAATGATTTTTGCCACTGAAGAGAAGCCTCTAACAAATAATTTCAGTCAAATGAAACAAATTGACCTATTAGTAATGTCTGAAAATGTATGCCTTATTCTACAACTTCTTTGCCAAGTGACACGTAACATGTTTCACCATCAAGTCTTCTTAAGTCTCAACTGGCAGCTGCATTAGGCAGAACTTTAAAGTTTTTCACTGTTGTTTTCCTTTGTATTATGTGAGCAACATGTTACTTCATATCCTGATTACTTTTACATTGTTTTGCATTCCTTCATAAAGTCTTCTAAAGTTTCTCTGAATTTTTCATTGTCTTAATTATCACACCATTATTCTATAATATTGATATACCATTCTTTGTTTGTGGGCAATCGAGGTGGTGTAGAATACCAGACCTGGTGTCAGGAAGACCTGAGTTCAAATATAGCCATAGATATTTTTTAGCTATGTGACCTGGGACAATTTGTTTAACCTCTGTTTTCTTCAGTTTCCTCATCTGTAAAGTGGGAAAAATAGTAGCAACTCCCTTCCAAGGTTTGTGAAGATCAAATGATATAATTGGCAAGCACTTAGCATAGTTTCTGGCACATAATAAGTGCTATATAAATGTTACATATTATTATTTCTATTAATATTTCTAAACTGATTAGCATCTACTTCCCAATTATTTTCTATCAAAGTTATTGCTATAAATATTTTTGTGTATATATATATATATATATATATATATATATATATATATATACATGGATTTTCACTCATCTTTTACCTTCAAGATAAGGTGGTCATTCATCTCATCAATATCTTTTAATATTTCAATAAAGAAAAGTAATAAATGTACTCCAAAATCTGGTGCCATTCCAATGCTTTCCTTGATATACTCTATGCTCCTTCCAAATAAAACTACTTAACATTCTTTCCTACATTTCCCCCCCCCCTCCAATATTTTTCCATCTCCTCACCTTTACTCATACTATTTCCTATGCCTGGAATTTTATCACCATCCACTTCTACCTACAGAATAAAATGCAACCCAGCTATGCTTCCTTCAAGAAGTATACTCTGATTCCTTCTGTTGCTAATGACCTTTTTCCTCCAACGACCTTACAAAGCACATTACTTGCATCTCTGATATGTTTAGCACATATCATATGCATAGCATATGATAATAGATAGAAAACTGTGCTCACAATCAGGAAGAATGCCTCTGACACATACTGGCTGCATGATCTTGTTCAGGTCATTTAACTTCTCAATGTTCTAGGCAATTTTCTGACAAAGCTGTAGAGATGATTCTTCTCTCCATTAGTAGAGGGAGTTTCCACACACAAGTTCTTTGTACCAACGAAATTTCAGATATAGTCACTATCTCCTTATTTTGTCTTAAAGTTATATCATACCATACTCCCTACCCCCAAACGCTTGACTTTGAACTCCTGTGGACATAAACCAAGTATTATCTAAAAACTCTGTATTGCCTTTCACCTAGCATAATGTTTTACACACAATAAAATTCAATTGAATTGGATTTCTCTACTAAAAAAAATCTTCATATAAATTGGTAGGAAACATTTTACTTTATTTTCTTGATAACTGTAATGTAAAGATTTTAAGTCTTGTTTTAAAGAATAATTTGATAAAAGTAGGTTATGGGGTACCTCATTGTCCTCAAGACTCAAATCATGACAATTGCATAGGACTTATAATGAAAAATGCTATGCACACTTAGGGAGAGAAGTGATGTACTCTGAGTTCAGATTAAAGCATATTTTAACTTTCTTTTTCTTTTTTTTAAACATGGCTAATATGGAAATAAGTTTTACATGAATTCACATGTATAATTGGTATAATATTTCCTGCCTTCTCAATGAGTAGAGGAGCGGCTGGGGAAGGGAGAGAATTTAGAACTCCAAATTAAAAAAATTAAAAAAGATTGAAGTCATGAAGAAAATTTGAAATGAGGGGATTCCCTGATAGAAGGAAACACCCTGTTGTGATTTGATAACAATAAAATAGTGATAATAATATTAATATTAATGTAGCACCTATTAAATGCCAGGCACTGTGCTAAGTGCTTTACAAATATTATCTCCTTTGATTTTCACAACAATGCTAGGAAATCAGTGCTATCATTTTATAGTTGAAGACATTGAGGCAAAAAAGTAGTTAAGTGATTTGCCCAATGCTAGCCAGCTTTTAATCTGAGGTCAGATTTGAACTCAGAATTTTTTTGACTTCAGGACCAGTGTTCTATTCACTACACCACTTAGATGCCTAGACAATATGCAAGTGAAGGAATAAAATTATTTACTCAAGGTCACAAATTATTCTTTTATCTCTCAAGCAAGTGTTTTGCCCATTCACTCTGCTTGCCTTTTGAAAACACAGAGATCCCTGTTGTCTCTAGAGGAGTCAGAGAACTGGTTGATATGTGCTTCTGACAACAATGTTGACCCCATCCAGGCTTTTCTTTCAACTGTGGTGTATGTTGGTATCATTTTTCATTTGACAATCTTCATTACAAGTAGTCTTCATAGGGACAGAAAGGGATTTACTGAAAGTCTGAGCTGCTTGAAGCCACAGCTGCCCATTTATTTTGTGCCACTCCAATTAAAATCCATCACTCCCCCACATATCCCCCCGCAATAATAGCTTGCCCACTATGATTTCATGCAAGTATGGAACTCCCAATGAGGATACTTCCTTTACCAATGCAGACCAGTATCCTGTTCTGTAAGTTACCATATTAAAGGGTCCTCTGAAATATTGAAAAGTTAAAGGACTTTCCCAGGATGCCACACCCTGATTTTTGTGTCTAAGGCCAATTCTCTATGCTCTGCAACATACTGCCTTCCTGCCCTGCCCCCAACCCCAACCATAAATTTGACAATAAACGGTTCTAAAGTCTCCTGGAGTGGTAGCCATGACCTCAATAACCAGACTTGTGCTCAGAACCACTAAGTGTTCAAGTGTCAAGTCCCTGTAACACACATATTGGCAATAGCTTAGCACAGTGCATAGCAATAGTAGGTCCTTGATAAATGTTAATTAATCAGCTGACTGTGTGATCCTGGGAAGCTTACTTGACCTGTCAATGCTCCAGAGAGCTCTCCAAGTCCTTAAGTGGCAGTAGTGGTGCTGACTTGCCCCTAATCTGGGGAGTTTCCTCACTGAGAGTCCCCCACCAGGAAGAAATCACAGATACAGTCCCTCAAGATACCTTGACTACTCTATGCAAAGAAAATTCCCAGTTGTCCAGAAGAACTGATAACGGGATTTTCTATGACTATTGGTAGCTATCTTTCTTGGATTATTAATTTTCTAAGAATTACTGAATGTTAAAAGCATATTGAAATTGATTTTGTAGCTGGTTCAGAATTTGCTTCAAAACTTCATGATTCCTCAGAGTTGTTGTCATGTTTATTAGTGTTCATTGCAAAAAAAAATCTTATGAGCAAAGGAAGGAAACAAGCAAGCTTTTACTATAGTGCTTACTATGTGCCAGACACACTGTGTGCCAAGAGCTTTACAAATATTATATCTCATTTGACCCTCACAACAGTTCTGGGAGGTAGGTGCTCTTATTGTTCCTACTTTATGGTTGAGAGGCAGAGTTTAAAGTGACTTGTCTAGGATCATGTGGCTAGTAAGTGACTGAAGCTGGATTTAAATTCAGATCTTGATTCCAGAACTAGCACTCTGTCTACTATGCCACCTAGCTGTCTCTGTGGGGGAAAAATCTTTCCACATTTCTAATTGTGTTTTGGATTAATGGAAGTATACCTTAATAGACTACCCAAAATGGAAATTTATGTGGATTTAATTATGGAATTTAATTCCACAAAATTAAATGGGGAATGTTAAAAGGGAATAAGTGTATAAAGGCTTGTATTCAGCATCAAGAGATCTAGTTTATAGTTCTAATTCCACCACTAATTTGGACTATAATTTCCTAGGCCTAATTTTGAGGTTGACATATGCATGCCAGAGCTAGCTCAGTGTTTGGGAGGCTCCAAAGGAAAGTATGAGAGAGAAGAGGTGTTAGACTGACTGAAGGTCTACAGGGCCATTGTGCTGACATCATTGTTGTATGCCTGTGAAACCTGGCAATGCACCAGTGCCATGCCAGAAAGCCAAATCCCTCCCATTTGAATTGTATTAGGAAGATTCTGAAGATCACCTGGTAGAACAAGATACCAGAAACTGAGGTCCTTTCTAGAACTGAACTGCCAAGCATTCAAACTTTACTTCAGAGAGCACAATTCCAATGGGCTGGTCATGGTGTTTGAATACAAAATGTTCACTTGCCAAAAAGGCTATTTTATGTAGAACTCACACATGTCAAGCATTTACATGGTGGTCAGAAGAAGCGATACAAAATCACTCTCAAGGTCTCTCTTAAGAACTTGGAAATTGATTGTGTGACATAGGAGATACTGGCACAAGACCACTCAGCATGGAGCGCCCATATCAGAGAATGTGCTCTATGAGCAAAGCAAAATTGAAGCAGCTCAAAAGAAATGTAAGTTGCACAGATTTAGAGAATCCATCTCAATGTTCCCATGGACTATTTGTGCTTGACCTGTGGTAGAACATTCCAGGCTCATACTGGTCTGATCAGTTACAGTCAGACACATCATAACTAGACTCTAAAGGATAACAACTAAGCAACCACCATTAATTTGGACAAGTCATTTCATTTCCTTGTACTCAGTTTCCTTGTATGTAAAATAAGGACATTGGGCTAGAACTCCATGCCCTTTTTAGTCAACCACCCTATGGTTCCAATTCATAGAATCATGATCTTCAGAGCTAGAAGAGGCCATAAGTCTCAGCTTTTCTCCTCCAACACCTATCCCTTGACACCATTTCTAGGGGGTCATTCAGTCTCTGCCTGAAGCGTTCTTGGATCCTAAGTCAATCCACTTTACTTTTGGACTGTTTTTATTGTTCAAAAATCTTTCCTCATACCAAGCCTGAATTTGGATCTCTGGAACTTTCACCCATTATTCCTACTTCTGTCTTCTGGGGCCTAGCAGAACCAATGTAATACTTCTTCCACTAGATCACTAGCTCGCCTAAAGTGGGGTGTCTGGAATTAAATTCAATATATCAAATATGACCTGAATAAAGAAGGTACCAGAGAATAACAGCACCTTTTTCTATATACTATGTTTTTTTTTATCAGTGCAGTGTAAGATTGCATTAGCATTTTTGGCTGCCTTATCATACCACTGATTCATGGAGCTTGGACTACTAGTAAATCCCCTTGGCCTTTTTCACATGGTAATATTGTCTAGCCCTGGCTAAATATAGTTAACACTTGTAAAACCAACAAAGGAAATTGTATTCAATCATCACAACTTCACAGTGGCCATTCAATATTTAAAATATTTTGCTAAGGAACTGACAGTTTAGTCTTAGACAATCGACTCTTACACAGTCTATACTCTATGTATTCCTAAACTTAAAAAATGTATCTTCCAGCTGCAGGAAAATCTAAAAAGCCTGCTGTTTCCCAGTTTATTTCCGGCATATAATTCAAAATAAATCTCAGGACAGTCATCAGAGCAGTGCTTAATTCTATGTAACAATTCTTAAAACTTGTATTTTGGCTTTGTAGTGGTAAATATTAATGAGAGCTTGTGACTAACAAATGGGACCTGGAGAAGAGTTTTTATAAAACAACAATTTAAAGATCTCTTCTGTAATGAAAGGTCCCCAGCTGTGAAGAGTTCCCTTGATGTTTACAGAAGGAGCTGTTAGAAATGGCACATAATATAAACCAAAGACCAGCTAGGAGGAAGGGGATATGGTAATTAGGGCATTAATCAGTATAAAGTGTGAGTTGGAATGTCCCAATTCCTTTAAAATAATTTGAAACCTTTATGGAAAAACATGACATATTCAGGAACGATGAAAGAGAGGCCAAAGACCATAGAAAATGTCTTCTTTTGGGTCCTACCAGGTGCTCCCAATGCTCTTCTGAAATTAATCCTATTGCTTTGTAAGACCAATTTAATGCATCATTGCTTCTAATTGTGTGGTTAAAATACACTCCTCTGAACATTTAGCCTAAGATGTAAATAAATGTTACCATTCATGCATCTAATTAATTTCCATCAGAAAATTCATTGCAATATTATGCCATATGGACTTATCTTCATTATTTGTAATGGAGCCCTTTAAAAGAAAATGTTTCCAGGAACATAGTACATCAGGCAATGTGTGCTATTACAGCTGGAAAAAAAAATGTTGACTCATAATGGAATTTTGGGAAACATTGAGTAGATTTGGTAATTTCAAGCATCACTTTCTTTAATTACAGGAAGCAACTCAGCAATATGTTGCATTTTATAGACAATCTTCTAGAAATTTTGTTATTCAGTCTAGTTATATTGGTCATTGTAAACTTGTAGTAACTTTTATATACTTCTGGCACTTTCACTGAAATAAAAATTGCTAAAATTTTATCATTTTTTTTCCTTTAAGCTATTCAAAATCATTCTTTTACCACATTTTAGGAGAAGCTTGTTTCTGTATTGCAGTTACCCAGCAGAAAATTAGGGACCTAAAGAGAATGTAAAAAAAAAATTGGGTAAAAATTTTAAAGATACATATAATTTAGAATTTCTTTAGGTCCAAGCCTCAAATTTAGAATATGGATATCTTCCGTGGACAGCATGCTTAACATTTTAAAGAAGAAACAATTCTATTATGTACATGAACTACAAGCAACTCACTGGAAATTGTACAACTGTGTCTCACTGGAAAACTGGTCATTCCAAGGAAACTTGTCTCAGTCAGGTTTCTACTGAATGTTGTAGAGGACTATCATTTAATTCAAATTGGATTGTGAACCATTTACTTTGAGTCTAGCCTATTGCCCGGAAGATCCTCTTCACATAGTATTTTGTGTCTACTTCTGTTATATGCATGTGGTTTGTTTGTGGACTTGAACTTATTTCTCAGGTGTGCAGATTTCCCAGGGAGGATAATTTTTCTACCAAGATAAACTCCAAACTGCTTGCTCTTCTACAAATAGCATTAGAGATTTGTCTACGGTGTAACTTGCCTAGGATCACACAGCCAGTATGTGTCAGAGGCAGGACTTGAACCTAGTTTTTCTTGACCCTGAGGCCAGCTCTTATACATCCTAATACTCTACTAGATGCTAACTTTTATGAAGACAGTGACCAAATCTTATATAAACTTAGTATTTCCCCAAGAGCCTTGGACAATGTTCTCTGTACAATAGAGACTCAATAAATATTTGTTGAACAAGGTTATGCTAATTGGCAATTTCAAGTCTACACACATTGTTTAGAAAAATCTTTAATTTTTTCAATGATTTATTCTTCAAATATATATTGATTTTTACCAATACCTGGTATTTGTTTAGCAATTTTAACTTTCATGTGTATTTCTTTAATATTTCAAAATGCCATGACTTTGTAGGTGGGTATATCTGGACCAAGCCTTCCATTGATACAGGTTACATCCCTTTATGACTACATGGATCAATGATCTCTTAATGCTTTTGATCATATACTCACTTTAGTAAAAAAAATAAACACATATGTGACAATTTATATTCATCCATTTAGATATTACGTACATAAATTATTATCCTAAGATCCTCTAAGCATGTAAATTAGAACTGTATAGACCTTTAAAAGCTGTCTAGTCCATTTGACAGATGAGAGAACAAGAAAAATAAAGATTAAGTAACTTTCCCAGGGTCATAGTGATAGTAAGTGCATGAGGAGGGATTTGAATCTGAGTCTTTTGGATTCCAAGTCCAGCACTCTACTATGCCATATTGACCATTCATTCCATTGCTCCCAATTCCAGCATACAGACATTTGATTTTGCTTTGAGTACTCAGTTCTTTGGGATATATGGGAAATGATCAGAACTCATCAAAGGCAGTGCTGGAAGGAAGGTATCAGGATAGATAGGTTAGTCATTTGATCCTCAGATTCCTGGATTTAAAAGCCAATTGTGTTTGCTTGGTTTGATTTTAAGATTATTATAACTTTAACATAACTCATCATAATGAATATGCTCCTGAAAAGTTTTAGTTATACTGATTTTTTTTTTGCTTTTTTTTTTTTTTGGAGGGCAATTGGGGTTAAGTAACTTGCCCAAGGTCACACGGTTAGGTTTTTGTTTGTGTGTGTGGTAAGTGTCTGAGGCCGGATCCGAACTTAGGTCCTTCTGACTCCAGGGCCAACGATCTACTCACTGCACCACCTAGCTGCCCCTATATACTGATTTTTTAAAAAAAATAAATTAAAATGACCTAGGAAACTTGTTATTCAGAGACTATTTATGAGTCTGCTTTTAAAGAGAATTATTTCTGTCTTTCAAATCATCACTATCTGACTGATCTATCTTATAAGTGAAGATGTGTACATTAGATTTTCTTAGCGTTGTTTGAAGCAATGTTGTTTAAATAATTTGCACTGTTATTTAGAGACTGTCCATCTAATTTTATCAGTTTATGGAGTAGTTTACTCATTGATTTATTTTTTGTATGTGTATAATTAGAATGAATTCTTTTTATGGATGTTATTTAGGAACTTCTTCAG
Organism: Gymnobelideus leadbeateri; assembly: GCA_011680675.1. Classification (NCBI taxonomy): domain Eukaryota; kingdom Metazoa; phylum Chordata; class Mammalia; order Diprotodontia; family Petauridae; genus Gymnobelideus; species Gymnobelideus leadbeateri. The sequence goes on from WOXC01001528.1 coordinate 627,260, forward strand.
TCTTCTGGGACTTGAGGCAATAAGTATGTAATCCACAGACAGGAAGAGTTTGAGGAACTCATTGAATCCTGGAAGACCTGAGTTGAAATCCCACCTCAAACACTTACTGCCTATGTGACTTTAAAAATGCCATCTCATCTTTCTGGGTCTTGGTTTCCTCATGTATATGAGGAATTGAGGAATATGAAGGAATTGAACTCAATGACCTCTAAGGTCCCTTTTAACTCCAATCAATGGCCCTCTCTATAAGCTATAGAGAATCAATCAGTACTTTGATTTAGACTCTACTCTGGACATCTTCCTGGGCAGTATACCAATGGACATAAAAGCAATACTCTATAATTAGGACACAAGATATAGTTATATCCCATTGAAGGATTTGTGATTTCATCTACCTGTCAATGTATTGAATATATGGTTAATAAAGAAATTAATTAGTGGAAGCATCAGAGAGAACTATAAGAAAACAAAGTTCAGGGGAAGCCCATACACACATACATGTGTGTATATTTGTGTATACACATGTATATACGTGTATGTCTATCTGAACATGCATAGGTACATAGAATGTCAAATGCAGTAGTTTGGAATTCTCCTTAACTAGACCAGCCCTCTGCTGCTCACTATTACCAAATTTTTGATTTCTGAAGCAAGGGAGGATATGTCTTACCTTCCACTTGCTCTACTCTATTACACTTGCTTATATTCTTGGTTTTAACCTAGCTGCCTCTTTGGAAGACACCCCTATTGTCTCTAATCTATTTAGATCAGCTACTCTGGCTACTTAATTACCATGGCCTTCAGATATCACTACATCTGGCTCTTTCAGTTCTGAGACTTGCAACCCTAGCCACTTCCTTCTGCTCTCTCAAACTGTGATGCTACCTCCCACCCTTGGTCCTCAGTCTGAGTTGAACTATCTTGGTTCCATCCCAACTTGGTAAAACCAGTTCAGCTCCATGGAGACTGTACAGCTTCCATACTACCCAAAATAATTTGGGGAGTATAAAGATACAAGCAGCATATGGAAAAGATTCCCAGGTGGTACATACTATCTATTAAAGGGATATTACTTTAAAAGGACTCATCATGGTTATGGTTCTGAATTTTTTTTTTTTAAGCAATTGGGGTTAAGTAACTTGCTCAAGGTTACACGGCTAGTCATTATTTGTGTGTGGGTGCTCATTTTCTGAGGCTGGATTTGATCTCGGGTCATCCAAACTCCGAGGCCGGCGCTCTTACTCACTGCGCCACCTAGCCGCCCCTTTAGGGCAATTGGGGTTAAGTAACTTGCCCAAGGTTACACGGCTAGGTTTTTGTTTGTGTGGATTAAGTGTCGGAGGCCGGCTCCGAACTCAGGTCCTTCTGACTCCAGGGCCTGCGCTCTATTCACTGCGCCACCTAGCCGCCCCTGTTAAGAATTTTTTAAAGAAGATATTTGTATTTCATTCTTATCTCAGTCCAATTTTCCATTGTTAGTCACCCAGTCAATGATCCTTTATTAAGCACTTATTATGTACTGGGCACTATGCTAAGCACTGAGGGTACAAAGAAAGGCAAAAACAGTGTCTCTGTTTATGTTCTAATGTTCAAGTGAAAGGAATTTATGTTCTAATTAAAGAAACAACAATCAAAAAACAATTGTACACATAATTTCATTGTAGATGGGAAGTAATCTAAGGATATAAGCATTATTATATGGGAGGACTAGAAAAGGCTTCCTGGAGAAAGTAATATTTGGTCAAGTTTTGAAAGAAGCCAGGAAAGCCAGTAGGCAGCAGTTATCAGGGAAGGCACACCAAGCATGGCAGACAGCCAGTGAAAAGGCATGGAACTGGGAGGTAAAGATTCATGTGGGAGATACATCCAAAAGGCAAGTGTCACTGCATCTTAGAGTACACAGAGGGGAGAAAAGTGTAAAGCCAGAAAGATAGTGTAAATGTAGGGGTCGCTATGTTAGGCTGGTGACTGATGAGGTTGATTTCTAAAAGGTCCCAAGTTCATAGTAATTCGCCTTAGAAATAAGCGTTATGAAGTACATGAATTCATGATTATGCCCGCAGAGCACAAAACTCTCTCACAATGGCCTGGAAGTTTGAGATGCCAGTTCTACATTGGAAAAGGTCACCATCTCCTGTGAGGCTTTCCTGTCCTTGTGCCTGGAACACCACGGCACAAGGAAATGCAAGGACAGAGTCAGCCACAGAGGTTTATGAGAAATAAGCTGTAGATCAGTTAGATGCAATCTTTAACAGAACAAAATGGCATAATTAGGGAAGGGTATTGACCTGACTGCTAAATTATGCAATTATGAAATCTGGGTAGACGTGCCCAGTTCTTAAGTAGGGAAAGACCACAAGGGGCAGTGAGAAACATGGTGGTAATCATACTTTAATTAGGCTCAGAAGTTATGAGGGGGAAAGTCCAGAAAGGCAGAGAGAAGAAATGAAAAAGTGGTACAAAGGAAAATGGTGGTGAGGACAAGGAATGCGATGGTGAAGGGAGGCAGGCAGTGATGTGGAGGGAGAGAGGCAGAGAATAACCATCACACAACCATGGATTAGAATTGGGAGAACTGGGCTGCATGGCCTTGATAAAGATGGAAGAGTGTTCTGGAGACAGATATTTGAGGTCTCATTTTATAGGGTATTTTTATTGGTGGGGGGAACAGGCCAATCCCTATCTGAACCATGGCAGGTTCAATTCATTAATAATCCAAAGCATCTTGAAGTTATTGGTAAAACTTTAAAGTCATCATTCCAAAGTTATCAGTACCTTTTGGGTGTTTGCTTTAGATTCCTGGAGGTCTGGGTTTCAGCCTGAATTTACATATTGGAGGACCAGAACCTTGACAAGCAGAACCTAGAAGATTTCCCCTGATCCTGCACATATTACCAGGATGTGAATTTTAGTTAATGTATGATGAAGTTTGTAAATTATTCTCCTTTGATCTTTGGGATGATTTGTACATGATTTCCAGCTTCCCCTTTGCCATATTATCTCCTTCTAAACTTACTATACTGATTAAAAGGGGACAGGGTTGGTCATGGGGACTAGAACAAGATAATTTTCGCACAGGTATCCATCTCACCCCTCTGAAATGAGGCAGGGGGTGGGCAGGTCTGCCAGGTCCTCACATTTTCTCTCAGTGATTTAGCCACCTACACAGTTGCCGGCGATTTCAAATAACAACAGCACAGTCTTATGCCTCCCACTCCTTCCTTTAATTTTCACCTCCCATGTCTACTTGGAGACTTTGGTTTGAGGGAAAATAAAAACAACCACTACAGATGTCGCCACCAGTCGCTTTAGTTGGGACGCTGCTTCCTGTGTTGGGGGATGGTGGAGGGAAGGAAGACCTTGTCCCCTCCTTTTTTTCTTCTCTTCATGTCCCCCTCTCTCTTTTCCCTCTCAAGAGATCCTATAATTATAGAGGGAAAAGCTGGCCTGATCTTGTATTGTCTTCCTCTCTTCTCATGCAGAGAAGAAATGCACTTTCCACGTTAAGTCTTTGTAGCTACCCCAAACCTTATACACCGGCTGTTAGGGCAGAAGGGGTCAGGCTGTGGAGGGTTTGAATGCCAAACAATATACTGAACATAATAGGGACCCCCTGCAGTTTGTTGAGTAAGGCAGTGAGACATATTATTTAGGAAAATTACCTTGGGAGCTGAATAGAAGATGAATTGAAGTGAGGCAGGAAGACAAATAGAAAACTATTACAATAGTACAGGCATGAGGTGATGAAGACCTGAGTAAATAATAATAATAATGATAAAAACATTAGAGCTAGCTCTTACCGTATTTCATCACATAATTGTCTCCCCTGTTTTATTTTTAGTCCAGAAACTGGTTTATAACCTTTCGTTGTGTCATCACGTGGTATAATTCTTTTCATCATGCTGCTTAGGGCAAGCATCCACACTGTAATCAGAAGAAGCAATTCAAGGACACTCTCAAGGTTTCTCTTTTTAAAATTTTGCTTTTGGGGTATTTTTTATTTTTGGAGGAGGGAAGGCAGGGTAATTGGAGTTGACTTGCTCAAGGTCACATGGCTAGTAAGTGTTAAGTGCCTGAAGCTGAATTTGAACTCAGGTCCTCCTGACACCTGGGTCAGTGCTGTGTTCACCGTGCCACCTAGCCGCCCCTCAAGGTCTCTCTTAAGAATTTTGGAATTGATTGTGTGACATAGGGGACACTGGCACAGGACCACCCAGCATGGCAAGCCCCCATCAGAGAAGGTGCTGTGCTCTATGAGCAAAGCAGAATTGAGACAGCTCAAAGGAAATGCAGGATGTACAGATTTAGAGAATCCACCCCAGATGTTCACAGGGACTATTTGTGCCCAACCTATGGTAGAGCATTCCAAGCTTATATTGGTCTGATCAGTCAAAGTCAGACACACTGTAACTTGACTCTAGCATAGTGACCGTCATTTTGATTCTCTATGAGAACAAAGGAAAACAATCAATCAAAAGTAAACAGCAGCAATTAATTCACTGCTGGCACGTGGATATTACTTCTCACACGTTACAAATCAGGAACCTAGAACTCTCAGCTCACACCCATTGCCAGTATTCAATTTTAACATACATTCACAAGTACTCTGTGCATCCTAATCTTGCACCACAGAAAGTTTAGTAATAAATGATTTTTAAGTAATACCAGCAAAAATTTTTAAGCTTCACATAATGATCACACCCTATTTTTTTGCAAAAAAAAATTTGGCATAAAATCTGTGATGATTATGCAGTGAAGTATAGCATGTAGTACTTTAATGTTTGTAAAATGCTTTACACATAATTCATCACAATTTTCTCCATTACAGATGAATAAACTGAGGCAAAGATTAAATGACTTACCCAAGGTCACACAGCCAGTAAGTATCTAAAGTCAAATTTTAACTCAAGTCTTCTGGAATCTAGGTCCCTCATTCTATCCACAGTTCTACCTAGCTGCCCTATAACTCTTGTATCAGGTGACACCTCTTTGAGTAGAAAGAAGGGGATGAAAGATATAGTGAAGTCAGAAATGATAAGACCTGGGGACAGATTAAATCTATGGGCTGAATTCAAGTAGGGATTCAAAGATGATACTGAGGTTGCCTGGCTTCATGATTGGGAAAATGATGGTGCCTTTTACAGCAATTTTTTTTTTAATATTCAAGAGAAAGGAAGGTTGGCAGGGGCAGGAGGCCAACAATGAGATCTCTTTTGGCCATGGTAAGTTTCAGGTGCCTCTGAGACACTGAATTTGCTATGTCCAAAAGGAAGCTGGTGAAATGAATGAACTAGTAAGTTGTTTTTAAGAATGTTTTTTAAATTAATATTTTATTTTCCCCAATTACATGTTACAACCATTTAAAAATATTTTTAAAAAAATTTTGAGTTCCAAATTCTATCCCTTGCTCTCTCTTTCCACTCCCTCTCCCTGAGACAGTAAGCAATCTAATATGGTTTATACATGGGCAATCATGTAAAACATTTCTATATTAGTCATTTTGTACAAAGAAAAAATTGAGAGTTTTTAAGAAATCAGATTTACAGTAGAAAGACTATGAAAGTATTTTTGCACTAATAATAACTTTGTTTTGAAGTTTATTATTAGATTCTAAGCCTCCAAAGGGTAAGGTTATATTATACTTCCTCAAATCTTAGAACACTCAGTACTCTGCACATTGTCGGCACTAGATGAATATTGTCTGAGTTCTTCAAAAGAACTGCCTATTCTGCTTTCTTTCTGTTTCCTCCCTTAATAATTTTTCTGATTCAAATCCAGTGTGAGATCTTTTTACTTATTTATTTTCGTCTGAATCTGTGAATTCATTTATATAAGGAAGTACACCAGGGGAAACTTTCTTCAAAGGAATGCCAGTCAGCAGCTTTTCCATAATTTGAATCTTAGAGCACAGAGAGCTTTGGTGACTGGGTTATGGTCACCCAACTAGAATGTGTTAGAGAAAACACTAGCTGACACCAAAGTTGGCACTCTATCCACCACACCAGATAGCCTCTCCATAAGCACCATCGTGTCTTCTGAGATAGAAAAATACTCCAACTTGAAACACAACTTTATTTTGCACCCTCCCCCCAAAAATATACTCACTAGAATCAAAGCAGAAATACATGAGGACCACAATAGTTTGAAGAACAGAATAATTGTACTGTGACAACCAAATATTCCTCACTGAGAAGAAAATTTTACATAAAATGAAAGTATGCACATAATTCATACTCTTTACTAAAATTGTAAAACACCTGCTGTAACAGCAAGCACCTTAGCACACCCAGGATGGCCTTCTAGCATAGTTCTTTGATCTGCTTTTCAAGTAAAGACTGCTCAAAAAGGGGTTAACAATCCTACTTTTAATTACATTTACTAGTTCAGGGGAAGTGTCAGCACCCTAAATGTCAGAGAAAATACAAGCAGAAAAATTAACATAAAGACCAACAGACAGGGCTCTGGCTGCCTGAATCAAAGCAATATTGCTATATATTTTACATACACCACTGGATTGAGAGAGCCTTTACATCTGAGCAGTTGGGGGTATGAAAATGTGACCACTCAGAGTCTCAACTAGGAAATCAAATGGTCCTTCTCATAAGTGAACCCCTAAAGCAAAATATCAACTCAGAGTATATGTATGCTTCCAGAGTCAGAAAGCATCACAACCCTCAAGATTCAGTGTGTGCAAGAAGCCTTCCTACAAGCAAGCCTCTTCCTAAGCAAGCCCCTCCTTAGGCAAGTCCCTCCCCGCCATGGGCTCTATGTGAGGCCTATTAATGGGCAGGGAAGATCTTATACTTTTTAAATTTAATAAATTTATGTATTTATTTATATACTTTTAGTTTGCAACATTCAAGTCCACAAGTTTTTGAGTTCCAAATTTCTCCCCCTCCCTCTCTTCCCCCTTTCCCGGCTATGGGAAATGCAATACATTAAACATTAGTCAAATTGTAAAAAAGGATTGTAACCAATGGAAAGAACAATAAAAAAGAAGAAACAAAACAACACAAAAAAGAGAGAGAGAGCTTCAGACTCTGTAGTTCTTTCTCTCAGTGTGGATAGCCCTTTCCAGTATGAGTCTTTTGGAGCTGTCTTATAGCCTTGCATTGCTGAGAGGAGCCCAGTCTATCAAAGTCAGTCATCATACATATGATGTATCTGTAATTGTGTTCAAAGTTCTCCTGCTCTCCTCACTTAGCATCAGGTTATATAAGTCTCTCCAGGTTATTATGAAGTCCATCTGCTCCTCATTTCTTATAGCACAATAGTATTCCATTATATTCATATACCACAACTTGTTTAGCTATTCCCTACTTGATGGGCATCCTCTTGATTTCCAGTTCTTTGCCACCATAAAAGAGCTGCTATTGATATTTTTGTACATTTGGGTGTTGCTGGATCAAAGGGTATTCCTTTTGGTTATAGTTCCAAATTGCTCTCCAGAATGGTTGGATGAGTTCACAACTCCACCAACAATACATCAGCATTCCAATTTTTCTACATCTCTAGCATTTATAATTTTCCTGTTTCCTCATGTCAGCCAATCTGACAAGTGAGATGTGGCATCTCAGAGTTGTTTTGATTTGCATTTCTCTAATCAATAGTGATTTAGAGCATTTTTCATATGATTATAGATGTCTTTAATTTATTCCTCTGAAAACTGCCTGTTTATATCCTTTGACTATTTATCAATTGGGGAATGACTTGTATTTTTTATATAGTTGACTCAGTTCTCTATATGTTTTAGAAATTAGGCCTTTATCAGTTACACTGATTATAAAAATTCTCTCCCAATTTTCTGCTTCCCTTCTAATTTTGGTTGCACTGGATTTGTTTGTGCAAAAACTTTTCAATTTATTGTAATCAAAATTATCCATTTTGCATTTCATAATGCTCTCTATCTCTTGTTTGGTCATAAATTGTTCAGGGAAGATCTTATTATCCCATTAACATTACACCTGCCAAAGAAAGCTCCTTTTAAAAAAATATGAACTCAATTGTCTTATCTACTGTTATGCAAGTTGTTTAACAGATAAGAAAGTAACAAAGGGACTATTTGTCAAGATGGCACAAAAAGTACCTGTGATATTACCATTTTTGTTTTATCTTTTTTTTTTCTTTAGAGATTAGTTGCTGCTTTATGGATCAAGACCTCTAGTCATTTCAGTTATGAAACCAAAAAGAGCAAATAAATGCCTAATCTTGTTTTTGTTTATACCCTCCACTCCTTTTAACAACTTTCCTGGGTTGGAAAAAAATAAGCCTCACTATTATTTACCAGCAGCACACCAGGCTAAGTTCCTAACTCTTTTTGGAGGTCTGCCTAGAATACATCAGCAAGGTCCTGAGTTGGGATTGGAGGTGCTGCCACAAATAAGTGAGAAAGTTTTCCTTAACATGGAACACAGCATTGCTATTATTTCAGAACAATTTAAATGGAACCTAAGAGTTTTAAAGAACTAAACTACAGACAAGACATGGATTGTCCCAATTAACAAAATAAATTCTTTCCGGTAGTGTAAAGGGATGGGTGAAAGTTAAAGGGGAACAGAGGAGGCAGAAAGCTAGAACACAGAAGCTCAATATTTTTTTCTAATTATAAACAATGAAAACTGAATGTTCATTTGAAATTTAGAATGTCAGGAAAATCAGGGGGAATTGACTGAAGTTCAACCAGCAGCATCAGGAAGTGGAACACATGGCTGATGGCAAGATCAAGGCAATGATCCTTTCTGTGTAGCTAAGGCAGAGAGGAGTAGGTCATAGGAATGTCCACAGTCTTCATAATTATCCTCCTAACACTATAGAAACTAGTTTCCATCAGTCCTCTCTGATGGACACTGGAGAATTCTCCCTACAATAATAGATGGGAAGAGAGATGTCTGTATATCCTACATAGTCTCCTCACACAAACCTCTATAGCTGTACTGAAAATCATGAGATTAGAGTATAGATTTATAGAGCAAAAGGACAAATTCTGTAATTTAATTTAATTCAGCTCTTTTATTTGTCTACCGTAGAATTTACCTTACATGCTAAATAAGTGAATAATGGAGGAGTAATTAGCCCAAATTATGCCTGGAGAAAATTAAGTATTAGGGGAGTACCTGTGACCCATTTCAAGAACTGGAAATGCTACAGAGTGAATGAGCGATCTATGGGAAAGGGTCCTAAGAAGTGGGGGTAGGGGAAATAGGAAGGGGAAAGCTAGTCCTCCTGAGAGTTTCCGTTGAGGTCCCTGGATATTGGCATCAGTGGTGGGAGCAGGAAAGGTGCACTATGGAGACATAATTTTACTCACCTACAACATAAAGGCATCCTAAGACAATGCCCTCTTTGCTCTATGTAGGTTTGGACTCTGGTGAATGGCTATTCTCAAGTTATTCTAAGGTCATCATTCAGATAAAATTAATATGATTTGATTTCTAATAGTAGCTGACATTTATATAATTCATGATGGAGTACAAAAGGCTTTCTATTCATTGTCTCATTTTAATATATATATTATATATACATTTTCTGTTCCAAGTCTCCCTCCTTCCATCCTTTCCCCATCCGTTGGGAAGACTCATCATCTCATTTGATCCTTATAATAACTGTATAAGATGGGTTCCATTTATAAATGGGAAAACATGGGCCCATCGAGCCTATGTGGTTTACTTGGGATTATCTACCAGTGTGGGAGGTGGAGTTCAAATCCAGGTCTTTTCTAACATTAAGTCAGCACTCTTTCCAACATCTCACTGTCCTTTTTAAATAAGCAATCCATATTCACTCTGCAGAAGTAGTCACCTCATAGGTTGCTAAGCACCAAGGGCTAAATTTCTGGGCAAGCCCATAGTACCATGACTGTAAGAAAACAATGATGCCTTCTTGATAATTACAAAGCAATTAAGGCAATTAGTGTGATTCAATGCACAGTGTTCTCCAGTATCCACATTGACTGGCAGGAATATTCAAAAACCTAAGCATCAAAAAGACTTCTGAACCACCCCCACCCCCAAAACAAAGGTCATAGCCAGATACTCTAGCCAAACAGAACTGTCTGTGCTTCTGGCATCCAGTAACTTTATTACTAATCTTGGCAAAGAAAAATACTTCAGCAAGTATCAGTAGCCTTTGGATTTCATTGTACTAAGGATAATAATTGCTTCCTTTGAGCACTGCACCATCTATTTTTTAATGCATAACAGTAAAGAAATGATTCTATAATGCCTGGATTGTAAAGAGTAACATGATGCCCCAACACTGTTCAAAATCGAGACATTTCAATTGTTTTGTTTCAGTTGCTGGAATGTCCAATAGATCTGGAGTAAGAGGACCAGGCTTACCTCCTGCTTCTGGCCTTTTGTGTGATCTCATTTAATTTCAAACCATTTAACTTCACTGGACCTCAGTTTCCTCCTCAGCAAAATGAGAGGTTAGACTAAGTGGCTTCTGAAGTCCCTTCCTCAGCCAATGCAGCTCCACAATGCATCTGTGCTTTAGTGTATAGAACATTTGCAAACATATGCAAAACTCTTCTCAAACCTTATGTTTGCAAAATTATGTCAATGATTTTTTAGCATGAAACTAAATGGAAACTATTTTTCTTCTTCTTCTTATCAATGTCATCATCATCATCATTTTATTTTTGTTGTCATTGTTTTTGTCTTGTTGCTGTTGGTCCTTCATTCTTGAAGAGGACCAATGACATCCAGACACAGATTCCTTAGGGTAAGGGTGGGAAACCTGCAGTCTGAGGGCCATATGTGACCCTCTAGGTCCTCAGATGAGGCCCTTTGACTGATTCAGTCCCCCAGGTTCCCCACCCTTGCTAGGAAGTTACCTGAGACACAAAGCCTTTAAGTGACTTACCCAGGATCATGTAAGTGTCAGAGGTAGAATATGAGCCTAGGTCTTCCTTGGTTCCAAACTCAGCACTCTATTCAGTATTCCTTGGGGCCTCTACTAAAAATAATATATCAGAAGCATTTTGAAAAGGAAAATGTTATGTAAATGTAAGTGTAATTGGGGACTAGCCAATGTAGGCTCAGTCTTAAGAGAATTTGCTAGGGACCTGCAGGGATTTTTGATAAGCCTGTTGATGAATGGAATGGAAGGGTCTATTCTCAGTATTAGAGAGCATGCATAGGTAGTCTGCCTAAGTCTTATCTGTTTACCAAAAGGTATAGAAAAGTCTTATGATCAGCTCACCAGTGGGGAACCTGTGGCCTTGAGGACATATATGGCCCTTTAGGTCCTCAAGGGTAGCCCTTTGACTGAATCCACACTTCACAGAACAAATCTATTTGGATTCAGTCAAAGGGTCACACTTGAGGACCTAGAGAGCCATATGTGGCCTTGAAGCTGCAGGTTCCCCACCCCTGGTTTAGCTACTGAGGAGTCATGATAACTAGCATTCATATAGTGCTTGAAGGTTTGTAAAACACTTTACAGATATGATATCATTTTAACTAAGTGTCCATATAAAAAGCATTAACCCTTTAATTCAATTTCTCTTTTCCCTTCTAACAATTAAACAAGTCACTTTCCTAGAAGGGATCTCAGGCCCTCCCTACCAGGGCACTTTGTGACCTGGAACACATGGCACTAATGTTTCTTCCAGCCTTGCTGTGTATATGCTTTCCTGTTCATAGGAAAAAGAGGATTAGAGACAGAATGACCTTGTTAACTTTGAAAGGTCAGAAGAGCGAGCAGTCACAGCTACCATAGCCCTGAGGAGCAAATCACTTACTTAAGCTAAGCAGTGAATCAACCCAGCATCTGAGGGGCCATATCTGGCAAGCAAGGAGGGAACCTGTTCATAGATTAGGCCACACTATGTAAGACATTGGATGGGTGGGACAAATAAATTTTAGCAGTCTCTTTAAGTTAGAACCAACTCTTTACGGACAGAGGTGATCAAGTGAATATGTTTGTACTTCTCACTACAGCTTCTCAATGAATAACCCTTTGGAGAGTGCCATATTAATCAATGGTATTGTTATTGTAGAGATATTAATTTATTCGGTGATTGAAATTGGAGGGAACATGTTGGGATGGGGGTTTGAGCCAATAGCATCAGAACACCACAGTCCCTCAGGGGTACCCCTAGAAACTTGAGTTTGAGTGTGAATTGGGATAAGGACCCACAAAGTTTCTGTGGGATATTTAACATTTTCTTTTCTAGAAGGACATTTAAATAATAAAAGTCAAGATTTTTGGATAGGCCATGGGGTTCACAGTAACCAAATCTTACACAGTTTACATTAGAAATGAAAGACTTTTAAGGTGCATGACCATTTATTCCTGAAAGTATTTTCTACCCATTTCATTTGTAATGTTTGTTTTTTGAGCTTCATGCCAATACATCCCCATGAACATCAGGTGCCTATGCTTATAAGGGTAATCCCAATTCACACTGCAGGCTTGGGTTATTCCTTTCATGGACTTCATGCTACTTCCTTCTTCAGAAAAGATGCCTCAAAACAGTAGTAGGAATGGTTTCCCCAAATGTTAATTGCCCATAGAAACTCTCCACAGTTTCTTTTTCTCCTCGGGCAATTTGGTGCCTGTTCCCTACCTCAAAATAATGCAGATTTCTTTTCTTTGCAATGAGTTCAGTCCAACTTCCCAACATGCCTGAATTAGAAGAATGCTTTAGAAAAGTATAGGCTTAATACTTTCAAGTACCTACCAAAGTACACACAAACTCTTGAATTAATTATTGACAGTGTTGCTAAAAATGTACTGTCAGGACAACTTTATTTTAGAAACAACTATCATCTGTAACAAGCAAATCAATTTTTGATGGAAATAATTATCCCCAAATGAAGTTTCTAAACTCACAGACTAGTGTTCTGGCCATTAGTCAACATTTGTTCCTTTATATGTTTAGATTATAAAAACAACAAAATGACAGTAACAAAAGTTGTCAAAATAGTTACCTGCTTTGCATACGTGGAATCCTGGGCAAATTAAGTAAAAAGCAGGCATTGGGGCTAAGTGAATAGATTAAGTTTTAACTCTTAGATGTAACAGACACTTTTTAAAAAAAAATTCATATTTATAATCCCATGAGAGGTCTTGGAAGTTCTAGTCTACATTTGGGTGAATTTAGTTAAGTATTTACTGAGTGCATAGTATGGGCTCAGTATTGCTAGACAGTGAAGGATATAAAGGAAATAAATGATTTGACTGTGTTCTTCAGCAATTTTATTACTGACTTCGATTAAGGAATAGATGACATGTTTGCCAAATTTGACACAAATCTGAGCGGTGTCAGTCAGGATCCTACTCCCCACTCCCCAAAAAAGGGCAGTCTTTTAATGTCAAATTTAAGAGACAATTGTCAAGTTCCACACTTGGTTTAAAAAAAAAATAGCTTTAGGGAGGCTAGGTGGCGCAGTAAATAGAGCACTGGCTCTGGAGTCAGGAGGACCTGAGTTCAAATTCAGCCTCAGACACTTAACACAAAAATTAGCTATGTGACCTTGGGCAAATCACTTAACCCCAACTGCCCTCCAAAAAGCAAAAAAAAAAAAAATCAGCTTTACAAGCAACGGATGGGTAAGGTATACAGGTAGACAAATTCATGTGGAAAAGATCTGGGGAATTTTAGATCAAAAGACTAGTGAATCAATAGTGAAATGGCAGCCAAAAGAGTTAAATTAACCATTGAAAATTGCAGTGGACAAAATGAACTACTCTGCCACTGAACTAGGACCTGGTTGGAGATCTAGAGAACTGTGTTCAATTCTTGGCATGATATTCTAGAAAGAGAATGTCTATAAGAAGGAATGTGGTCAGGCTAGATAAGGTGCTCTGAGAAAATGTCAGATTGTTTGAAGGAAACATGGATATGTAGACTGATGAAGAGAAAGAAATCAACAAAAGTAACCAAGATATTAAAATATACACACACATATGTACACACATATACACATACTTTCATATATACGTATGTGTCTGTATATGTGTACATGTACATATACATACACACACATATATACATCTGGTCCCAGATACTAACCAACTTTGTGATCCTGGGTAAATCACTTAACTGCCATTTGAGTTTCCCCAACTATAAAATGGGTTAAGAATAGCACCTACCTCTCAGGGTTGTTGTGAGCAATGAAACATTTATAAAGCCCATAGTACAGTGCTTGGCATATTGGAGGCACTAGATAAATGCTTATTCCCTTCCTCTCCCTTATATCCAGTGGTTCATGTTCACAATTCTCTACCTTTGCAAACAATCAGAGGGAAATGTTTTCCCATATCTCTTCTTTGGGGCCAAGCTTGATGATTATAATTTTGAAGCATTCAGCTTCAATGGCTTTTTCGTTGTTGTTATTTCCATTTATATTGATGTAGTTATTATGATGTATATCATTTTCCTAATTCTTTTTCCTTTGTATAAGTTCAAATAAATTTTCTCTGATTCCTTTTTTCTTGGTAACATTCGTATTTCCTACAATATAGTAATGTAACATTTATAACAACCTCTACTAAGGTGCTAGTTCTTAGATTGGGAAGGGATGAAACTAATGCCTTCAGACAAAAATGTAATGGTCACATAAATGGTAAAGGTGGGAGTTTGAGAGATAGAGAAGAGGTGAAGATAATGGAGAGGTGGTGGTCTTCCCAGGGCAGCAACACAACCTGGGGCAGTGAGTATTAAGTCTTATCTATGGATCATAAGAGTTGACTTTTAAATGGGTATATGGGGAGGTGACACTTTTGTCTTGCTTTGTTTTAAAATCATGGGTTTGCTCTAGTAGCAGGAATTGTGAAAGAGGCAAATTAGCATGGTCTCTACCCCGTACCTGACTTACTTATGCTTAATTATTTTTTTTTTTATTTTGTTAAAGAATACATTTGCCATATTTAATGTTATTTCTCAAAAAAACATCTATGGTTCATCCTGTCTTTGTTTTACCTGGTTAGACATGTAGGATATTCAGGGAGTGCTAGCACATCTAGTGAAAGGATTTGTTGAACCCTTTTCAGGGCTACTCACCCACCTTTGGGGGCCACCTGTCACCCAACTCTCAACCTGTGGTTCCAAGAAGCTATAGCATGTATAGCAGCCACACCATGGGAAACATGTCTCACCAAATGGTCTAAACCAGATAGAGGGGTAGGGTTTTAAACAGGTTGGTGAGATAGGAGGGGTGTCTAACCCAAGCATGGGAAGACTTATCCCAGCAGAATGGGCCTATGAGAACAATTTGTTCCAATGGCCATGAAGGCAGCTGAAGCAGGTGGTATGGAAGATGCTTAGAGCTTAGTCAGACGTCAAAACTGCAGAGGTCATCAGCTGCTTCCCCATTAGGTGCTGGAGAAAACAAGACTGATGATTTATGTAATTCTTCCTCATTTAAATCCAATTTACCTGTAAGCCAAGAAATCACTTAATCAAAATTTATGTTTTTGGTCTTTTAAAACAAAGGATGGACAACATCAACATTTTGCCTAGTGTCCCTTAGTTTGCTACATGAGAGCTCAGTAGGGACTACATAGGAGGTCAACCTTTCATACTGCAGGGCAGCTTATTCCCTAGTTCAATATTAAAGAGTTTTGATTTCTAACTGAGGACATAAGCATAAGCCACATATAGCTAGATTTTAAGTACAAAATGACTATGAAAACAGGTCAAATTTTATAAGTCTACCCCAAAGACAAAAAGGATATTTCATGCCACATGATTGTGATTCAGAGGTCTCAAACTCCTGTCTGCTGGCCCAAACAAGAAGCCTGAACCTAATGAAAATTTAATTGGTAAATGTTTAACAAAATAAATAAAAATACATACAACATAGATGATGTTATTTTGTGGTTTTGTAAGCAAAATGTGGCCAGCAGGCATCCCTTTCTATTTGGGTTCTATACCATTGAATTGCAATGTGCCATGATTTGTCTATGCCCAGCTGTGTTTTTAATTCAACTTTGTGATGGTTTTGTTTTCCCCACAACTTGAACCTTAGGAAAGGGTCTGCCCTCAATTTTGGATCAATATGCTTATGACTTTGTGATTCCTTGACTTTATCTACTAGGATCTTTCTCTGCCATGTCTTCCAATATTCCTTCAAGAGTGGGAAAGTCCCTACCCAACCTCTGATCAGAATTCGTGCAAGAATTTCTGTCTAACCAAAGTTATCACTTATCATGGATGCTGGAAGATAGCCTCCCTCCCCTTGCAATAATCATGCAGTCGCTAGTGTCAAATCATCAGATTGCCTTCCAATAAGTCTTCATTTATCTTATATGTTCTGGTTTATCAATGTGGCCTACCCCATTAGACTGTGAGTTCCTTGAGTGAGTTCCTTGATTGGTTTTGCTTTTTCTCTATATCCTTAGCTAGATCGTACAGTTGGCAGAGGTAGAGTAGGCCTGGGGTCAGGAATACCTTTCTACCTCACAGTGTTGTAAAGTGCTTAGCACAGTGCCTGGAACATAGAAAGCTTTAAATAAATGCTTGCTATTATTACTATCATACCTGGGGCCAACCTTCACTAGTCCCAGAGAGGTTCTGCTACCCGTGCCAGGTTCTGGGGGTTCCAGTAGGCTCTTCAGTAGTGTTCATTAGAGTGAATTATTGGATCATACATTACTGGATCACAGATCCATCTGATTATTGTACTAGAAGCTACATAGGTCATCCTTTTCTTCCCTCCATTTCTATAGAATGGAATTGTCTGTGGAGTTCAGTCCATCAAGTGTTCAAAGTTCCGTTGCCTTTAAAATCTCAAAATAAAGGGAGCAATAGTCTTCAACTGTAGAGTCTGAACTAGAGACAACCTTTAATAGCTATGATGTAGAATCTTGGATCATGTTTTTAACAGTACGTTGTCTAAGAACTATCTAAAGGCAGGGCTCTAAATGACTCAGAAGAAAGGAACCAGAAAAGTCTCAATTTCCTCTCTCCCAATTGTGCTTTTTGATTTGATTTTTGATACAAGTAAAAAAAAAGTAAAGGAGAAAGAATTACTAGGATGACTTGGGAAGAGGGCTATTCTGGAGCAGTTTGTACCCATTTTGAAATTAGGGAGTTGGAACCATGTTACCAACTGAAGCACTCTGAAGCATTGTATTCCTTAACTCCTATCTCTCTGGGCAAACCCGTGATGACCCTACTGCTAAACTGCCCAGTACATTCAACTCTTCTGATTGTTCTTTACCCAATTCATTTTTGGCCCAACATACCCTTCTGCTCATAGGATATAGTTTTTTGTTTGTTTGTTTTTACTTTTCAGAAAGAAGAGGGTGGGATAGCAGACCAAGTTGAAACCCATCAAGGACCACAAGAATAATTTAAATTTTTTTTTCAAGGGAGGATGTTGCTGTTTTTTTATATATCCATGTGGAAACCGAATATATCAACATTTTCAGGGTTGTTTAAATTATCCCCTCATTAACACAATATATGATATGCCACTGTCTTGATCATCTTGCTTCATTAGTGATGAAAATATGTCATCAATTCCTGTCATTTCCAATTTTTTAAGGAATAAAGAAAAATGTTGTAAAATAAAAGTAAATAACTTTTAAAAAAATCTAATCAGTAGAAAATGCCCTAGTTTCTAGACTGTTGAAAAGAATGTTGGGGAAAATTTTGAAAATGTTCCTTCCAAATAGACTATGGCTATAAGAGTCAGGAAATTCCATTAAGCTGTTTTCTTTAGAAGTCCAGGCAATGTGGAAGCTTTAATGTGTCATTGACACTTTACAATTAATGTTATTGAATTATCATCCATTGCATGCTCTGCAGAACATTACTGTTTGGGTAATTTTTCAAATATGCCTATTAGTGGTATGGTTGGAAAAGCTACTAATGACCCTCTTAGAAGACAATGAGCAGATGAGAATACAGAAAAGGGGTTAGTGACTGAACTTGTAAATCGTTGGTATAAAACAACTCCTTTGTAAAGAAACTCCCTCTGTCAATGTACAGTTGTACCTCTCTACAATTTGTAATGTTAAAGAATTGTCTAGAACATTGGGAGGTTAATACCCAAGGTCACATAACCAAATGTATATGAAAAGCAGGATTTGAACACAGGTCCTCCCAGCTTCGAGGTCATCTTTATTCATTATGCTAGACACAAAGCTCAGTTTTAATTCAATAAGGGTCAACCACAGTTTCATAGAATCTTTCTTTGAATAACTAGATAAGTCTTTGACTTTCAACTAAAATTAATGCACATTTTGGGACTTGCAAATATTTCTATGATATTTGCTCTGAAATGGCCCAATAGTTAATTCTCACCAAAGTCAACTCACTGGAAAGTTTCTAATGCAAGTGAAGTAATTTTTCATTATATCCTTCTCCTCTTCTCCAGAAATCTCCTCCTTTAGCCCCTGGCGCCCTGTGTTCTAATATTCTGTCTACCTTAGTTCCTCTCACCCCCTTGTACCTTATTTAATTATCACTTTGGAAATGATCTTATTAACTATCATTGTTCTGAGTATTGTATGAGCATTTTCTTGGTGTTAGAGGACCTTGGTTCAAATTCTAGTTTTGCTTTTTTGCTACCTTAATGATATTGGTCAAGTCACTTAATGCCTCTGAAACTCAGTGGGCTCATCTGTTAAATGAGAACCCTGGACTAATGGCTGCCAAGGTCACTTTTAACTAGAAATCTGTGATCCAATGATCCTCATCTCTATCCTTTTCCCTAGACATCTAAGTGGCCAAATTTTGCTCTTTCTATCTCTTCAGTATCTCTCATATCAGCCCCCCTTTTCCATTTCCAGTGCCATCATTCTACTTTAACTACCTCTTACCTGGTTGTATGGAAGCACATAATCTCTCCTTTATTCCAGTCAGCTCAGGATTTAGCTTGATGGTACAGCCTACTATGTTTTATCTGACTGCACCTTTCTTCCACTGCTTAGCTGCACGTGGGGAAAGACTCAGGCACTTTCTCTTTCCTCTTCTGTTCCTTCACTCCTCTTGCTCCCTAAAGACAGTACACTGCCTTCTTAGATGCTTTAAAAAAGGGAAGTTATTGCAAGACATTTGAAAAGAGAGGAAGAGATAGAAATTGAGACAGAGACAGAGAGACAGTGAAAGAGAGAGAGAGGGCACATTTATTAAGTGTTTACTATGTGCCAAGCACAGTGCTAAGTGAGGGTGATATAAATAATAGCAAGTCCCTGTCCTCAAGGAGCTTATATTCTAAGGAAAAGATACACATTGATTTAACATTAGCTAGAATATCATACAGATGGAAGTTGTGAAGGTTACAAATTTAAAAAGTTTTGTATGGATTAATCCTAATCTAGCCAATAAACTATAAGGAACTAGTTCCATTCCTGTTACATCATCTTCCTGATTTTCTGCCTTCTTAGCACTCTTGTGGTTGTGGATTTAGGTGACAAGACTATGGCAGCTGAGTCTTTCTCAGTCTACTTCCTCCATTCTTCCTTAAGGGGCTGAGATTCTAGAGTATGAGGCAGGCACTTCTTGCTTACAGCTCAGTGGTTTTCTTTCTTTTTTTTTTTTTCGAAAAATAATTTTGATTGACATCTTTTGTTTTTATCACCTACATTTCCCAATATATTCCTCCCCTTTCTCTCTCCAAGTGAGACTTCTTTTATAGCAAAGAATTTTTAAAAGGGAGAAAAAAACAGCAGAATCAACTAATACATAGACAATTCCTGCTATTTAAAATTTGCATTACAAAATTCACCATTCCTGTGGGTGGGCAGCTGGACCCTTCTGGACAGCTCTGGCTCCTAGAAAATGGCAGCACCAGTGCAACTGGGATCCAGGGGTCCTCTGTTCCACACACTGAAGCTATTCTGTCTATGGAGGTGGAGGGGGAGCTGACACTGAAGCTGCTGGGGTTGTGGGGTTATAGAAGCCTAGACAGGGCTGGGACATGGAGAGCTTCCCAGGAGAGGTGGAAGCAAGAACTGTCTGTATTGAAGAATTCTGCCATTGTGCACTGTGTTTGATAATACAGTATTCAATATCAGTAAACCCTGAGCACTATGACAAAGTTGGCTAGGTGTCTTCCTTAGCTCTCCTTGGGGATTAAGCTTGGTCATTATAATTTTACAATACTTTCAATTATTTTGTAGTTGATGTTGTCCTTTCCATTTACATTATTGTAGTCAACACCATGCACATTGTTTTTTCAGCTTCTGCTTATTGCATTTTTCATTAGTTCATATAAGTCCTCTCATGTGCCATATAGTTGTGTATTCATGATATTTGTCATTTCTTATGTCATTAATAGTTTATTAAATTTGTTTACAACAGTTATTTAGCCATACTCAAAACAAGAGGCATCTATCTATGTTGTCAGCTCAAACATTTTCATGGCATAACTTACCCCTAGTGCCACTGGTTATGCTTTGTAGTAATCCCTCCAGCCTTCACCTTCCTTTTTTTCTTTCAGGTGAAACATTCTTCCTTTCATGAACCCCAAAACCAATTTTCTAAATTTTCAGCTTAGTGTGTTTTGCCTTTCTTTTGCAGAGCTCTGTGCTCTGGCCCCTGGAAGTTTACTTTTTCTTGCCTGGATTTATCCTCTTTTCTTGACTGATCAACCTGAAGCTATTTCTTTAACCAAATCGTATTAGCTGTGTTGGCCCTTCACAACTTCATATACTATAAAGGAACTAATATGGCACATACTGAGAAATATTATTAAATAGTATAAAGAGAGAGGATTCTGGGAAGATGGCAGAGTAGGTCAGAAAATCCCAACCTCTCAAGATTTTCCCCCACAAGAGAGTTAAAATAGCACCTTCAGGTGAACAAGGGGTGGGTGGAGATAAACAAGAACAGGGGCATAACCTGGGTCTTCCTGGGACAATTTGAGAAGATCTGAAGAAAAATCTCAGGAAGAGGTTTGGTTCCTGTGAAGAGTAAACACCGCCAGGCTAGGTTATGTTTTAATAAGAATTAGCAAGTTCTGGGGTTAGTTGTTTCATGAGACTGCCTCAGCCCCAGCCATACAAATTTTTACCCCCGGAAGAGTGAGGGGAGTTGGGCATCTGAGCCTGGAAAGATAGAGGGAACCCCTGCAGACCAGAAACACCAGACCCAGCTGTGGTGAAAAGAATGGCTGGGGCAAGAAGGAACCAGAACATGCCCAGTGAGTACAGAAGCAGTGGGGCAGAAGGCCCCTGGCTGTGGGCACTTAAAGGGGGTTGGAAGTTGGCTTTGGTTCCAGGCTAGAGGGGAGAACAGAAGATCTGGGAAAAGAGGCACCATTTCCCATGCCCCAGGACTAAAAAGGTGATTACAAAAATCAAGCTATTATCACACAAAAAATGCAGAGGCAAAGGGGAAAGAATCCAACTGTAGAAAACTATCATGGTGTAATGGAAATGCAGATTTAAAGATCTTCCCTGCCCCTAGCTTAAGTGCACCTGGAGCCTGTGGTGGGAGGCTTGTTTTTCAGGGAAGCCCAACCTTGATACTTTTGTGATTGGGCAGTGGGTCAAGGAGGTTGTTACAATCTTTGAGCCAGGAGAAGGCTATATAAACTCTGATGAGAGGCTTTGCTTTGGGGCTCACTTTGAGAAGTGTTGTGTGATTTGACCAGATGAGACTCTGGGAAGCCGTTGTTGAGAGCCCCCCGGCTTTGAAAACCCAGATGTTGATGCTTCCCTCTCTGGTAACTGTGATTTGGTATTGATATAATGGTAGGACAGTTTGGAAGCCTGTCTGTTTGATCTGTAAGTTCTGTAACTCTGAAGTTTGGGGTGCTGACCTTTTTCCCCTGAACTAGGTAATGTGTGTTTGTTTGATTAAAGTAAGCTTGTTAACCCATTTTGAGTTGCTTTCCTTTTGAAAAGCAGATCTAAGAACCTGTGTTGGCAGTCACCCTGGGGATATTGGGGTGCTTGCCGCTACAAAATGGCGACGAGGATGGGATCTGCTGAGTAAAAGGAAAGTATGGGGGCTGGGATAATTGTTTGTTTCCCAGTTGTGGTAGCTGTGATTCTGTGGAGCCATGGAGCAGGAGAGAAGAACGGCCTGCATGCTGACTTTGCTGAGCTGAGAGCAGGAATGGTGAGCTGCCTGCATGGAGATCTGTGGAGAAGCCTGGAGCCGCTGCCTTCTGCTGGAGGAGAAGGAACCCAGGAGTTTGGAGTTCAGCCACAGGACAAGATAAGGACTGTGTGGCAAAGCTGGGGCACTGAATGTGTTTCCTTGCTGCATCCCACAGTGTGGGACCCAGGGGGGATGGACTTGTGACTATGGTGGGTGGGGTGAAGTGCCATGGACCCCAAGGACCCCACTTTGGTTTTGTTGCCTAGTCCCTTCTCTGGACTTGGAAGCAGGGGCTGGAGCAGTGCGAGGGGAAGGACACCCCCCACCCCCCCCAAGAGAACTTTATGTGATAATGCTTTGTATTTTGTGAATTGATGTGATAATGCAATGTACTTTGTTTAAGACCCAGTGGCCACTTTGGTAACTTTGGATGTACCTTGAAAATATGACTTAAGGGATGGTTAGTGCTAATTGAAATGTAAACTGTCTGTGCTATGGGCATACTTAGTAAGACTTTACTGAATAAGTGACTAATTGTACTTTGAGATATTGTTACAGATAAGAGACTAATTGAGTTAATCAAGACTTTGCCTTTGTACTTTGAGTGGAAGACTTGTACTTTGAAAACTGATGTAACTGATTGAGTTAACTTAAGAGTGACTATTTTTTGATTTTATGGATAAGTGACTGAGTTAACATTTGCCCCATGAGTGGAAGACTTGGACTATTGTATTTTGAGATTATATTGTGATTTTCTTATGTACCTGGAAAATGTGAACTAAGAGATGTTTAGTGCTAATTCAAATGTAAATTGTGTATGCTATGGGCAAGAAAGATCTTGGGGCCGAATGTAATGGAAATGCAGATTTAAAGATCTTCCCTGCCCCTAGCTTAAGTGCACCTGGAGCCTGTGGTGGGAGGCTTGTTTTTCAGGAAAGCCACAGATACTTTTTGATTGGGCAGTGGGTCAAGGAGGTTGTTACATTCTCTGAGCCAAGAGAAGGCTATATAAGCCCTGAGGAGAGGCTTTGCTTTGGGGCTCACTTTGAGAAGTGTTGTGTGATTTGACCAGATGAGACTCTGGGAAGCCGTTGTTGAGAGCCCCCCGGCTTTGAAAACCCAGATGTTGATGCTTCCCTCTCTGGTAACTGTGATTTGGTATTGATAATGGTAGGACAGTTTGGAAGCCTGTCTGTTTGATCTGTAAGTTCTGTAACTCTGAAGTTTGGGGTGCTGACCTTTTTCCCCTGAACTAGGTAATGTGTGTTTGTTTGATTAAAGTAAGCTTGTTAACTGATTTTGAGTTGCTTTCCTTTTGAAAAGCAGATCTAAGAACCTATATTGGCAGCTACCCTGGGGATATTGGGGTGCTTGCCGCTACACATGGGAATAGAGATGACCAGGGTTCATCTTCAGAGAAGGATGCTGAAGTAAAGAAATGCCTAAAGAGTAATGTAAAATGGTCACCTGCCCAAAAAGAATTCATAGAAAAGCTTAAAAAAGACTTTAAAAATCAAATGATAGTGGAGCCAAGATGGCAGAAAGGAAGCAGTAACCTCACTGAGCTCCTCGGTCACTGTTTCAAAGGGTGAATCTGAGCGGATTCCGGAGTGACGGAGCCCACTGGAAGACAGAGCGTGGCAGAATCCAGCCCAGGAGGTTGCCCAGTGTGTCCGGACCGGTCAAGCGCAGAGCGTGTGAGGTCTGCACAGCTCAGGCCTAAGAGCAGACAAGCAGACTACACCAGAGAGAGAAAAAGCCCCAGCCTGCAGACTTACCAAGGACAAATCACAGTCATCTCACGGAGGGAAAGGATCATTGGAGCCAGGTAGGAGAGTTGGGCCCCCAGTGGAGAGAGTGGCTTCTCAGGCTGCATTCAGCCCCCAGCCTGGAAGTTTAGAAACTGCCTGCCTGTATAATACAGGGGCTGGAATGGCAAAGTAAATTCTAGCTGCTCTGATCCTCCCATCCCTCCTTCATGAAGCAGAAAACCCAAAGATAAGTCTCCCACCCAGATTGAAACCCCAAGTTAATGGAAATAGCCTCAGGCTTGAGAATCTCCAAGAAGGGGTGGAACTGAGACAGCCAGGAGTCTGAAGAGAAGAGAGGGAGGGGTCACAACAAGCTTCACCTCACCCCACCAACAAAAGCCTACTTATAGCCTAGGGGTATAGAGGCAGAAATCTGAAGTGGTCAGACTCACCCCCACCCACACATCTACATTCCTCACTGACTTCCCTGACTTAGCCATAAACTAGCCACCCAGAGGTATTCAAAGTCAAGGATCAGGCCCTAAACTCATAGCCTGAGAAACTAAGAAACAGGAAGTCACAATGGGAAAAAAAGAAGCTGAAAAGGAGAAGGGGAAGGCAAGAAAGTCTATTTGAGCATACTATGCAGGGCAAGAACAACAAAATACACAGGACAATATAGACTCTCTACCCACACCTGAGACCACAGAAGGAAACATGATCTGGTCTCAAGCCCAAATAGCATTCCTGGAGGAGCTTAAGAAAAATTTTAAAGACCAAATCAGGGAGGCAGTGACCAACTTGGAAAAAAATACCACCCTAAAAAAGGAACTTCAAAAACTAACTGAAGACCATAATTCGCTAAAAATTAGATACAATCAAACTGAAACTCAGAACTCCATGATGCAGCAGGAGTCAATCAAAAAAAAAAAACGATCGAAAAATTGGAAGAAAATGTAGAATATCTCACTGGAAAAATAACTGACCTAGAGAACAGATCCAGGAGAGACAACTTAAGAATTATTGGTCTACCAGAAAGCCATGATGAAAAAAGCAGTCTAGACAACATCCTCCAAGAGATTGTCAAAGAAAACTGTCCTGAGGTCCTGGAATCAGAAGATAAAATAGCTATCAATATGATTCACTGGACTCCTCCTGAAAGAGATCCCAAACTGAAAACTCCAAGAAATATAGTAGCCAAATTCCAGAATTACAAGATTAAAGAAAAAATTCTACAAGCAGCCAAAAAGAAACAATTCAAATATCGAGGAACTACAGTTAGGATCACACAGGACCTAGCAGCTTCTACATTAAAAGAGTGGAGGGACTGGAATTTGATATTTCGTAGGGCAAGAGAGCTAGGACTACAACCAAGGATTAACTACCCAGCAAAACTGAGCATAATCTTTCACACAAGGAGATGGACGTTTAATGAAGTAAAGGACTTCCAGACTTTCCTGATGAAAAAGCGGAGCTCAATGGAAAATTTGATCTCCAATTACAAGACTCCAGAAGGACATAAAAAGGTAAACAAGGGTAACACAGACTCACACATGCAGAAGTGCACACACCCACACTCACAAACACACATTCATTACTTGGGATGCAAAAAGAGCAAAATGTTCACATCCCTATATGTGGGGCTGATAACTGTCAATATTCGAAATCTTTATGATTATCATAACCTTCAAAAGGGTTATACTTAGACAGAGGGTGTGGGTATGAATGCACTAACATGAAGTCTAAAAAAAAAAGACTATTAAGGGGATCAAAGGAACTATAATGGGAAAAAGGAAAGGATGAGCTAGGAAAAGGTAAAATATGCCATTTGAAGAGGCATCAAAACACACTATAGAAGAGGGGAAAGAAAGAGGGAGAAGAACATCATTTAAACACTATTCTCACTGGTTCTGGATCAAAGAGGGATCAAATTAATCAGTGAAGTTTAAGATTCTAATGTGAATAGACACATAAATTCATTAAATAGAGGAAAAGGAGGGAGGGAGAGGAGCACTGTTTGAAATTTACTCTCATTGGTTTGGAATCAAATGGGGAGTAATTTACTCTGATAAGTATAAAAATTTATTGTGTCCTATAGATAGTGGGAGGGTAAGGGGGGGTGAAAAGGAGGAAACTAAAGGGGGGGATTAGAAGGGAGGGAAATAGTAGTAAGGGGAGTAGGTAGGTTAAGAAGGGGGGGTCACTGGGTGGGAACACTGAGGGAGGGGGTGGTCAAAAGGGAAAACTTCAAGGAGGGGAAGGGAGAAGGAAGAAACAAAAACACAAACAGGGGAGGGAATAGGATGGAGGGGAAGAGACAGATAGTCATTATTACTGTGAATGTGAATGGGATGAACTCTCCCATAAACCAGAGGTGGATAGCAGAATGGATTAAAAACCATAATCCTACAATATGCTGTCTACAAGAAACACATTTGAAACAAAGGGATACCCACAGGGTAAAGGTAAAAGGTTGGAGTAAAATTTATTATGCCTCAGCTAAAGTAAAAAAAGCAGGGGTAGCAATACTTATCTCATATAAAGGAAAAGCAAAAATAGATCTAATTAAAAGAGATAAGGAAGGAAACTATATCCTACTAAAAGGCACCATCGAGAATGAAGCAATATCACTACTTAATATATATGCACCAAGTGGTATAGCATCCAAATCCAAGTTAAAGGAATTAGAGGAAGAAATAGATAGCAAAACTATACTAGTGGGGGACCTTAATCTCCCCCTCTCTGAACTCGATAAATCCAACTTCAAAATAAACAAGAAAGAGGTTAAGGAGGTGAATAGAATCTTAGAGAGACTAGATATGATGGATCTCTGGAGAAAACTGAATGGGGATAAAAAGGAATTTACTTTCTTTTCAGCAGTGCATGGTACATACTCAAAAATAGACAATGTACTAGGGCATAAAAACCTCACAATCCAGTGCAAAAAGGCAGAAATATTAAATGCATCATTTTCAGATCATGATGCAATAAAATTACATGCAATAAAGGGCCAGGGAAAGATAGACTAAAAACTAATTGGAAATTAAACAATTTAATCCTAAAGAATGGATGGGTCAAAGAAGAAATTATAGAAACAATCAATAATTTCATTCAAGAGTATGATAATAATGAGACAACATACCAAAATGTGTGGGATGCACTAAAGGCAGTTCTCAGGGGAAGTTTTGTATCCCTGAGTGCATACTTAATTAAAGCAGAGAGAAGGGAGATCAATGAATTGGACATGCAATTGAAAAAGCTAGAAAAAGAACAAATTGAAAATCCCCAATTTAGTACTAAATTAGAAATATTGAAAACCAAAGGAAAGATTAATAAAATTGAAATTAAGAAAACTATTGAATTAATAAATAAAACTAAGAGCTGGTTCTATGAAAAAATCAACAAAATTGATAGACCCTTAATGATAAAAAAAAAGAAAGAAGAAAACCAAATTATGAGTATCAAAAATAAAAAGGGTGAATCTACCTCTAATGAAGAGGAAATCAAAAAAATAATGAGGAATTATTTTTCCCAATTGTGTGCACATAAATATGACAATCTTAGTGAAATGGATGAATATTTACAAAATCACAAATTGCCCAGATTAACTGAAGAGGAAGTGAATTACCTAAATAACCCCATCTCAGAAAAAGAAATCAAACAAGCCATCAATGAACTCCCTAGGAAAAAATCTCCAGGGCCAGATGGGTTCACTAGTGAATTCTATCAAACATTTAAAGAACAATTGATTCCAACACTTTACAAACTATTTGGGGAAATTAGTGAAGGAGTCCTACCAAACTCTTTCTATGACACAAATATGGTACTGATTCCTAAATCAGGAAGAGATAAAACGGAGAAAGAAAATTATAGACCAATTTCCCTCATGAATTTAGATGCAAAAATTCTAAATAAAATATTAGCCAAAAGACTCCAACAACTTATCACAAAAATAATATACTCTGATCAGGTAGGATTCATTCCAGGAATGCAAGGATTGTTTAATATTAGGAAAACGATCAGTATAATTGATCATATCAACAATAAAACTAGCAGAAACCACATGATCATCTCAATAGATGCAGAAAAGGCTTTTGACAAAGTACAACACCCATTCCTATTAAAAACACTAGAAAGTATAGGAATAAATGGAGCCTTCCTTAAAATAGTTGATAGCATCTATTTAAAACCATCAGCAAGTATTATATGCAATGGGGATAAACTAGAAGCCTTTCCAATAAGATCAGGAGTGAAACAAGGGTGTCCACTATCACCCCTCTTATTCAATCTGGTACTAGAAACACTAGCAGTAGCAATTAGAGAAGAAAAAGAAATCAAAAGAATCAAATTAGGCAAAGAAGTGACCAAGCTATCACTCTTTGCAGATGATATGATGATATACTTAGAGAATCCTAGAGAATCAAGTAAAAAACTACTTGAGACAATAAATAAATTTGGCAAAGTTGCAGGATATAAAATAAACCCACATAAATCCTCAGAATTCCTGTACATCTCTAATAAAATTCAACAGCAAGAGATAGAAAGAGAAATCCCATTTAAAGTCACTGTAGACATTATAAAATATTTGGGAATCTACTTGCCAAAACAAACCCAGAATCCATATGATCACAACTACAAAACACTTCTCACACAAATAAAATCAGATCTAAATAGTTGGAAAAATATCAATTGCTCATGGCTGGGTCGATCTAATATAATAAAAATGACAATTTTACCCAAACTAAATTATATATTTAGTGCCATACCAAGAAAGTAAAAAAAATGCATAGCAAAAAGCAAAAGAAAACAACAAAGGAAGCGAAGAAAAGATGGACAAATCTCAACACAATGTGTATTATTTCTCATACGGGCTTTCTCAAAATGAAAATTTTTTGCTACATATTTTGAATCCTCTCTTATGTTCTGCTATGCACATAACCTGCTTTTTTCCTTCCTTTGTATCTGAGTTCCAATATTTAAGTTTATGATATGTTTTTGTTTCTTTTCTTTATTCTGTTATTTGTGTTCTGGCCCTTGAGTCTAAAATAAAATTTAAAAAGCATAAGAAAAAAATAGTACACAGTTTAAATTTAGATTCAGGAAATTTCTGGTTCACGTTTATCCTCACACAAAGCAGTCACCTAGTTTCTCAGTGTCTGAGGCATCTCTCTAGGAATAATATTGTCGACCTATATTGGAAAAGAGAATTTTCTCAACATGATTTACTAGCAGCAATGAAATTAGATTTTGAGACAAAAAAATAGATACCCTGTAGTCCATCCCACTGGGTCTTTCTGATCCTTGATCCCTTCATGCTGATCCCAAGATTGTCTCTCCTCTCAGCAAATCTCTCATTTTAACATGGATGCCTGTTACATAAACCCCTAGATCTTCACTTATTGGATGAGTTGAACTGATAGACACATCCTAGATATATATGTATATATAAATATACACACATATAAACATATATACACACATATGTATACATATATGAATATGTGTGTATGTGTTTCTGTATATACACACAAAATCAAGCATGAAATGTTTTAGAACATTCATGGAATGTTCATGAAACTGTTCATTCATGCAACTGCCCAGGCAGAGATTGTTTTTTGAGGTGAGGACATACAACAATAGTGACATACATTCACTTTCCTTCCCAAATAATTGGTCAAGGTCACAATAGCACAAGCCTCTTAACCAGTGTCTACATCTCTAGTCTTCCTTTGTATCTATACCAAACACCATTGTCAAATTTTCTTCTTAAACACACAGCTCTGATCATGTCACTTACCTTATTGAAATCTTCAAAGACTCATCCTCCTCTACTAAAACAAACAAACAAACAAAAAAACCCCTACTTAGTCTATAATTTATGGCTCACCACAAGGACTCAAGCTAACTTTGTTGCTGTACCTTTTATCTAACAAATTGTACCATTAGTAGGTGGGATGAACAAGGTGGACCAAACCACTACAAACCCCTCTCCCACCACCTCTACCCAGAACTTGGTAAATATAATCAAGGAGTCAGAGACCAAGAGACCAGAGAACTGAAGGTCCCCCCAGATCACTGGCCCTACCTCAAGCCCAACCCTCACAGTCACCATGGATATAGTGCAAGCTTTTGTGATAGGGGGTCACTATCCCTGCTACCACCAACATCAACCTCCACCAACAGGCAACTAAACCCAAGATCCGTGGGGATAAGTGTTCCCCAGGCAACAAACTCCTCTGCCACCCTCTGCAGCTCTCAGAGCTATTATAGAAGGAGGCAACGACTCTTATAGAGATGTGATCTATCCACTGTTTCTCCTGGTGCTGTAGCCCTTACACCCTCAGCGACCTCTGCAATATAGAAAGCTCCTGCAACCAAAACCTTTTTCAAGTGGTTCAGAAATAGATATGTAACAAAAATGTCATTAAAGGAGATATGATTTATTACTGCACAGCTATATCACACACACACACAGATACACACACACACACACACACACACACACACACACACACACTGGAGAGGACATTACCATAGCACCTGTTTTTACATCAAATTCATGGAGATAGAAGCCTCTGAGATACTTTACCTCCTCAATTTTAGACAGCCATAATTTTTATGGTCATAGGGACTTACTGCACTGATGACATAGTGAAACCTCTGTGATATGGCTCAGTATTTTCCACCTTTCTCTGGTATGAAATTTCATGTGGATAGTGTACAGGCAGTGGGGGAGGGGAGAGATGGAAATCTGAAAGGGAAACTCAAATTAGAAGCCAGTGATAGACTTATAGGAACCTAAATAAAGGCCGGACACAGCTGAGAGGACTGTAAGGAGTCAGCCTGAACCTCTGCAGCCACTGATAGGGACTTATTTTAGTAGCTAATGGTAAGAATACTAAAACTTCTCTTTTTTATATATAGTTTGAAATTGGTTTCAAATCAGATTTACAGACAATTATATATAATTATATATACATATATAATTGTATATATGTATATATAATTGAAATATATAATTATATATTTCAATCAGTTGGAGTATACTGCACAGCTATGTATGGGAGCAGCTAAGTAGCACAGTGGATAGAGAATAGGGCCAGGTTTTAGGAGGACTCATCTCCCAGAGTTCAAATCTGGCCTCAGACACTTTCTAGATGTGTGACCCTGAGAGAGTCATTTAAGCCTGTTTACCTCACTTTCCTTAT
This sequence comes from Gymnobelideus leadbeateri, assembly GCA_011680675.1. Classification (NCBI taxonomy): domain Eukaryota; kingdom Metazoa; phylum Chordata; class Mammalia; order Diprotodontia; family Petauridae; genus Gymnobelideus; species Gymnobelideus leadbeateri. Next base: position 658,225 of record WOXC01001528.1, read on the forward strand.
CTGTCAAATGAGCTAAAGAAGGAAATGGCAAGGCACTCCAGCATCTTTCCCAAGAAAGCCATAAGTGGGGTTACCGAGAGTCAGATATAACTAAAAGAACTGAACAATAGTAATGTATACTGCAGAGAATTTGAACAGGGGATTGAAGTAAACTCATTTTCAAATTTTAAAGTATTTTGTAACTCAGATCACATTTTCTTCAAAATAAAATACTCAGCCAATGCAATTCCCTATACAATTTTTGAACACTGCCAGTTTTCCTGAAAACTCTTCAAGATGTTTTGCATGCTTTGGAATGTCTTTTCCTTCCAACTTGATTATTAAGATACTAGAAACCTTTCACATCATGGGCCAAGAAGACTAAATATGATCCAATAACTAGGGAGGGGCTGTTACCATGTCAACCAAAATACCACCTCCCCCTTCTCCATCCATCAAAAAAACAAAAACAAAAACAAATAAAAACCAAAAAAAAAAAAACCCAAACTATTCACTCATAAAAATGAATTCAAGCTAAAATTTCTTAGCAGAATCAGAATTAGTCCAAAATAAATCAGAATGAAGGTTCACTGCAATTAAATATACCATACTGTTACTTTTAAATTCCTTAATTTTTAATAGAAATTTGTGCTTAAATGACAACCTGGTGTATTTGCTTTCCATTGAGAATTATTTATTCAATATTAGTGTGAGCCATAGTGCTGGGCATTGTGAAGTAGCTATGAAAGAAAAGACACATTTTTTTTTGTTTGTTTTCAATGAGCTTTGCTGGTGAGAAAGAATGAACCCATGAAACAATTGGAGCAATTGAGTATTAAATAATATGATATTGACAATAAAGGGGATGAAATTTTAGAGAAGGAAGAGTGATCACTGTGGGCTTCTCTAGCCATGGAAGTTTTATGGAGGGGGGCAGAATTTGAGATAGTCCTGGAAGGATAAGTAGGATTTATATAGAGAAAAGATAAAAGAATAAAATTGGACATGTTGATAACTTTTGGAAAAGTATGGGGGTAGAAATGAGTATGAGATGTGGAGGGAAGGTGAAAGCAACAGTAATAAGATTGTACAATTAGAGGAGAAACAGATTAGTGGGGGGCAGATTGAATAATTCCTATGTGGAGGAATAACTCAATAACTCAAGAATCAGAGGAAAGACTTTGGAGCAGAAAAAAAAGGCTCTCTTCCCTAAAGCAGAATCATTTGGAGCGACAGTGGGCAAGGAAGGTCTTATTGAAAATATGTGTTTCCTAGCCCTGATTTCAGAGATGTGATACTATATGAATTACTAGTATATTGGTACGGGGTAATGGATGGTACCAGATCTAGCTATATGGCATAGGCAGTCATCTATATTTTGTGCAGTCCTGCAAGGAGTATCCTCTATATTCAAGACCTCAGGTACTAGACAGCATGACCTATCGTAGGAAATCTTCCCAGGGACACACATTGCTGAGGTGCAGAAATCCAAACACATGGGAAATGCCACCTAGGAATACTAAGCTCCTATAACCACCCCGCCCCACCACATACCAACAGGCCCTCTTTTTGTGAATGAGTACGTAAATGAATAAGCACATAATGAGTGCTTATTAGAAATAGTCTTGCCTTCAAGGAGCTTATATTTCAATAGGAGGGACAACAACATATACAGGGAAGTGATGGCTAAGAGGAATATTTTGATACAAGAAACCATAGGGATAGTGGTTGGAATCAGAGGAAAAATCCTTTCCAGAAATAGTTGATTTGATCGCTGTTCTTAGATATAGGGCTGGAAAAGGGGAAGGTAAAGACTGTATGAGAGTAGCATGTCATACCATAAAAATGATTGGGGAGTAGCTGTGGTGGGTCTAGGACAGGACTAGATTTGGTCTAGTCCTTCCAAACCAGAAGGCTACATCCCAGAGTTGGTGACTATTGGAAGGTGGGCATATAACGCAAAGTAGCATAAAAGCAACAGGGAAGCAGCATATTAGATCAGATTTAGATCTAGTGGATGCTGAGAAATAGAATGTCCTGACTTCCCACATCAGCCCAGCTGTTCTGTTTCTGCTGGCTTTCATCCATTGCCTGTAGGAAGCCTTATATTTGGAGCTATCCTATATAGCTACTGTTTGCAAATCTGTTACCACAGGTGCAGAACCCAGGGGAAAGAATTTTTCAAGCTGAAAAATCAGAAGTGTGCACTGTTCTCCTATCCATGGAAGAAGGAATGTCGGTACCCCTTTCCCAGTAGAGGATGGGAGAAAGTTGAGGGATGGTGGCCCTTTGTGAAACTTTGCTCAGGAACTTGGGGATTAAACTTTTTAGGACAAATTAAATTAGAGAAAAATAAATATGACAAAAATTACTCACAAATATAAGTATGATATGTACCATTGAACTTCCTATAATCAATTGCAAGAAAAAGCGTATTTCTACATGTTTGCAAGAATGCATGAATTTAGCATTTTTTAGAAGCTGTGACTAAGAAGTTTGCAAATATTGATGAGTACTTACTCGTGATTCTAGAAGACATCATACTGAGGGTAATATGCTTAGGAAGAAAGTGAAGTGCCTGAAAATGAAATAAAGAATTCATAATGAATTGAAATATTTGTTCTATTTTGTGAAAGACTATTCTCCCTCTTTACCCCACCCTGTTTCCCTCAAGTTAGATCTTGCTTGACTTTAAAGTTCATTTCCATTAGGCATGCAAGATGTTTACTGACATGCATTCTTTTTACATGATCTAGTGAATCAAACAGTTGGGATATTGAATAAAACCCCAAAAGATATTTGATCTGCTACTTAAGGAGCAAGTTGAGAATCCATTGGATGCATAGATGCCAACTATAGAGGATGCAGAAGGCAAGGATTTGAGCAAAAGATTTGAAATCTATATAGAGTAAACCAATATAAGTGAAAGGATTTAGGGATTCTTCACATAAATACTGCAATAAGGAAGGCATTCCATGACTGTCAGAGAGAATTTGGCTATGGAACACTGATGCCCATAGTTCAAGATATCCATCAGAGATATTCATCATTTCAACCTGGTGTGAATAAAGTGAAAATGACTCCATATTGTACTAAATGACAATTAAAAATGAAGTAAATACTCAGTGGTCCCCAAAATGGATCATTTACTGAGAGTCAGTGATGACGATGGATTTATCAATTGCTTGTTACACATGGCACTTCTTGTATTGTTGAGAAATTGAGATCCTGGCATAAAATAATAGGAGGGGTAAGAGAGAGGGAAAGGAAAGGAGAGGTAAAGAGAAAGGGGGGGGGCGGCTAGGTGGCTCAGTGAGTAGAGCGCCGGCCCTGGAGTCAGAAGGACCTGAGTTCGGATCCGGCCTCAGACACTTAACCCACACAAACAAAAACCTAGCCGTGTGACCTTGGGCAAGTTACTTAACCCCAATTGCCCTAAAAGGGGTGGCTAGGTGGCGTAGTGAGTAAGAGCGCCGGCCTCGGAGTTGGGATGACCCGAGATCAAATCTGGCCTCAGAAAATGAGCACCCACACATAAATAATGACTAGCCGTGTAACCTTGAACAAGTTACTTAACCCCAATTACTTAAAAAAAAAAAAGAGAAGGGGGGGAAGGGAGAGGGGAAATGGAAAGAGAAAGAGAAAAGGAGAAGGACAGGCAGAGGGAGAGGAGAGAGGGAGGAGGGAAGGAGAGAGGAGAGAAGTGAAAGAGAGACAGAGACAGAGACAGACAGAGAGGGAAAGAAAGAGAGAAGCTAATTTAAAATTTTCTAATTCATTCCCCCCATATAACTTTCCATTCTTACGTCCTATTATTCCCCTCTACATATTTCAATATTATTCCTTTCCCTACATATTCTTATTTTTCCTTTTCATTTAATCAAACTGGGCTGATAACTGCTCTAGGTATATTATATTTCACTTCCCAACTCCATGCCTTTGCATGAAGACCCCCTTAACTTTAGCTAATCACTATACCTCATTTGACCAAGTTCCTTCCAAAACCAACACTTAACCTGCTACTCAGTAATTCAATTCAACAAACATTTATTTAAAACCTACGATGTACAATTGTCTGTGCCAGGTCCTTAGAATATAAATGCAAAATTAAAATTAGTTCTGCATTTAGGGGCTTATTTATTTGTTTTGGGGGGAGAGGGGTGATTCAGTTTCCAGTGAATTATTAGTCAGCTCCAAAGTCTTTTTTATGGGATAGATTTTTGCTTTTGCAGGGGTAGTTCCAGTATTTGGAATTTCTTTAATCTCTTTTTTTAATCTCTGGGACACCTTCCTTCAAAGCACAGCTCATGATGACCTAACTCCTACATAAGGCCTTTCCTAATCCATCACTCCAAAAAACAGAAACAAACTTGTAAAGTTTTCAATACCTTTAGTTTTTTTTAAAAATACTTTGTCTTTACTTTTCTGTGGACTAAAGATCAAAGCTGTGGAAGTGGAAGGGACCACAAAGACCATCTAATCCAAACCTCTAATTTTACAGACAAAGAAACTGAGACTCAGTGAAATTGAGTTGAGCTATAAGTAGATATCAATGTGGGGAGGTAGCTATAAACTTGACCTAAGAAGATGCAGTGATTAACTAAAGGATACTTAATGTGGTCTTCAAAGATGCAAGATCATATAAAATTAATTAGCAATGTCATTTTGCAGTGACAATATGTAGCAGCAACCATACTGGCATACCCAGGATGGCTGCTAGCACAGGTTCTTAGATCTGCTTTACTAAGAAAGATAGTTGTTTGCATTCACTCGTTCAGAGGAAAAGTTAACACCCTGAACTTCAGAGAAAATACAAACAGAGAAATAAATACCAACAGACAGGGCTCTGACTGCCTGAATCAACTATACACTTTACATACATCCCTGGTTCAAGAGAGCCTTTACATCTGAGCAGGTGGGGAACTCTGAACATATGACCACTCAGAATCTCCACTAGGGAATCACACGATCCTTTTCATAAGTGAACCCCCAAAACAAAAAATGTATATATACATTTCTCAGAGCCAGAGGTCATCACAAACCTCATGATAGTACCTAATTAGAAATTAGCAAAAGGTATGAAAGCCATCCTACAAGCAAGCCTCCCCTAACCAAGCTTCCCTCAACGGGCTCCTCCTGGAGCCTATTAATGGACTGGGAAGATCTTAAATCCCATTAATGTTACACAGTGTAAGAAACAAGACTATCCAAGTGGGGCTGTGATTTGGTATTTCCTCCAACATTTAGCAAAATAAGAAAGGACAATGAGTTGTGGGGAAGAATAGGCCTGAACCTACGAAAAAAATCACCACCCTCTTTCCCACAATTACACTCCCTGGAGCTCGGTGATATAAGTAGAATTATTTTTGCAGAGCTAATTTTCTTGGAAAGAGGGAGAGATAGTCAATTAGGTGTGGTCTTTTTCATGAAGGAGTAGGAAGCCACAGAGTCTGATCTAGGCAAAAAGATGATGGCCTTCTGGAAGCAGTTACCATCTTTCCTTAAGTAATAGCTAATTTATGTCCCTGAATTCTTGTAATTGTAGTGCAATGAAACTACACAATTAACTTTGTTTCAATTCTGCTGATTTTTCCTAATAATTAGGTTATCTAGTTTCTACTTTTCAATGTGCCTCATATTTACATAATACACATACATATATGTATGTATGTGTGCATGCATATATGGATATGTATGCGTATATGTATATGTCTGTACATAAATATATGGGTGTGTATTTATGTATGTATGTATATATGTATAAAATATATATATATATATATATATATATATATATATATATACAAAACCACATATCCTTGAATACTGATTTTCTTCACTGGCTCCCTCCCTCATCACACTCACTTGTCATCATTCCCAAAGTGGTTTCAGATGATGTAACTAAGACTCAACCGTTTCCTTATGAATCTCAAACTCTCTAGAGCCTCGCTCAACATAAAAAGAAGAATCCTCCAAATCTTTCATATCAGTTCCAAAACATTAAATTATCTCATTTCCCTCTGTCCATAATACAGTCTGGGAAGTGAATATAAATTCACAAAATAGAAAGATGAAGATTTCTTTGTCATTGGAAGGGAGTAAATTCAATTGGATTCAAGGGAATCTGGGCAAGACATAAGAGATGGTTGTCATGTGAAAGCAATCTTGGGGTGATCCAAAATGAATGAGAAAGGACACAGTTCAGTGACAGGTGACATAGGTTCATTTTTTTTTCATCTATTTTCTATGAAAAGATTCTTTTTTTTACCTCATTTAGTCCTCCCTATGGCATCAATAAGCATGGGTTTGTTGTAGCTAACATCCCTTTTGTATGGATTCATTTTCTAATTTGCTGAACATTTACCCACATTGGCCCACTGATGTGCATGAATTTTAAGTGTTAAATTTCTGTTAAATGTGACATTTCCATTTATATACATGGTTAACCATGCTGTGCTCACTACACATGTGGATCCAGTCCCTGTACTATAAGATTTGCATTAGATTAGAAGACAAAGCAATGTAGCTAAAGGCAAAGCAAGGAACTCTCAAGAAGATCCATTGTTTAAGGAGTGAGGGAATACTTTCTAAGAAACCAATACAAAATATTACCTTAAAAGGTGGTGGTAGATGTGTGGGGGTTAAGGGACAAAGGGAGTTGTTTTGTTTTAACTTTATGTTTCTTTAAAAATTATTCATGGAATAGAACAACTCTTGTGCTGCTCAATAGTAGATTTCACCAGAAGAATTTTTTCAATCCAAGATTCAAATTGAAATTGTCTAAGTCTATTCTTTGATACCTTTGAAATGAATGAGAGATGAGAGACCTCCTAGGTCATCTAACTGTCCCTTTAACCTAGGTACCATGGAGACTAGCTCCAGAGAAAAATATAAATCCCATGTTTATTTTTTAACCATTAAAGCTACTGAACAATTTCCTCAGCTATGTTTTATATGCCCCAAGAAAGGGAAGTAAAGAATTGAAACACTCATAAAAAACAATTCAACTTTAGAACATTTTTGTCTTTATTAACAGTTTCTCTTTAAAGGAAGCTGTATTATTTAACTTGAACCTTAAAAACAGGTGCTTTAGTTCTCCATTAAAAACACAGAAAGTAGGTTGACTGATAGTGTAATAAGTTAATTCTTGTTGATTTATCCTTAAAGGTAAATCAACCCAGCTGATCAGTTCCAGTTTTCTACTCCTCTACTTTCCCCTCTGCTCCCTTCCTGTCCTCTCCTCTTTCCTGAGGGTTTTCTGCCCAAAGGAAGGTAAATTTTGTTGGCCAAATCTACCTAGTTAACCTGGGATTTACTAGCTAGATTTCTTTCTCAAAGACCAAGCCTTAAACCCAATTCACTCTGAATCTCATGGATCAGACCACAATAGATCCCTGCCCAAGTACCACTAAACAGTTGGTTTGGGGGCCCTCCAGCCTCAGAGTAAATGTAAATAGTAACTGTTTCTCTTTTGGCCAGCAACCCTGAGGGTCTTCCCCTCCCAGTTAGACTATTTTTTTATTAAAGGGGCCATCCCTTCACTCACTTCTTAAAGAGGCCTATTCACTGAATGGGTGTTGCCTCACTCAAAGTGAGAACCTGAAAAGACCTTAACTTAAAAGGGGCAGGGTCTCCCATTGCATCCTTGGCCATCTCCAGGCATCCTGATCTATATCTAGTCACAGGACCCAGGTGGCTCTGGAGGAGAAAGTGAAGGTGGTGAGCTTGCACAGCTCTCCCTCACTCTAATCAAAGTCAATTGCAAGTCCTGTCATCATCTCCCTGATGTCATGGTCCTCTTTAAAAACAAAGGACAAATCACAGTCTGTGATAGAGTTAGCTGAATCTACTTCAATCCCATCAGTGAAACAACTGATTATTCTTTTAAGGTTATTTGTATCTCAAGTTATCCTAAAACACAAGTTATCCTAAAACAACAAATCAACATTTTTCACTTAAAATACCTACATAAGAGTATTAAAGTAAAATGGAAGATTCTGGGGGTAAAATTGCAAAATACAAGACACTCCTATTTATTTAGCATGCAAACAACCACCAGTTAAATATAAAATCCTTTGTTTCACATTAAAAAAAACAACCTTTCAACAACCTGGTCCCCTTCTATCTTCCCAGTCTTCTCCCACCTTCTTCCCTCCCTGTTTACTGTCTTCTTGCTGTTCTTTTCCCATAAAGTTCTTTTTCTAGCTTCCATGCATGTTCCTTGGCTATTCTCCATGATGAAAATTCTTTTCCTTCCTGCTATATGCCTTTTGGCTTTCATAGTTTTCTTCAAGTCTCAGCTAAAATTCTACCTTCTATGAGAAGCTTTTCTTCAATTCCCTTAATACCAGTGCATTCCCTCTATTATCTCCAACTTACCCCATATATATATATATATATATATATATATATATATATATATATATATATATATATATCCTGTTTGTACTTAGTTGCTTGAATGTCGTCTCTCTCCAACCCCATAATAGACCTTTAATAAATGCTTATTTTTTCAGTTTTGACCATACTAGCCAATGTAATAAATTTTGGTTAAATTAACAAGTGCATAGCAAATCAAGTGCTAGTACTCAAGAGTATTTGCTAATTGTACAACCATGTGTTATCCTGACTGTGGAACCATGATATTTTTGTTGCTTCTTTCTGAATGCTTGCAATATTTTCTCCTTGATCTGAGAACTCTGGAATTTGGCTATAATATTCTTAGGTTTTCATTTGGGGATCTGTTTTTAGGAGACAATCAATAGATTCATGTATTTTCTATTCAACCTTTTGTTTCTAAGATATTGGGGGCAGTTTTCCTCAATTTTAAAAATCATGACTTTCAGGTAGTCCAATAATTCTTAACTTATCTCTCCTCAATCTATTTTCCAGTTCAACTGCTTTTCCTATGAGATATTTCACGTTTTCTTCTATTTTTTTTATTCCTTTGAATTTGTTTCATTGTTACTTAATGTCTCATGGAGTCATTAGCTTCTAGTTACCCAATTCTAATTTTTAAAGAATTACTTTCTTCACTGAGTTTTTTTTTCCTCCTTTTGATTTCTCAATTATGCTTCTTTAAAGAGTTCTTTCCTTCACTGAATTTTTGTGCCGCTTTTATGATGAGGCCAATTCTATTTTTTGAGGTGTTCTCTTCTTCAAGTATTTTGTGTGTGTGTGTGTGTGTGTGTGTGTGTGTGCGTGTGCCTTTTTGACCAAGCTATTCATTCTGTTTTCATAGTTTTCTTGAATCTAGGCTCCTAACTTACTTGCTGCTTTATATAACCTAACTTAGCATGACAAAGTTTCTTTAGCTAATCCCAACACTCTTCCTATGGCACCGAGGTGAAATACTTTGGTTGATTAATTAATGAATCAATTAATTCAGGATATATCTCTCATTGATTCAATCAAGAAGTTCAGACTTTCTTGTATTATTGAGAAAGGGGTATGGAAGAACCCTCTTACATAAGAATAACTTCAACGTAGCCATACTTCAGGTCTATAATGTCAGGAAAAACTACTCTTGAATTTCTCTGAGGAAGACATATATGAGGGAGATAAAAGTGACTATGTAAGAATAAGAATAAGAATAACAAAACATTTAGCCAGGCACTGTGCTAATCATTTTACATTTATTATCTCACTTGATCCTCACAACAACTCTCAGAAGTAGGCGCTATTATTATCCCATTTTACAGATAAGGAAACTGAGGTAAACAAGAGTTAAGTGACTTGCCCAGGGTCACATAGCTGGTAAATGTCTCAAGCTGAATTTGAACTCAGGTCTTCCTAATCCAGGCCCAGTTTTGCTGAACCACTTAACAGCCCCTATTTTTTTTAAGTGTGTTCCAGAGAAAGTGTATTATAGCAGATAGAATTGGTCTCAGAATCAACAAGACTTGGATTCAAGTTCTTTCTCTGAAACATGCTAACTGTGGGAGTCTTGGCAAATCAGCTATTCTTTCAGTGTCCCTTGAGACTGAAAGTTACAGATAAAATGTCAATCTGCTGCTAGTGGAAGTTTCTCACTGAAGAATTCTATATATTGACAAAATCATTATTTTTTTTAAAGTGTTGTTATACCCTTCCACGTGGTGGCTTCGTTGTGAAGTCTGCATCCTAAGGAAGTCAAAGACAGAAGCAAAAGAAGTTCTCATATTCCTCAAAATTGCTATGGCAGCACTTTTCAAAAAAACAAACAAAAACAAAAAAACCAAAGAAATGGAAACAAAGTAGGTATGAATCAACTGATAAATAGCCAAACAAATTGTGGTATAGTGGGATATAATAAAATTATTGACTAATGTAATTGTCATAAGTTCATCAGTCTACTAAGCTACTAGAAATGGCAAATATGAAAAATACAAAAAAAACATGGAAAAACCTATACAAACTTATTCAAAGAGATTTAAGCAGAATCAGGAAAGCAACATATACAATGCCTACAACAATGGGAATGGGAAGAAGAAAGAAAAAAAAACTGAAAACACATTTTGAAGTGCTAACATTGTCCCTTCAGAAGAGATTTGAAGATGCATCTCCTCCTCTGAAAAGGTGGGACTAATTTTCATGGAGCACTATATTTAGTTTCTTCTTGGTTGATAATGTTGATTAGTTCTGATGAACTGTTTTTCTTTATCTCTTTAGTATTCTTCCTCAGAAGAAATAGTTCCATGGAAATGGAGAGGAATAATTGGAAAATAAGAGCAATGTAAGATAAAAAACTTCAATAATTCTTTTAAAAGATGGATACAATGTCTATAAATTTTTAAAAAACAGACAGTGGCTATAAATAATGGAATTTTGAAGAAGAAAAAATTGTCAATGAATGATTAAAATCTATGAACAGAAGAGAGCAGAAGAAAGTTCAAAAAGGGACAAAAATCATACCAGTTTCTTTAACTAGTGCCTTATTAATTTAATATATGTTTTAAATAAAACAAACCACGTATGACTGAAGTTCAGAGTTGTTACACAGAACTCTCTTCTGATAGACTTGACTGGTCGATTTAGTTAACTGGTGGGGTTTTTTGAAGAGGTCCTGAACATTTTCATCTCACATAACTTCCTGCCTCAACAACAGAAAAAAAAAAATCAGTAAAATTTTCAAAATGATCAAATTTGTTGGTACGGGTACCTTCAAGCAATATCTTCAAATTAATGGGAAAATCTGAGCCAGGTTGAAACTAGCTCCAATAAAATTGCTTTCTGGTGGTCAGAAATCAACAGGAAAGAGGGATCTGTCCCCACCTTTTTTGTGAAAAGCTACAGAAACTCAGTCACACAAGAAGGATGTGGGTGGAAAATACAATGAGAAGCAATGATTCAGTTGCACAAAGATTTCTCCTAATTCTAGGAAGTAATTATCTATTAGTATTAAAAGAAAAAAAAAAGCATATGCCACATGTTAATATGGACAAGAGACTGGTTGTGAATTAACCCCGTCACCTAGGTTACTTCACAAATCCAGTCCTAACTGGATGATACTGGCAACATCAGTGTCCCTAACAGGAACAGCACAAAATCCTGAATAGGCTGTAACCACAAGTTCTATTTTATAAAAAAAAAAAAATCAACCTTAATTCTATTTGTTTTAATGTGTAACCCAAGTCTTGTTTAAGAGAGATAGATTCTGCCAGAGCAAATAGAGAACTACACATTATGACCATCTAAGTTTTATGTTATATAGACTACGCCTCTCAATGGAATTCAAATTCAGAGGCTGCCAGAAAGTTAGGAGGGGAATACAGTGCTCTCCCTTTATGCTTTCTGAAAACAAAGACTATTCCTTTCTCTAAGCCTTATTACTTCACAGAATTTCATTCAAGCCGCTGAGGGGAAATTACAATAAATGATCCATTTACCAGTGTCAGTTGAACTTTTGTGAGTTTGATTTGTTGGTCTATCTGACCAGGCCTCAGCTCTTTAACTGACTTTTTTGCAAGCTTAGTTCTTCATAATTAGACCTACATATGCCAAGGCAATAGCCTAGATTTTATGATGCTGTAGTTCTCTTTTTATAGCTGAGCAAGAAAGCTGTCCAATAAGCATAAACAACAGTTGAACATTTCTTTGAAAAAGTCTACCCTTTCAGTGGTAAGAGAAGTGAAGCACTCTTTTGGGTATGACTGAATAGTACTTTGTAGAATCATAGCACCTTAGACTTGGATTGCACCCTCAAGATTTTCTTCTTAGTTAACCCTCACGATGCAGAAACTTCTTTGAAAGCATCTCGGAATGGATTTATCTCTGCTTGAATATTTTCAGAGATGAGGAACTCTCAATTTCAAAAAGATGGTAATTTTACTTTGAAATAGCCTTAACTGTCAGAAAGTTTTGTCTTGTTTTGTTTTATTTTTCTGGTGCTGAGTGAAAATCTGTATCCGTTGGTTCCAATTCTTCTCTATGGAACAACACAGAGCAGATTCACCCTGCAGTCACATGAGGGTCTTTTAAAGATTTAGAGATAATTATCATTTCAATGAATTACAAAGTTGAAAGGAACCTGTGTGCTCTTCTAGTCCAATTATTATCTGACCAATAATCTCTTTTATAGCAATATCAACAGATGATCATCCACTCTTCTCTTAGAGATTTTAAGTATGGGAGAACCCATTACCCCACAGTTTTTCCCCTATTAAAATTTATCCTTCTCTACTGAAATTTCTCTCTGATGCCTCACTGTGGACATGACCATGAGCTTTTGAGTGCCACGCACACAGAGCATATGATCTCTCATATCCTACCAGGATGGAAAATCTTTGGATACAGCCCTGGTGGTTGAACTGTATGCCTGTTGTCTAAAGAACAACATACTGAAATTCAGGCAGGCTCATCCCTGGGTTGGGTGTGAGGTCAGGAATTTTGTGGCCACAACAACTCCAAGAGTTGCTTAGTTGCTACTAAATCAAAGAGGAGTTTCAGTCTGGATTTATGGAAGAAATAACAATACCAACGAAATAACAGATTATTGAAGTATGGGAGTTAATTCATCCTTAAGATATTCAGCACATCATATTTAACCTGTACAGGTAGATTTGGATTTTGATTCTCTCATCTAACACCTTAGCCATCCCTCTTGGCTTTATGTCCTTTGAAAATATGATCAGCTTGTCATGTACATAATCAAATAATGATGTCATAAAAATGTTGAATTGCATGGGACCAAAGAATGATTTCCAGGGTACTTCACAAGAGATCTTATAAGTTGAAACCATGCTTTACTAATGACTAATCTTTGGGGCCAGTCAATCATCTATGTCTGAATTACTTATCTTTATAAATCCAAATCTACACTAGCCCACATTTCCTCATCTTGTCTATGAGAAAAGTATGGTATACTTTTGTCAAATACCCTTACCATCTTCCCTGCCACAGCACACCCTGGCCCAGCAGACTTTACCATCTGCACTGCAACTGAAGCTTTATGTACTTTCTCACCCAACTAGAATATGAGCTCCATGACTGAAAGAACTTCCTTATTCTTCTATTTGTGCTTAGCAGAAAATGACAACTAAATAATGTGCTACCTCATTCAGTCTTTCAAATGCTTTGCTGAAATCTTTGCATACCAAGTCTTTAGAATTTTACTCACTTACCCATCAAAAAAAGAAATTGGACTATTCTGGCATGACCTGTTCTTGAAGTTTTGCTCATTCTCACTACTTACTATTTTTCTTTCTGAATGCTCACATATTTTTCCTTTAAAAAAGTCACCTTACAGGGCATCTAGGTGGTGCAATGAAGAGAGCGCCAGCCCTAGAGTCAGGAGAACCTGAATTCAAATCCTACCTTAGATACTTAACACTTACTAGCTGTGTGACCTTGGGCAAATCTCTTAACTCCAATTGCCCTGCCTTCCCCCTTCCAAAAAGACAAAAAAAGGTCACCTTACAAATATGAATTTAATCAGGTATTGAAATTATCATATTGAAATAGCATTTGTCCTTTACTAATCCTAGAGAACCTTAACCTTTCTCTATGACCAATCAATCAATCTGACCATTCCTTAGCCTCTGTTGCTGGATCTTCAACCATGCCTGATAACTGTAGCCATACTGCCATATTTTCTGTTTTTCATTCACAAAACTCAATCTCTTGTCTCTAGGCTTATGCAATGTATAAGTCCCCTTCCTGTAATGTTCTTCCTCCTCTTTTCTGCCTCTTAGAATGTCTTACTTCCTTCAAAACTCAATTTAAGAAATATTTTTTACAGGATACCATTCCTAGTCCCCCCACAGCTAAAGTCTCCCTACCAGGGTTATTGTCTATCTTCTCTATATGTATCTTATATGGACCTATTTACGTATGAAAATTATCTTCCCCTTTTCAAATACAGCTTTTTTCTTTGTAACCCAGTGCCGAACAGTTCTTAAAACATAAAAGCACTTAATTTATTGATTCATTGATTATACATGATCTTTCATACATTTCTGATAGCAACACAACAATAACACACATAAATCCTTTGGTTCCATCTAAGCATTGTGACTTGAACTCACTGAGGGAAACAACCTGCTTTTCTTTAACCCCCTCATTGGCACTTATCATGGATATCAATTCCCCATTAGTCATTTTTGTTTTCTCTTTCTCTTTCCAAAAGTAATTTTCTTGAGAAAAGAAAACAGAAGCAATCTAAGATTTGAGTAATTATGTATTCTTGTTGTCAACTATTACTGCCCCATCCACCAGTAGCAGAGGTCATATCCTTGCTTTGATATTCCTTTTGTACCCAAAGCCTAAAAATGACTTTCTGTTGTTCTAAACATGTATCACCCAGCTTAAATTTTATCTAGTTGTCAGTATTCCTGACATTATTCTTACTTGGACTATGTTACTCTTTTTTATTCATATTCTGTTATGTAAATTTTTTTCTTCTATGATTTTTTAAAAAATGACTATTTGTTCTTTATATAGTTAAAATGACCTTTTCCAGAAAACTATCTTTTCTCTAATAATTTCTATTTGTCTCTTAAGAATTTCATTACTGACAGTTTTCTTTCTCTTGAGCCATCTTTCCCTAGAGAAATTTGGCTCATAGGAATTTACCTGCCCTTTCTCTAAAACCTCTGAAATCTGTCCTCTGACAATCTGAGGTAGTCATCAGACCCTTTTCCAAACTTCCTTATTACTGTCAAGGGCATCAGAATCCTCCCAATCTGCTTTATCTCTCCCTGGAAAAAGCCTCAAGTCCATGTATGTATCATAGAAGGAATTCATTGTTTTTCTATTTTTACAAGCAGTGTAGGTAATATATTAAATTAGGTAATATAATAAATTTATTTTAATAAATAAATTAATGACATATTAAATTACATAATATAATAAATTTTTCTTTGAGAGTTGGATAGAATCTGGATAGAGCACTGGAACTCAGGAAGACCTGAGTTCAAATCCATCCTCAGACACTTACTAGCTATGCGACCCTGGGCAAGTCACCTAACCTCTGTTTGCTTCAGTTTCATTTATGCTATGAGGATAACAATAGCACTTACATATAAGGTTTTTATGAGGATCACATATGATAATTATAAAGAGCTTAGCACAGTGCCTGATACCTAGCAAGTACTATATAAATGTTGGCTAGTGTTGGTAGAAGTAGCAGTAAAAATAGGAAGAGAAGGAAGAGGAGGACAAGGAAGAGAGGGATGAGGAAGTGGAGAAGGAGGAATAATAGTAGTAGATCTATCTGGTTTGCTTGTTTTTTAACCGTTGTGAATTCACTTAAATTTGTCAAAATTTCTTTTTTTTTTGAGGTTAAGTCAAGAATGTTTCAACTGCACTAATTTTGGCAGAGTTCCATTAGATATCTGACTAACTGAGGTCTCCCATCATTACTATCTCTTGTCTCTATGCCAAAGATTTGTCAGCTTTTTCAGAACCCCTCATCTGATTCCTTCTTTCATCCAGGTGGTCTGTAGTATAATTCTATAACAATGTCATTTTGTTTCTGACTCTATCTCCACCTGAATGCCCCCTACCATGCAAAATATTGTTCCTGGATTTCTTCATGTGACCATGTCTCCTTAATTACACTCAACCTATGCTCTGGCAGATATCATATGTAGTTCATATAGTCCTGAGCTTCTAGTAGTCTCTATATGGAAGAAAAAAATAGGGAATAAGGGGAAGTCAATGGAATGGTGCAATCCTTATGAGTACCTCAAATTGTTATTTTTAACAGTCTCCCTCAATACCTCATAAGTAATTTGGGTGGGAACTTCCATATTAGCCCTGGCACCAAATAGGACATTGTCCCTTAGTACCATAATGTGATTAAGATGCTTCTGTGCAGGTTTATTTTCTCTGGTCTAAGTATCCTCAGGCCCTAGTTTATTCTCACCATGCTGGTTATTATCTGAATAGACTCCTTTCTGTCAGTATTCTTTTTAAAATGTGGCTCCCAAGATTCAGCCACGTTTTGACCAAAACAGAAGAAGTAATCATTCTATGATGAAAAGAAAACTGAACCAGGGACTAGAAATCCTGGGTTCCATCTTGTGACACTGAGCAAATTACTGTATTATCTCAATCAAATCATCCCAAATAATTTTGTTTAGTTTGCACAAAGTATTAATCATTCTTTCTCCAAAACTCACACCAAAAATCACACCAAGCCCCTTACTAATGGTTACTACTACTACTACCACTACCACTACCACTACTGCTGCTGCTCCTGCTGCTGCTATTACTGCTACTTCTAATGTTTCTCCTGCTGTTAATAGCACCTAACATTTATATAGCATCTACTACATCATGCCAGGCTTTACAAATGTCTCATTTGATCCTCATAATAACCTTTCAAGGTAGATATTATTATTAATATTATTATTTTGTAGATGATGAAATTGAAGCAAAGAGAATTTAGATGACTTGTCCAGAGCCACACTCTGAGTAAGTGTCTGAGGCCATGTTTGGATTCAGGTCTTTCTGACTCCAGGCCTGATGCTCTATCCATCATGCCACTGAGTTGCCTCAAGCTACCAAAACTTCTATGGTCTAGAAAGTAAACTTCTTTCAACGCTGTTAATGGTTGAATTATTTTTTCATGCAGATCTATTACACAGTTGACACACTCTGAGCTTGTTGGTTATTAAAGCACTAAGGACTTTTCTAGTTAATTATTATGTTCCAATTAATTTTCATTTTGAACTTTATATTTTTTCCTGTCTTATTGGTTACTAGTCTTTCAAAATAATTCTAAATCTTGATTCAACCATCTATTATTTTAATTATCCCAACATTAGACAATTAGATGAGTTCTTTAAGATGCAAGGTTTGGGGGGTCAGGGTTTGACCTGTATTTCGTGGGTGGAACTTTTGTTCCTCTGTGTGACCATTCTTGAATTTCACAGAATCCTGGTTTCCTAGCTGCTAGCTTCCACCCTAATTCTCCTGCGCCTTCTGGTCTGCATATTGGCTTGTCAGCTCATTTCTCTTTGGTATCTGGGTCTGGATTTTCCCCAGCAAAACATATATTGACCTAAGACCCATCCTGATACAAGGCCGTGGAAGAAAATCAAAAGCAGATCCCTGTAGTACATCATTAGATATCTCCCTCCAACTCGACAAATTCGCATTAATGACAACATTTTGAATACAGTTTTTTAGCCATAAATTCAGATGTAAATTATCTGTGTTATCATCCAGTCTTCTTTCCCAGATTATCTACAAGGATGTGAATATCATCATCATTAAAGCTCACATTTATAGCATGTTTTAAAATATTTTGCTCATAGCTCTATGATGTAGGTAGTGCAGGCATCTGCATCTGATGATCTCCATTGTTTCACCTCCAAGGAACAAGATGCCCCCTCATAGGTTAAATTTATCACTCCTAATCTCCTCATCCTGCAGCTAAATCAAGCCTGGATTGACACTACCTCCCTCAGGCTCCTTCCCCTCTGATTGATGGGATGGAAGGCAGAGTACCAAGCTCCTCTGGATGCTTTCTGGTACAAAGGGCAGAGACTGGGCTCACTCAGCTTTGCATCTACTTCCCTGACTAGTTTCATCTTCATGGAATAAGACTGGCATCCAGTCCCCCTCCTGCCTCCACCCTTACCTTTTCCTGCCTCCTTTTGTGTGTTTTCTTCCCTTTAAGATCATAAGCTCCTTGAGGGCAGGAATTGTGTTTCTTTTTTAAAATTATATCCTCAACATTTAGTACGGTGCCTAGTGTGTCGTAGTCCCTTAATAATTTTTATTGGATTGATTGAATAGAATATTAGCAGCGTTTTTTTCCGATAAGGAAATTGAAACTCAGTGGGCAAATGACTTGCCCAGTGGAAGAACTCGGACTTGAATCTAGCTTTTCTGGCTCCCAAACCAGAGCTCTAACTTCTCTATCCTGATCCCCCATGTATTGCTAAAATTAACATCCTCCATACCATTGCCCTATTCATGATCTTTCCAGAAGCAGAAATGAAGTTAATATAGAATGGCTGATTTTTAAGGAACTTAAAATAGAATTTCATGATCAAGCCATACTTTTCTAAGGATGCATAAAGCATCTATTTAATAATCTATTGCGGAGATTGCTACAAAGATTTACATGTCATGGTTTCTAGTGTTTAACTTTTCCCACACTTTTGAAAATCAGGATGATTGTCTTTCCCTAGTCCTTTGGAAATTTTTCCCCTCTTGGTGTGACATATTAAGGGGCAGCTAGGTTGTATGGTGGATAGAGCCCTGGGCTTGGATTTGGGAAGGCCTGAGTTCAAGTTCAACCTTAGACACTAGCTTTGTGACCATAGGCAAATTATATTGCCTCAGATTCCTCATCTGTAAAATACTGATTATAATAGCACCTACCTTGGAGGGTTTTTGTAAAGCCCTTAGCATAGTGTCTGGCACAAAGTAAGCACTGTATGAATGTCAACTATTATTAGAGAAACCACAATGAAAAAAACTCTGACCTAGAATTCAGAAGATATGGGCTCTGACCCTGGCCTTATCCCTTTTCCTTATCTTAGTTAAAATGCGGTGTGAACTTAAAGAAATTAAATCTTTCTGAATCCTGGTTTCTTCATGTAAAAAATAACATTACCTTCCCTGTATACTTCATAAGATCAAATGAGCCTACATATATATATATAAAAGCGCATTTTAATACCATAAGAAAAAACTACACAGATATAAGGGAGATGGTATTAAAAATCACAGAATATTAAACTAAGAAAGAACCTCAGATTTGCACATGATTATAGGTGATTAATCATTGTTTTTATATTTTTTACATTATTTTCCCCAATTAACAAGGATTTAATTTTTCTTCTACCCACCTCACCCCCATTGCTAAAGACAAAAACAAACCCCTGTAACAAATCTGTAAGAAAATTCCCACATTGCTCATGCCAAAAATATATGTTAGGGGAGCTAGATAAAGAATAGAGTGCTGGTCTTGGAATTGCAAAGACCTAAATTCAAATCCTACTTAGATGATCAATAGCTGTATGATGTAGGGCATTTAATTTTTCTGGACCCATTTTCTAATATGTAAAATGAAGGGGTTGGTTGTCCTTTTAAGTCCAACTCTGTGATGCTATTATTAATTACCACAGAGTTCTTTCTTATATTGAACTGAAATCTGTCTCCCTGCAACTCCAGTATTGCTACATTTGACCTTTAGAGCCAATCAAAAACAGATTAATCCCTCTTTTCCATGACAACCCTCTAGTTACTTGAAGGCAGTGATCAGTTCTTCTCTTTTCCAGAGGAAATATGCCACCCTCCTTCACTCAAAGGTTATGTGACATCGTTTCAAACTGCTTTATCAGCTTAGTGGGCCTCTGGTCATACCGCCCTAGGTCATAAATGTTCTTGTCAAAATATGGTACCCAGAGGTCAATACAATACTAAAGATGAAGCTTGACCAAGGCAGAACACAACAGGAATGTCACTATTTTTTTCTGGGTCACATACTGTTTTCTAGACAGCATAAGAGAGCATTAGCTTTTTGAGGACACTATGTCATACTGTTGATTTATATTAAACTTGTAGTCTACTGAAACCACAAGGATTTTTATACAAATTTGATATAAATCAATAATGTGACATAATTGACATCTTCCCCACATTTTATTAGGACAACTACTTTTCAGACTGAATTGTAATGATCTATATTTATTACTATTAAATTTGAGCTTATTAGTAGTTTCAGCTTGGCAAGATGGTTTAGAACCCAGGTTCTGCCATCAACATATTAACTAACCCTCCGTATCAAGTGTTATTTATAAATCAGATAAATATGCAATGATAAAATAATAGGGTTAAGAGCTAGAAGGGGGCTTAGAAGCTATCTGGTCCAACCCTTTCATCGTGCAGATAAGGAAACTGAGGTCCAGAGAGACCACAAGACACCACCAAAGTCGTACAGGTGGTGAGTAGCATTGCCAGGATTTAAGCCCAGATCCAGTGCCTTTCTATTTATATCATGCTGCTTTCTAATCTATGTCTTCATCCAAATAATTGATAAAGATGTTCATCTGAACACCATCAAGGGACTGAGCAGATCTCCATGAAAGGCCTCCCTCCAGCTTGACATCTGTCCATGAATCACTACTTTTTCTGTACAAAT
Organism: Gymnobelideus leadbeateri; assembly: GCA_011680675.1. Lineage (NCBI taxonomy): Eukaryota > Metazoa > Chordata > Mammalia > Diprotodontia > Petauridae > Gymnobelideus > Gymnobelideus leadbeateri. The sequence goes on from WOXC01001528.1 coordinate 678,785, forward strand.
GCTCCGTTAGTTCTCATAATTCACCTAACTCAATTATTATCCAGCCTGTAATCCTCCTCTTTCACAAGTACGAGATAAAGTGATATGTTTGGTCAAATGCCTTGATGAAATCCAGGTATATTTTGTCTATGTGGATTTCAGCAATCTGTATAGATATTCCTTTATTTATTTTAAAATAAACTTTCCAGTTTAATGCCTGGGAAATCCTTCTTCTGTGTTTACAACATGAATGGGAATGGAAACATTAAGGATACTGAATTTGTTTAAACAGCAAAAAAGGAAGCTGAGGAATAGTAGTCGGTCATTAAGCATCTGAAGTACTATTTTACAATGAGCAGCTCTTCTTCATCTCCCTTGGAAACAGAACAAGAAGAGTTATTTTAGTCTGAAGTAAACTGAAACCAGGCCCCATCTTAACACATTAGTTCCTGCTGTGGTTGTGTTCCTTTATATTCAGGGATGCAGTTCATTCAGTCCTACTATCCCCATCAGGGAAACCTTGTGTAAGGTAGGAGTGCCCCACCAATATTTTGAGCTGTTCAGGGACTCTTTGAGAGGTAAGTTGAAGTTCACTGTTGAAGTAGGAACTGCATATACTTTCCCAATATTTCTGATGGTGGTTCCAAGAAAACGACACATAAGAAATGAATTTTGTATAAGCCCTGGGTATCATTGCCATTACTGGTTTAGGGTAAATGGTAAGAGTTGCCCTAGGAAGGAATGTATGTGTAGGGCTTTAGTGGCCTGAGTATTTTTCATGTTCAACCAACTACAGAAAACTGAATCCTAACATGATCAAGTGTCCCTGGCTCCTTGGACTACATGTCTAAATTAAGGTTACAGAATTAGTTTCTCTATTCCTTTTCTGCTCTCTGATGACCTAGGAAATACTCACAGACATTCATCTTCAAACATTTCTTTGTTCCTGTAGGGCAAGTTTTCAATGAAGTCTTGAAGGTTATTAATGCTTCTTCCAATCTTCCTTTTATGTTACTGAGCTCACATTCAAAAACACAAAGGAATAACTTGCACATGTATAAATAGCTCCCTAAGCATACTATTTCTTCCCTCCTCCCCCTTTTTAAAGCACAATGCAATGACTTACAATAATTATGACTGAAGTGCCTGGAGGTGTGAATGGATGTTCATTATAAAACAAACAAAGTCATTTTAAATTACATTTGATTTATTTGGATCACTGCACCAGACCAGTTCATTTAGTCTCTCATGCTTAGTGTACATTTTTGTGAGCCTTAACAGTCAGCATAAGGGCATTTCGAAGCACTCACCTCTTCTGGCTACATCTTGGTCTCTGTTCTACTGAAAGATTTGGGGGGTGGATTTCCATAAAATGTACTTTCAGAAAAAGGCCACATTTCTTTAAGTTAACTATAAAAATATCAGTCTTATGTGCTCATTCTTTCTCCACCTCTTTCTCATTTCTCTATGTGTATGCTGCATATAATAGACTTATACATATATGCATACTTGCAATATCAATGCATTATGTACCTGACTATTAAGCAGACCTATGTTACTTTATCTCCTGAACCAGACATGAAAATCAGCTCATGATTGAAGGGCATACTTAGAAGCACTTTATTAACAAGGGACAGGGCTATTCAGAGACTGTAATTGAAGCATCATTGTCTAAAGCAAGAAGAAACATGATTTAACCCAAGTAAGAATTTTGTTTTACTGCATTTAAGTTTCTACACACACACATACACATACACACAAGAGATACATGCACGCACTTGCTGTATCTATTTGTATCAGACGATGTCATTCCTCTGGTTATGAACTCAGTACACAAATTACCAACTGTTTTAGAGCCTGTCCTTTTATTATCAGCATTCCTCTAGGAGCATTTGGCAGTGCTAATGCCAAGTAATATCAATCATTCTATTTCTGCTGTGTCCCTGGTAAGAGACAGCATTTGTTTTCCTGAATAAGAAGTTAAACCAGACTTGGCGGAACCAAAGAAACCAAAACGTTAACATACCAAATGAAATCCATATAGGTGCACTTTAAGACAACAGCAGCCAAATTAGAAAGCTCACATAGAAATCTGTTTTACTCACCAAGGTTTTAAAGTTAATTCTGGGTTATCTGAGCTAAGAAGGGAAACAGAATCATAAGTTATTCAAAATAATAGAAAATCCAAAAATTCATTTGTATTTAGCTCTGGAATACATTGCATTTTTAAAAGCAACGTATTTAGTTTCCAGATTGTACTTTGTTTAGGGTTAGAAAGTAAACTGTATTAGGGTCTTTCAGCACAAGACAGTGTTTCCTTCACATAGTGCAGTCGTTCACCTATGATTCAATATGTGTTCATCCCATAGAAAATAAAGCCCTCGTCTTTTCCATTTAATATGCAAATTGAAATCCAAAATGCTTTTTTTGTTTTTTGTTTTTTTGTTGTTATTTAAGGAAACCAATTAAAAAGATTGTCAAGTACAGCAACTTCTATGGATTTCTCCAAACAGGAAATGACTCATCAGTAGCCCCAGCCTTAGAATAAATAGTTCTTACCAAGCAAAATAACTCAAATAGTATAGCCTCATTTGCATAAATACTAATCTATTCTATGACGTGCTGCAGACCCCATATCTTGTGACACATAGAATTCAAGCTAGCAGACACAAGAACAGCATATCACAACATTCTCCTTAGATTCACAAACCCTGCTCAATATCACCTTAATGCACACCCCAAAGTGCTTGGGAAGTTGGCTTCCAAAACCTGGGTGTACTGTGACCAAACTAGCCACATAAAATAGAAAAAAAAAAAAAAAAGGCATGGCAGTTGAGCCACAAATTCAATTTCTTAATCCAAACCAAATCCAAACTCTTCCCAAAGCCAACACTAATAAAAGATTGAAATGAAAATTGAGTAACTGCCTGCCTTCTGGGAAATCAAGCAATTGAGGACATGTATGTAGGCTGGGCTTTACTGCACAATATCTGTGTTGCTAAGGACTGGATGGAATATAAAGGGTTGAGTGACACTTTTTACTCTGTGTCTACACTGTGGCAAACCCTTTTCAGGTAGGAAAAAAAAAGTGGGGAAAGGGGAAAATACAAGTATGGGAAGCAGAAGAATAGACCATTGAAAAGACTGGAACTAATCTCTAGGATTATTTTCACTGTTCTATTTGCCTCTGGCAGTGAGGTGGTGTAATGGATCTAGTACTGGGCCTGGAGTCAGGAAGACTCATCATTGTACATTCACATCTGGCCTCAGATACTTACTAGTTGTGTGACCCTGGGCAATTCACTTACCCCTGTTTGCCTTAGTTTTCTCAACTGTAAAATGAGCTGGAGAAGGAAATGGCAAATCTCTCCAGTATCTTTGCCAAGAAAATCCCATTTGGGGTCACAAAAAAGTTGGACAAGACTAAATAACAACAACGATAAAACAAAACAAAATCAAAAAAGAAGAAACAAAATCAAAAAACTGCCTCAGACTGATTTGTTCCGCTTTGGCAAAGGAAAAGTTTTCCAGGTACTGACAGCATTATAAAACCAGGGTCTAGTGACTGGAGATTTGCACCGGGTGCTAAATTTGGAGGTTGTTTCATTTACCAGGCACTGTGAATACTTAAAATCCTTTGACATACTAAAGTGAACCCCGCTCTCACCACCCAGACAGTAGCACTGCAGAAACCTGCCCGTCAATGGGTCTTTTGTCAGTGTCCCAGGGTCTTTGTCTTATCTTCCCGTGGTTTAGTGTGCAGGTCTCCTCCTGCCTCAGTTGAAGAGACCTTTCCTTGAATGTGTTCCATGTTTGTCAAGTCACAAAAAATTTTAAAAATAAAAATTTGTGGCCTTGACTATTTGGGCTACCAACAATGGTTAACCAGCTAATCAGTAACTGGAACTGGTTGAGTCACAGAGAACCAAATATAATTTATCAGAAATTCATATCAGACCTTTGAGTAAATATGGAGGAAAATCACTATTCCAAATTATTTTTATGATATGGCTTACTACAGTGATAATTCTAATTTTTGGTTTAGACTTACAATTTCCTTGTTATAGGAATTCCCTTTGAAGAAACTCCTACTGATGTAAATTTGCAAATTGGTCTAAAATTAGAGTCTTAGAGACCTGCCTGGATCATTAGAGTTAAATGATTCATTCAGGGTCATATTGCCAGTAAGTGTCAGAGGCAAGGTTTATACCAGTCTTCTTGACTTTGAGGCTGGATTTCTATCCATTGAACCACACTGACTTTCAAAATAATGTTATGTCCTTCAAAGGACTTAAAATCATATCGTAGGAAAGTGAAAAATGAAGATCTCTGACTAAATAGTAGTATTAACATTTTGTATAGCAATGTCTTAAAACTTTGAAGGAAAAATATTGAGGTTATTATGAATATACTGAATTCTGCTTTCTAGTTATAGTCAGTTTGGCCATCCTTGTTATGAAATGAATTATCTCACTATTCACAAATCCAGGGAATGACTCAAAAGCCTTTCCATTAAACAAACCATTCCTCAAGCCAAAGGAAGAAACATTTTCATAAAGGGGGTTCAGTAGCATAGGTTTGAGTGTAAAAGATATTTAGGGAAGAGTTTATTTCACTTTATTCTTTTTTCTGGTGATATATAAGATCCTGGGATAGAAGCTAAGACCATTATAAGGTCATTATAAGACATTATAAGACATTATAAGGCTGCAGTGCTAAGAGGGAAAGTGATGGACAGGCTGCACTATTTAAAATTTTAGGTCACAGGACCTTCCTGTTCTCTTCATCACCCCACCACCTGTTTTCTTTTGGACCAAAATAACAAGACAAATTGAGAGATGATAACATATTATGGAACTATTAATAATAATAATAATAATACAATATGAAACCAATAATATAATAATAATTATAAACCTATACAAGTTTACCACATTCATATATTAATTAACATGTCCCTGGAAAGAGTTTTAATACCTCTTCATGCATTTTTTTCAATTATGAACTAATTGATTGATTAATTGAATTATTTGATTGATTAATTGAATTAATCAACTAATTAAATATCATGCAGGAGAGCTATATCCTATGCTCAAAGTGATATCCTCTAAACTTACTTGAAGGAATATATTTCAGTGGTCATTTTCCCACATACCCAACATCCTTTGTTCCTCCCAACTTACTGTGGTTCATTTTTGCTTGAAACTTTACAGATGCCCCAAATCCATTTCCTTTTTGGAGTTAATAAGATAATGATGCTAATGGTGACTATTTTAATAGTATATACTATTAAAATCATTTTGTTCCAGATAGCAATGTGCTTTTAAATATTTCTGTGTTTTTATCATCAAATTCTTTTATAGCCAGTTTTAGTATCCCTCACATCAGGTATCTGTACTTAGAAGGAGCTGATATGGACTCTCCCCCAAATATTTCTGGGCTAGTTTAGCCAGTTCTTCCTAAAAAAAGGGGGGGAAAAGTACACAGGGGATGTTGTTCTGTGTTAATTATTCAGTCAAGTGAGCTTTAAGGTAAAACTTCAAAATGTAAAATTTATGCAAATCTTTCTTACTGTTTAAATAAAAATGGGGTCAGTTTATTGTTTTCTTAGGAAAGCTTGTTGATGATGGTTCTTTGCAGGAAGTTTTTTTCTCATTTCTGGATCTGCCTTTGAATGTCCTGTTACTAAGCTTAATGGATTCAAAATGTATTGTAGCTAATAGAGGTGCTTTTAAAAATTTGATACCTATATTAAATTTATGGGGTCTAATGCATGGCCAAATTATACAGTGTTCTTACCGGTGTTTGTTTTCATTGCATTATAGTTTTTAGCAATATACAAATGAAATATTATAAAGTGATCTATTATTTAGAGTTTTGGAGTGTATGTAATTTTAAGATCATGGAAGAAAAGTAAAACGATAGTTTATAATGCTATAAAGTATTGTTAAAAGCTTTTATTGTATCCAGTAAAATATTGGAATGTGGACTGGTATCAGTTCCAAATATTAATTTTTCCATTCTTCAAAAGGTAAAAAATATGAGTTTCATATAGTCATGTAACAGAAAAACAAAATGAATAAATAAATAAATAAGCCTGTAACCGCTACGCAAAAGACAGGACTAAACTAACTTTGGTGACAAACTTCTGTTAAAATAAGGCAACCCATAGCAGATAAATCTTAGAGAGTTGTCTGAGCCTTGAAGAAGTTAAGTTAAATCACTTACACATATCCACATTGGTTGTTACGTACCAAATGTTGGACTTAATGTAGCTCTTCCTCATACCAAATCAATCCATTATTCCACACAGCCTCCTAAGTGATAAACTTAGTTGTGAACTTGACTTTAAAGTTTCATACTTTGCCCTTGGACTTCAAATATAAATTTTGTTGTTGTTCAGTCTTTAAGTCATGTCTGACTGTTTGTGATCACGTGGAACCATGGGGTTTTCTTGGCAAAGATATTGGAGTGGTTTATTATATCTTTTTCCAATGTATCCCCATTTACAGGCAAATAGAGGTTAAGTGAGATGCCCAGGGTCACACAGCTAGTAAGAGTCTAAGGTCTGATTTGAACTTAGATCTTCCTGTCTTCAGTCCCACTGCTCTATCCATTGTATTGCCCCTAAAATGTAAAATACGTAAAACACAAAATCATTAATAAACAAGGAAGTGATTAGGATAGATATATTAAGACTAAACATATGTTAACATTAAGAAAGTGTCAGTATCTAAATGATAATATAACTTTGGAGTCCATTCTTCAGAAGAGAGAAAGAATTAGACAGAAAGAAAGAGAATAACAAGCAGGTTAAAACTATTATAATACTTGAAGTAAAGGTCACTTGGTTTAAATAATTTGGAGGGAGGAGTTTGGAAATGATTTAAAAGGATAGTGAGGGGGATTAGAGTCATTTCACTGAAGACCAAGAACCCTTTTTTTCTATGCAATATGATTATAACATATTTTTGGTTCTGTTCTAGTGAGATAATGATGATTAATTTATAGAGGTTAATAAAGGCAATGAAATTCTGTGGTAAGTCAAGGTGATAAATACAATAGAACATTTGGGGATCCTTGCCCAATTTAGGACTGCCTGGACCACAGCTGGAAACAAGTGAAGAAGAAATGATGGATATTATTAGAAACTATTTGGCCCAACTACATGCCAATAAAGCTGACAAATTAAATTAAATAAATCAATATTTATAAAAATATGAAATACCGAAATTAATAAGAATTGAAAATTTAACAACTCATTCTTAGAAGTTGAACTCCTAAGAGTTGAACTAAAAGAAAAACAAACAAAAAAACCCTCCACTGTTAATTATTTGTTTGTGTACTTACTCTAACCTATGACTTCATCTGAATGAGGAACTTTGGGTACTGCTGCATCTAGAGAGTTAGTGCTTAGAACTCCCTGAGGGATTAAGTGGCCTAGGTTTCATGACAAGTCCTAATGCTCATGTTCCTCAAGCTAATATGGGTCAGAGTCAGGATTCGAGCTCAGGATATCCTGAATCTAAGTCAGCCTCCTATCCACTATGCCAACTATTCTCTTGTTCACAAGGTAGATTCTGAAGGTTCAGTAAATACCCACTGCTGCTCTTAAACTGGAGAAGATAACTTTGATCCTCTTTGCATTCTTACTTTGAATATAGGGCAGAGTGCAGTGATGGAGAGGAGGAACAAAAGTTTAACTAGATATCTCCAACATTCATTCATTCTATTCCTTCATGACTGACTGTAGTTGATTGGTATCAAACCAGTTAAAACCTCTCTAATATAACCAGTTTATAATGTTGCCACAGGCTGATTTGATTCTGATTGAGAACTCAAAGAGCCAGTGACATTCAGGGAAAGAAAGAAAAAAGGAATCTCCTCTTTCTACACTAAATATTTTTGTGGTCACCACAATTGTTCCTGAGGATGCATCAGAACAAAATTCCTGTGTATTGTCCTATGTAAAATTAATAATAATAAGTACCAATGATCACTCCAACAATATTTGAAGCCAGACTAAATGTAAATAGCTTTCTTATTCATTCCACCCTCATTCTCAAAGTAGAATTCTCTCTCTGGATGAGTGAATATTATATTCCCTTTGAGACTATCATGGATTATTATTTTCTTCTATTCTACAAGACAGAAATGACCAAATATTGCCAATAATATTTTCTTTCTTTAAAAACTGTTTTGTACAAATGAGATAATTTTCCTCCTAGACCTTATATAAACAATGTAATATATACAGACTCTACGCCCAAGTCTATAAGAGGCACACGACCAATTTGAGGTAAAAGAAAATAATAGATATGATTTCCTATAAAGTATCTTAATTGGATTTACCCATTTAAACATTTTATTCACCCCATTGTAGATCATGTGGGATTTTTGGTAAGAGACTTTACAAAATGGTTTAATGTTCTATTTTTTAAGATGCTATAATTTACCTAAAAAACATTTCTGGACATTTCACCCCTTAATGCTTTGCCTGCTCTTTTTGGGGGCAATCACAAGGAACCACAATCTTCCTAAGAGTTTGTAGCATCATCTACTTATCTACATCCTTACCATCACATTCCTCGTGGTGTTATACTGGTTCATATCTTACTTGGTGATGGAAGACCAAAATGTTCACGGACTACAGCCCCATATCAACTGCTCTAAAATATACTTAGTCATGAAACTATATCCTTGTCAGTTACTTGGCAAAAGTCTGGATAAGCACTACAGAAAATTAATAGGAAGAAGTATTAATCCATTCACTTGGGCTTTAAAAATCAATTTCTCATGTATAAAATGGGTAGGTAGGGTGTACAGACACTGGAATCAGAGGGTTCAAATTTTACATTTGACACTAACTTAGGAAAGTTAACTTCTCTGGATTTCAGTTTTTTCTTCTGTAAAATTAAGAGTTAGGACTAGATAATCTCAGAGGTCCCTCTTTTTATTCTTAAGTTTATGATCCAGTAAACCTATGGAGACATGGTTAGATGTGGTAAAGGAAATCAAAGGTTTTGGTTGACTACAAATTCAATACATCAGAATGGTTAGTGTGCTATTTTCTAGGGGAATGAATCCAGTCTTGCCTGCATTAAGAAAAGCATTCAGGGGGCGGAGCCAAGATGGCGGAGTAGAAACAGTTCATCCAAGATACTCTGCCCCCAGATTCCCCCCAAACTATGTAAAAGGGGACTCTGAACAACTTCTGGAGCCCCAGCACCCACAGAATGACACAGAGAAGCTAACCTCCCGCTGAGGACAGCCCAGCAGCCCTGCAGGAAGGACCAGCGCAGCGGTCTGGGACCTGGCAGCGCACAACACGCAGAGCGCAGGAAGCGGAGCCAAGCGGAGACCAGGTCCACATGAGCCGAGGTTTTAGCCCCAGGGCGGCAGGGCCAAGCAGCCAGCTGGAGGAACCCCAGAACACCAGCAGCTGTGGCGACTCCAGGATTATCAACATAGACATGCCTAGGACAAAGTAAGAGGTTAGTGTCCTATAGACTTTGGGACCTGTATTTGGGGGATGCGTCGGCTCCCTCCCCTGGGGGCTAGAAGCCGCTGAGGAGACACGCCATTTTGTAGTTTTCAGAGGCAGCACCAGCTCCTGGCCTGCAATTAATTGTAGGGAGATCCAGCGATCAGTCTTGGGGGATAATCGCTCTTGCTATAACCTCCCTGGATTTGGATTGTGATCTAGGGTGGAAGTCGTGGGTGGGTTTACAGCTTGCCAGAAACAGAAGTTGCCCCCCACACGTTCGGGACGAAAATTCCTCTATCTGGCCTTACAGCCATAGTATGGCAACAAGCCCAAAAGTCAGGTAATCAAGCGGCAACATGCCAAGGCAAAGGAAACAGAAAAATGCAACCCTAGACTCCTATTTTGGGAGCATAGAGCGGGAAAAGGACTGTGAGGTCAGAAATCCTGCTCCAAAAGCCCCAGGGGAAAACATGAGTGGGTTGCAGGCCATAGAGGACCTTAAGAAGGACTTTAAAAATCAAATAAGAGAAGTGGAGGAAAAATTGGAAAGAGAAATGAGAAGGATGCAGGAAAAGTATGAAATGAGGGTCAACAGCATGACTGAGGAAAACAACACCTTAAAAAATAGACTAACTCAAATGGCAAAGGAGGCCCAAAAGGGCAATGAGGAGAAGAATGCCTTAAAAAGTCGAATTTGCCAGATGGAAAAAGAATCTCAAAAGTTCACTGAGGAGATTCATTCCTTCAGAGTTAGACTGGAGCAAATGGAAGCTAATGACTTTATGAGAAATCAAGATCCTGTTAAGCAGATCCAAACAAATGAAAGATTAGAAGGCAATGTGAAATATCTCATGGGAAAAACCACTGACCTGGAAAATAGATCCAGGAGAGACAATTTAAAAATTATTGGACTACCTGAAAGCCATGATCAAAGAAAGAACCTAGAAATCACCCTTCAAGAAATTCTCAAGGAAAATTGCCCTGATGTTTTAGATCCAGAGGGCAAAATAGAGGTTGAAAGAATCCACCGATCACCTCTTGAAAAAGATCCCAAAAAGAAAACTCCCAGGAATATCATAGCCAGGTTCCAGAATCCCCAAATCAAGGAGAAAACACTACAAGCAGCCAGGAAGTAACAATTTCAATATTGTGGAAACACAATCAGAATAGCCCAGGACCTGGCAGCTTCTACACTGAGGGATCTAAGGGCATGGAATATGATATTCCAGAGGGCAAAAGAACTGAGAATGAACCCAAGGGTCACCTACCCAGCAAAACTGAGTATTTTGTTTCAGGGGAAAATATGGTCATTCAGTGGAATAGAGGACTTTCAAGCATTCTTGAGGAAAAAACCAGAATTGAATAGAAAATTTGACATCCAGACACAAGAAGGAAGAGATGCCTGAGAAGGTAATCAGGGAAAAGAAATCAAAAGGAACTTATCAAAGTTGAACTATTTACATTCCTATATGGAAAAACAATAACTGTGACTGATGATATCTTTCTCACTATGAAAATAATGGAAGAAGGGTGTGTGGTCATATGAATACATATGTGAATGTGTGTGTATATGGTTACAGTTATATATGGATAGAGGGCATAGGTTGAATTTTTTGGGAAGGGAGAATACTCAAGGGATGAAATTATGAGGTGAGAGAGGAAAGTGGCAAGAGGAGATGGGGAGAGACAGGGTAGGGTAAACTATCTCATGTAGAAGAAGCAAGGGGAAGTGGTTGCAAGGGAGCAGAAGAATAGGAAGGGAAAAAAAAGGCAAATCCACATTCTCATTGAATTTGGTTCAGGGAGAGAATGACATACATACTAAATGGGATATCTCAACCTGCAGCAGAATAGCGGGAAGGGGGATGAGAGGAGGGATGATGGATGGGAGGGCATCCTTGGGGGGAGGGGAGGTTGGAAGTACCCATTATAGAAGAGGGACAGGATCATGTAGGGAATGGACCAGGTGGGGGGTGGGATGAGTGGGAGGGAATTATAAGCAGCCTTGTACAATATATCTACTATGATAATGTTTTGCATAGCTAGACATGTACACATTTACTGAATTACTTATCTCCCCAGAGGGAATGGGTGACAAGGGAGGAAGGAAATGGATCTGAAATTCGAGGTCTTAAGATTAAATGTTTCAAATACGTATAAATACTATTAAAAAAAAAAGAAAATTACATAGGAAACTTAAAAAAAAAAGAAAAGCATTCAGGGCAGCTCGGTGGCACAGTGAATAGAGCAACAGCCTTGGAGTTGGGAGGACCTGAGTTCAAATGTGACCTCAGGCACTTAACACATACTAGCCCTGTGGCCTTGGGCAAGTCACTTAATCCCAATTGCCCTGCCTTCCCCCCTCCAAAAAGGAAAAAAAAAGGATTCTATATAGGACTAGGGAAGTAGGTAATCACAGCACTCTATTTTTGGAGTATTATCTTTAGTTTGGGGTAGTGTATTGTTGGAAGGATGTTGATAAGTTGGGGGATGTCCCTAGAAAAGCAACTGAGATATTGAAGATCTTTTTCTTCATGCCATATGAGGTAAGAGAAACGATTATCAATAACCAATGATTTGGGGATAGCCACAGTTCCGATTTTTTCTAAACTCCTAATTTCAGAAGCTCAGTCTCTCAGGGTTGAACTAACATGCTCCTCAACCATCATCAGGCCACCCCCAACATTACATGGAATCGTATCTAAGCATCCCTGCCCATTATGTTGCATCCTAGCAAGTTTGGGCGGAGGTAGATCCTTTGTCTAGATTGTCCAAGACTAGGGGTAGTCTGGGCATAGAAATAGTCTCTTTTGCCAATAGTGACATGATGTTACTCTCCCAGGCCAGCCCCTCATTGGAGTGAGATCACTTCTCATCGTAATATTAATTCATTTCATTATCAATTGTATTTTTTGTTTGTAATTATTTTTGCTTTTGGAAGCAATCAGGGATAAGTGACTTGCTCAGGGTCACAGAGCTAGTATCTGAGGCCAAATCTGAACTCTAAGACAGCCCATTCCATTTTTGAATCCCTTCAATTGCTGGGAAGATTTTCTTAATGACTAGGCATTTTTCCTAATAATTAGACAGTTTAGCCCACCTCTTTCCTGCCTGGTGGTGTTTAAAAGTGGAAGCAAGGAAAGCTATAGGCCTCTGGATGGAGAGAGAGATCTGGCACCTCGACCTCATTCTCAGACCTAGGTACCTACATAGTGTGTATGAGTTCAGGCCTCTGTTCTTGTTTCTTTGTGCTGGTTCTTTCCTGTTCTTATGTGAAGAAATATCACACTAGGCTGTGACCCTGTGACATTTGAAAAGTTGGGAGAGCAAGACACTGGAGGAAGCTGGAAAACATGGTAGATTATGTGGACAGCTGAACCCAAAGAGTATAAAGTCTGTAGTACTTTCTGGACCCTGCACATGAATGAATTTAAGTTTGTTAAGAAGGAGCAATAGCAAATTATTCACTAGCTATAATAAATTTAGAAGAAAACTTGATAAGGTGAATGCTATATAGAAATTGCTTTAAACTTGAGCCCACTCTCACCAGGGACCAGGATGGCAAAGGGGAGAACATGAATTGTGGTATTGTGGGAAAATGTTGGTACTTCTTTGGTTGTTCTATCTCCTCAGTAAATATGCCTTTGAAAAATCTAAAGAAAAAAAAGTTTTTTATACCATTATTCTTAGGTTGAGAATAAAGATAAGATTCAGGTATGTGAACTATCCTGGCTACAAAGGCCAGGGGGTAAAGTCCCGCTAACTGATGCCTTGACATACTATGTTCTTTTATATCCGGGGTTCCTTTTTTTCAGCAGCTTGACAAAATTTATGGACCCCTTTTCATAAAAATGTTATGTAATACTTAAAATAAAAAAGCATGAAGAATTTGATTTCAAAGAAAGCCAATTTTATTGAACTGAATTTATAAAATCACTTTTGAAAAGAAGCTTATGGTCCCCCTGAAATCTATTCACAAACTCCAGGTTAAGACCCCCCTCTTAAGGGTCTGAGTCATAAAATGATCCTTGAAGTTATTTTGTAGCAGTCTTGTTAAATAGTCTAAGTGAAGTTCCAGGCTAGAAATAACCAAAATTTAAGCCAGTTAAGACTTCACGTGACAAATCTGAGAAGACTAGTCATAAGATCAACTTCTCCCTGTAGAATGAGTTGACCTGATACAATTGTGGTAAATCGGACCCTGTGCTAGACACAGTACTAAGTATTGGAGTACATAAATAAAAATTAAACATTCCATATCTTCAAAGAACAAAGTTGTCTGGGCACTGAGATATTGGTGATGTTCATGCAGCTGCTATGTGTCCATTGCAGTATTTAAAACCAGCTCTACCTGACCCCAAGGCAGGCCTCTGCCATGTTGTCTCTTACATCATAAGATATATCATATCATCGCTGCTTAGATTTATGTTTCTGTAATATTTATTATTGGAATTAATTTGTGCCAAATTTTTACTTATTTGGTGAGTGTGTACATTTTTTTATCCTGAGAACTAGTTATATGTATTAAATGTTCTGGGCCTGAAACTAGGCAAATTTTTGTTCCAGGGTTAGCTCTTCAACTAATTCTGTGACTGTGGGCAAGACAAAACTTCTCTGGGTCTCTGTTTCTTCATTAGTCCAATGGGGAAAATGGGCTATGTTCCTTTCAGTTCCTTCTAGCTCAGACTGCAATAGTCATGTGATTTCCTGGTAAACCGGAAGAATAGACAGTTGTATCTGCACATATCATGACAAAACAATCCCCCAAATTACTCTGACCAAAATTTCTAGGCAAGCTGAAATATCAGTTGGTGGCAGAATCTCAATCATTGGTGCTCCTTGATAGGAGCTATTCTTAAGGATCATTCTCCCCTCCCCTGCCCAATCATTTTAATGTGAGCAGAGGGCTTAAATAGCCTTTTGTCTAACCCTGTCTGGAAGAGTATAGTGATTGGCTGATTTTCCAGGTGCAGAGAGATACAGAGAGAGAAAAAAAGATTGTCCCAGGAAACTTCCAGGGGATCTTGTGTTAGCTCTGTTTTTTGTTTTTGTATTAAAACTCTCTATCATTGAGCTCAATGCCTTGTATGTAAGTGGTTGCTTAATAAGTGTTTGATCAATTAAATATCATTTAATATCAAATTCATTTTATGTAGACATTACTTCATCTTACAGAGTTAAGAATATAGCTGCTTACACCTCCCCATGCCCAATAGGGTTCATAAGTACACATGCCTATCCCTGTGTGGCTGCGGGGGTGGGGGGGGGGGAACACAGGAGGGAGAATGTTTGCTTTTGGTCAGTAGAATTTCAAATTTTAAATACAGAATGGGGGGAAAAATCCCAATCTGGTCATTCAGATTACAGGAAACAGAGTCCAATACAATTCATGAATATTTTCAATAATTTAGAAACCCTGAATGTTTAATTCTCTGGGTGAGTTTAATTACCACAGGCTGCAAATAATTTAATTGGCTAGTAATGCAAAGGGAAATTAAATGATACCAAAAGGCAATTTGGCCCCAATATCCTTATTCCATATTTATTTATTAAATTCCTACAAAAAGAATCCACTGTAATAGCCCCTAGACCTATGTGTTGTGAAGAAGGAAAAGGGGTGGGAGGGAGCAAAAAGCAAAGCAAAGCAAAACATGACAGATACTTAGTATTCCCTGTCATAATCAGGCAGAGGCTTAATTAAAATTTTTTAAAGTGCCTTGCTTCCTTCTATCTTGCATATTTAAAATTGCACATGTTGTCATGCTACTTGGAGACTGTGGGATAAGTGGCCCCATTCTACAAGTACTATAAACTCTGCTCCATACCAAAGGAAAATGTGATGTGTGTCAGAGAAAAGGCTGGGAAAACAAATGGATCCTTGCAATATTATTCTAACTTTAGTATGCAGGGGACTGACCCTATTTACGGCCTTCCTAAATTAAAGGGGTTCTTTATGCTGAACTTGTCTCTCTCCTGATTCCTCTGGCTAGGACTACTGACTCTTTGTAGCTGCTCTTCACTGGGGTCAACAGAAGGGCAGTGGGGGAGGCATGTCCTGTTTATTCATAGAGGACCTCCTGTTCTCTCCCATTTTCTGTTTACTGGCGGACTTATCTACATGCAAAAAAAGTATGTCCTCTGCTGGCAGTGACTACTCACTCTAGTCAAGCTCGCCAGCTTTTGTGGTCCTCCTCTCCTGCCCTGCCCTTCAGTTCCTTAAAGATAAATGGGAGGGCTTCGGTGGTGATGGGGGAGAGCAGTGTTAGTTAGATTTAGCAAAAAGAATCCGTGTGTTTCAGTGGAAATAACACTGAATTGGGGGTCAGAGAGTCCAAGTTAGGAATCTGATGCTACTAAGAATTTGGTTGAATGTGGGCAAGCCCCTTGATCTCACTGGTCTTGTTTCCTCTCTTGCAAATAAACAAATTAAAAAAAATGCACGAATGAATAAATATACACACATATACATACTTAAAAGATACACTGCTTATATGCATGTCTATATGCGTATATATACATACATGTAGACATAAATACATGTACATATATATACATATGTGTATTTGATTTTATATATATATATATATATATAATATATATCAAACATGATAACTGGGTAACTGGATTTCTATGTAATTGGCCTCCTCTATAATCCTATATATTTTATTTTGTGCCTTTAAAAACACTATTGTGAGAAAGGGTCTATAAGATTCACCAAGATACCAAAGGGGTCCATGACACAGAAAAACATTAAGAACCCCAGGACTAGTTGATTGCTAAAGTCCTATCCCTCTGAATTTACAAATACCTGAAAGGGGGAATAGGAAAGGGAGGAATATGTGTTTTCTATGTGCCAGGTATTGTGCTAGCACATTTACAAGAATTATTTTATTTGATCTTCTCAATAATCCTATGAGGTAGGTGTTATCATTAACCCCATTTTCCAGCTAAGGAAATGAGGCAAACAAAGGCTAAGTGACTTTCCCAAGGTCACACAGCTACTAAGTGTGTGAGGTCACATTTGAACTCAGGTCTTCCTGATTCTACACCCTACTTTCTATCTACTGTGTTACCAGCTGCCTCCAAGAAAGAGCTTCCTTTACTATGAGGTACCTCCCCACTGAGATCTCTTTCCACCAATGCAATTAGCAACTTAGTGACTCTTAAAACTGTCTGCCTCAGTTTTTTTTAGCTGTAAAATTGATATAATTGTATCTATCTCACAGGGACCTGGCACATAGTTAGTACTTGGTGTATCTTTCCTTCCTTCCTTCCTTCCTTCCTTCCTTCCTTCCTTCCTTCCTTCCTTCCTTCCTTCCTTCCTTCCTTCCTTCCTTCCTCCCTCCTTTTTTTCTTTCCTTCCTTCTTTTTTTCCTTCCTATAATCAGTGCTAGGGAGTTGTCTAAGGCTTTAAGAACTTGTATTCACACATTTAGAGTGTTAGTGGCAGGATTAGAACCCAGATGTTCCTGACTCTAAGGCAAGGCAACTATCTACAATGCTAAAATGCCTCCCATTGCTTTCTGAGATTTATCAAAAATCTCAGATTTTTAAAGTATTATAATATTACGATTCCATCTGTTAACATTTTATTAAAATCTACAAATAATGCTTATTGAGCTAACAGCTTGTGTTAAAACATCGCATGTTTAGATAGAGTTTATCACTATATATGTATATGAATATATATACATACACACATATAATACATGTATATTTATATGTGTGTAGATAATTTCCACATAGCTTTATCTCCTCACTATAGTAAACCTAGCTATCAATATCTCCACAGAATATAGCATATTTCTCTGTGAGTATTCAATAAATATTAATAGGTAATTTTATACCTATAGACAATGATTCTGTCAGCTACTGACAGAAGGACAATTAGGATTTCCTTCAGAGCGCACTACTCTGAGCTTTAATAAAAAGACAGGGGTTGTTGAAAAGGTGTCAGCAACTTAAATCAATAGAAAATTCAAGGCTTATCTCTGTCCTGCTGCTTAATATGAATGCAGCATCACACTTCCAATATCTGAGGCTTAACATTTACCAAACTAATTACCTGCATTATTTTGGACTCTCGTGTACATTCTCATTTGATGTCTGATTTATTCAGCACTGGTAATTTGGTGGTGAGCCTCACATTACTCTTTTCCTACTTTCAAACCTTGGGAGCATGTTATTTGCAAAGTGGTCTGATGAGATAGGAACAAGGGCAGCTAAGACTATCTGATTTTTTCAGCAGGAATCCCATTTAAACCTTAATAACAAATTATTGAGTGTACAGTATGGCTCCAAAAGATACTGCCAAGTCATTCCCATTACTGTTCCTGACAGTAAGATTGCCAAGCAGTCATATCCTCATCCTCCAGA
Source organism: Gymnobelideus leadbeateri (assembly GCA_011680675.1). Taxonomy (NCBI): domain Eukaryota; kingdom Metazoa; phylum Chordata; class Mammalia; order Diprotodontia; family Petauridae; genus Gymnobelideus; species Gymnobelideus leadbeateri. Next base: position 696,627 of record WOXC01001528.1, read on the forward strand.
ATCAGCCCTGTTCTTAAAAGCTCATGCTTTCCACTGCTTTATCTGGTACTACATGTCCCAAGCACTCCAAATGTGTGTGTTTGTTTATGTGTTAATTTGCTTGGTACTTTAGCCTAAAAACTGGCAAACGAGGTGAGCAGTACAGTGATCTATCTTTAGATCAGTAAAGAACCTTAAATCATTACTAAAAGTGTTTTTTGGGGCAACTAAGTTGCACAGTGGATATAATGCTGGGCCTGGAGTCAGGAGGACTTATCTTTGTGAGTTCAAATCTGGCCTCAGACACTTACTAGCTGTGTGACCCTGGGCAAGTCACTTAACCCTGCTTGCCTCAGTTTCCTCCTATTTAAATTAAGCTAGAAAAGGAAATGGCAAAAAAATACACAAACTCTAGTATCTTTGCCAAGAAAACCCCCAGATGGGGTCTCCAAGAATTGGACATGACTGAACAACAAAAAATGTTTTTTGTCTTTTTTTGTATCCCAAGCACTTAGCACATTAGCAATGCATAAGAAGTGTTTAATAAATGGTTTTTAATTGTCTGACTGAAATGTAATCCATTAATAAACAAAAAATTATTAAGAAGGATGCAGCTATAATAGATTGATCAAGAAACAGATTTAATTTGGTTAAAGCAATTATAAGCTTCTTAATAATAATAGCCAGCATTTTTATGCTAACACTTAAAGATTTGCAAAGTGCTTTCCAAATATTATTTCATTTGCTTCCTATGACAAATCTCTGAGGTCCAATATTCTATCTACTACACTAGATAGCTGCCTCTTTTTTAAAAATTATATTTTATTTTGTCCCAATTATATATAAAGACAATTTTTAGCATTCATTTTTATAAGATTTTGAGTTCCAGGTTTCTTTCTCTCTCTCAGTTTTGGCCTTTTCTGGTCAGTGTAGTACCTGTTAGTGCAGGCTGTGGTGCAAAGATGGCTAAGTCTAAGAACCACACCACCCACAACCAATCATGCAAATGGCACAGAAATGGCCTCAAGAAACCTAGGTCTCAGAGATATGAGTCTCTGAAAGGAGTTGACCCCAAGTTTCTGAGAAAATGCACTTGTCAAGAAACACAGAAAGAAGAGATTGAAGAAGATGCAGGCCAACAACACTAAAGCCATCAAGGCCCGAGCAGAGGCCATTAAGCCCTGAGCACTAAGGCCTCCAAGGTCAAACTCCTCAGGCCCAAGATCCCCAAAGCCAGAGCCCAATGTGCTGGCCACAAGATGTCCACCACGCTTCCGGGACCTAGGGTTGGCACCAAATAACTAGGTCCTAGGACCATGAAACCTGATTCTAAGGTTGCCACAACCACTGGCTACAAGGATGCCAAGCCTACTGACCCTAAGGTAACCAAGTGTGACACCAAGGTCAGTAAGTCTGATCCCAAAGCTACCAAATCTGGCCTCAAGGCCACCAAATCTGACACCAAGGTCATCAAGTCCAATCCCAAGACTTCCAAGTCCAATCCCAAGATAGTCAAGTCTGATTCTAAGGCCAAGATGCCAAAGATTCCAAGGCTGCTAAACCTAATGGCCCCAAGTCTACCAAGTTCAAACCCCAAAATGCTGGGGCTAAAGCTGCTAGTCTTATGCTTTCAAAATAGATGCTTTAGGACAGACAGACTTGTTTAAACCCCAAACCCCTTTTTTTTGCCCATCCAGGGTATGATTATTCACTATTTTGTACAACTAAAAGAAATGGCGTAATGGCAAGCAAAGAAGTAGTTAAGACTACTTAAACTACTAAGTAGTTTCAGCTACTTAATTATTTTTCTCCTTGTTTCAGTTCAAGTTTATCTTAAGCTTTGCCCAGGATTATATCAAGCCTTTGTTAAAGAACAGAACTTGTGAATTCTCCCACAGTGGGAGGAACTTGCTGATCAACAGGAAGGGGCAGAACAGGAAGGTGCTAATGATCATATATAAGGAGGCCCAGGCTGGAGAGAGCAGAATTGAGAACAGACCTTGTGGTGGCAGAATGGAGATGAGAGAAGAACTGAGAACTGAGCAGAACTGAGAAGAGAACTCTTGTGGTGGCAGAGTTGAGGAGAAAACTTGTGGTATCCCAGCACCCTATATATGTGTGTCCTGTCTGAGTTGATGTTTGTTTGTGATACTTTGTACAGAAGCCCTGGGACCTTACTGGAAGCCCTGAAAGAGGATTTTCTGGTTGTCTGTTTCCAGAAGTCCTGGAGGAGGGATTTGGAGGTCCTGGGACCGTACTGATGATTTGTGTTGAGTTCTCAGACCTTGTTTGTGGATCTGTGTTGATTTCCATGTTGATGATTTGTGTTGACCTCTTGGACCATGTTTGTGGGTCCCTGTTGATTTCACAGGCAGATAGTGAATTAATGGTGGTGTTGGCAATGTGTGTGAATGTTGTTTTGGCTCTGCTAAGCTTTGTCTTCCCAGAAACAGAAACTGTGAAGGACTTGAGGTGGACCGGACACTGTGAGCTTCAATTTGGAACAGGAACTGGACAAGGAACTGGATGAAGAACTAGACAAAGAGCTGGACAGGGAACTGGGAGCTGCCTGCCTTTGAACCCAGGTGATATTTGTATAGATTCAGGCAGGAGCTGGGACCACTGAAGAGGAACCATGGAAGCTGAAAGCCATCCTCGAGTCAAGATGAAAAGATCTTTTCTTGGGTACTTCATGATGACTGAGAAGATTATGATTTACTGTGACCTAGGAGTGGAGAGCGTTGTACTTTGTGTCCATTAAAGAGGCTTTCCTCCTTAAGCATGATCAAGTTAAGTTCCTGCTGAATGATATCTTTTGTTTAAAACTAGGTGACCACTTTGGTGAAAACTATGTGGCCACTTTAATGATAACTTGTTATGTCATAACATTGTGAATGCTGCACTTTGGTTTCTGTCAATGTTTTGCTCTAATTTACTGCTGAATAAATAGAGAGTTCACTACACAATGCAATAAGAACCTTGAAGCTGTTCACAGCAGCAGTCCTCTGGAAAGCTGCTTGTACTTGGCTTTACAAATGGTGAGTCATAAAAAAAATGTTGGGAATTTCCAGGTAAGATGGTAATAATCATGGCTGGCATTATATAGATTTGTAAAATGTTTTAGATATACTTTCTCATTTGATCCTAACAACAACCCTTTGAAGTAGGCATGATAGCAATTAAACACATTTTATAAATGAGGAAACTGAAAGTCAAAGGAGTTAAGTGGCTTTTGACCAGTGGGTGTTAGAGGTGAGATTTAAATCTAGGTTATCCCTGACTCCAAATCTAGGATCTTGCCACCACACAATGCTTTAGACTGAGGACCATAGCTTTTTTTTTTTTTATTCTTTCCAAGGGATGGTTCTGAATAAAAGAGGCTGAAACTGCTAACATATACAGGATTCTGAAGTTTTTTATTTTATTGTCTTTGAAAACCAAAGGCTCTTGTTCAGTGTGATAACTTTATCAGAAGCTTAAGTGACAACAGACATAGATGTGAAAAATTAATTCCCATATCGGGGAGACAGAAGGCAGTCATTTAACTTGGATGAATGCTCTAGCTATTTTCCTATTATAGACCAAACTGCCTATCAATGAATATAGGGCTGACCTAATGAGTAGATGGAGCTATTTGCAAAGGCATTATTTTGGGGAAAATGGAAAAGTCACTCCCCGCCCAAATCTCATCCAACTGGCTCACTGACTAAACTTCCACAATTGGAAATTCATTCCTTTGCCTTCATATTTTATTTCTTGTTAAAATGAAAATATACTAGGAAAGGTAGTATGTATAAGTTAATCAGATATGAGCCAGTAGTATCAATGAGGGGGAAGGTGCAAAGGGGCCCAGGGAGAGAAGAAAGAGGATGCCTTAGAGGGAGAAATAGCAAAGAAAAGTAAGATTGGTGGGTCCAAATACATTTTTTTCTGACTCAGTTTTTCTGGTTACTGCTTCTGCATTAAGCAGGTGAAGAGCTGAAAAAAGTCCATCTTCTAGGGGCACCAATAAAACTAAAAAATAGATAGTCAGAGGAGAAGGCAGCCCACATTAGGGAATCTGAGGAAAAGAACCATGCCAGAACTTGTTTAGACAAGTTATGAGTGGGTGTGGCTTTACTTTGGGCAGGGTCAGTAACTTACCCATCACCTCCTTGGAAACTTCCTCCTCATCAGCAAATATTTATTGAGTGCTATGGCACCTTACCTCAACAGAATTTGGCATAGAATGTGGGAGGTGGGGACTATCAGGATTGTGCCCCCACTGTATGATTTTTAGGACCCAAGACATTAATAAACTCTTGTTGTTTATATAGGTTATACTTCCTCATGCATGTATGTATACATATTAATGCATATATACACATATTTACCTATGTATGTATCTATATTTATGTCCAGGTAAACACATCAGTGTGTGTGTGTGTATGTGTGTGTATATGTGTGTGTGTATATATATATATATATATATGTGTGTGTATGTATGTATGTATTTTTTGTTATTGTTCAGTTGTTTCAGTTGTGTCCAACTCTGTGACCCCCGATGTGGGGTTTACAAGGCAAAGATAATGGAGTGGTTTGCCATTTCCTTCTCTAGCTCATTTTACAGATGAGGGAACAGAGATAAAGAGTTCAATGACTTGTCCAGGGCTGCACAGCTAGTAAGTATCTGAGGCCAGATTTGAACTCAGGAAGATGAGTCTTCCTGACTCCAAGCCTGGCACTCTATTCATTTAAACCAAATAGCTAAACACACATTTGTGTGTAAATGTATATACATGTGTATGTGTATATGTATACATACACACATATATGCCACCCTAATGACCTTATTCACTAGCTATTTCACCATTACTTCATCATGAAATACTGAGCCAGGATCTAGGAAACTATTGCTGCTCTGCCATCCACTGAATATAAATCACTCTACAAAGTTCATTTCTTATTTATGCAAAAAGATGTTGTTGGACCAAGTGATCTCTAAAGTTTCTCTCTTAGAGATAGTAAGGCAGTAAGGAAAGGACATTGAACTTGGAGTCAGAGAACCTGGATTCAAATCCTGTGGAACTTTGGTTAAGTTATTTCTCTATGAAAAACAGTTTCTTTCTCTGTTTTTGTTTTGTTTTTCAAAAAACAAAGAAGAGAAAAGAAAGGTTGAACTAGATGAACTTTGAGATTCTTCTAACCAGAAAAAGATGTTCTAACTCTATAAATTAATATGACATATATCATATAACATAACAATGATATAATATGTTATATATAATGCAATGTAATGGAATAATATATAACATAACAGAATGCAAATCAATACAATTTAATAATAACAATAAGACATTTACATAGTACTTGAAGATTTATAATGCACTTCATGTACATTATTTCATTTGATCTATACAGCTACCCTATGAAGATTGCCCAAAGTCACAAAACTCATAGGCATTTCAATTTCTTACTACAGAGTCTCTGATAAACCAGTCTATCAAAATACTTAGCACAATTGTATTAAATTACTTTTCCAGATTATGAATTAATTAAACCCGGGCAGTCTGCTCTCAGGCTGGGTAGGGGGAATTCTACATCCATTTCCAAATTAGGCTCTGATCAGGGATTCTCCTATCTTCTGGCACAACTTGTAACAAAGAGAGCCAAGTTCTCAATGCAAATAAAAATTCAGATTCCTTCATTTATTTCCCTGATGGAGACAGAAATGAGAGGAAAAAAATAATGTGAGAATTCTACATTTTGTTTTGTCACCAAATAAATCCAGATGGATAAAAACAAATAAAATGTATCTTCTGGCATCATCAGTTCTCACTGCTCAATTTCCATAATAACCACCAACCCTGAGCATTAATCATTATTTTCACGAGGATCAGTAAGTTCCATCTTCTTTTTTCCCACAATTCCCTCTTTGTAGGATGAAAATTATCTGGAACAAAGCGGATTTTAAGATGGCCTTTGGTTTAGATTATCAAAGGTCCCTATCAGTTATAGTACTCTGTGACTATGAAGATTTGGATCAGCTCTAAGGTTCCCTCAGACTCCAACTTTCTGCAATTCTGGGAGGCTATGATTTCATAATCCTTCTTCCTCTCTCTAGCCAAGATGTAATTCCTTTGCCCTTCTATTGGATAAAATTCTAGCCTAGGAGTTAGGAGAATGGGGTTCAAGTTCCCATTCTGCTCTTAATTACCTAAGAAAAGGTCTTTTGGCCTGAGTCTCTTCAATGTAAAATGAGGGAATGAGAATAATTTCTCTTTAATTCTATGATTCAATGAATACACACTAATTGTATATCCCTAACTCATAAATGTATACTCAGATATTTCATAGTTTGCTTGTCTTTTCATGAGGCATTCATGCCTTATAAAGAAAGAATATTTTCTTTAATATTTCTGTAAGAAATGGCACCATGATTCATTCACTCAGGCTTTGAAATCTTGTTATCTTTGCCTCTTTCTTCACCTTTGCTTCTTATATCCTATATTGATCACACCTCTTCAACACCTCTGGAATCTGTCCCTTCCTCTCTATTCTCATTGCCAACACCACAGTACAATCTCTCCTTACCATCTACATAGACAATTGCAATAGTCTCTTATCATCAAATTTTCCCACCTTAACTCTCTTTCTGCTTCACACCATCTATCCTTCCTACTTCTGCGAGAATTACCTTTCTTAACACATATAGATATTATGTTAATTATGTTATGACATGTCATATTACATCACATTATATTACATTGTATTATATTAATTGTATCATATAATGTTATATTGTTTTATGCTATATTATACTGTATCATATTGTATCATATCATATTATATTATTATACCTCTTCCTTATGTATACATACATCATGCCCCTGCTCCATTCAGAAGCCTGTAGTGGATGCCTATTGCTTACCAAATAAAGTTTAAATTCTTTTGCCTGGAATTAACCCCCAGCCCCACCATGCCCTAATCTGTTGCTTTTACGTTTCCAGTTGTATCTTATATTATTTTCTTCTATGTACTCTATGCTCCAGACAAACTGAACATGCCCTGCCCACCTCTGAGCCTTTGATCAATCTTTTCTCTAGCATGCCCACTCCCTTCCCACCCACTTACAACACCTGCTGAATTGCTACCTGTGGTTCTTTAAAGCATCAAGTAAAATGCCGCTCCCTCCATAAAACCTTCTCTCTTACCCTTTGTAGTTAGTGACCTTTCCTCCCCTTGGATGTTACGGGAACATGTTTCTCATAGTTCTCATACATTATTTTGTGTTGTAATTATTTATATATTTTTATTATTTATGTTCTTTCAGAATTTATTTTTAGTTTTCAACATTCATTTCCACAAGACTTTGAGTTCCAAATTTTCTCCCCATCTCTCCCCTATTCCTCACCCCAAGATGGCAGGCATACTGATTACTCCTTCTCCCAGTCTGCTCTCTCATATGAATACCCCCCATATCCCTTTCTGTACCCTCTTCCCCCTTATATTTATGTTCTTGTAATATTATATAAACTGGAAACTATAGGAGTGCAGGAATGACATTGTATATAAACTTTTTTTGTATACAAATACAATTTTTTGTATACCATTGTATACAAACTATTTTTCTTAGCTCCTACCATAGTACTCCACACATAGTAGTTATTTAGTGAATATCTGTTCAACAAAATTGCTTAACTCTATTAAATAATAATTATAATGAATATGGCAATAAGAATGCAGACTTATTTAGTACGTTAAAGTACGTAAGACATCTTCAACCTGACAACTCTGTGAGGTAGCTAGTACAAGGATGATTACAAAATGCTACATAAGAAGCGACCTTTCATCTTAAATTCAGGTTCTCATGTTCTCTTTTTTTTGCTAAAGGGTCACTTCATGACCTCTCAGTTCTTTTGAACTTGAAATACCAGATACTGAAGCCCTATAAGATCCTATCAGGATGTGTGTGTGTGTGTGTGTGAATGAGAGAGAGAGAGAGAGAGAGAGAGAGAGAGAGAGAGAGAGAGAGAGAGAGAGAGAGAGAGAGAATATCCCTAAAACAGAATAAGGTGTTTATGAAGTAGAGATGGAAATTTTTTTTCAGGACTGCTGATATAGGATAGTATTTAGAAGGAACCTTATATAGTCCACAGGTTCCCTGGAGTATGTGTACTCCCAGAGGATATAAGTAGCCTGTTAAGAGGCTAGAAGAAGGCAGAGCCAAGATGGCGAAGTAGAAACAGCACCACCAAGGTGCTCTCCCACCAGAACACTTCCAAACCATGTAAAAGGGGACTCATAACAACTTATGGAGCCCCAACACCCATAGAACAACACAAAGAAGATAACCTCCCGCTGGGGAAAGCCCAGTGGCCCTGCAGGGAGTGGCTGGCTCAGGGATCTGTGAGCCTACAGCGCACTGCACAGGGAGCTGAGCCCATGTCCACATGAGCCGCGGTTCTAGCCACAGAGTGGCCAGAGCAGCAGCCGGCTGGAGGGACCCCAGAACACCAGTAGCTGTGGGGATTCCAGAATTATCAACACAGACATGCCTAGGACAAAATGAGAGGTTTAGTACCCTATGGACTTTGGGACCAGTATTTGGGGAACACGTGGACTTCCTCCCCCAGTGCTAGAAGGCAGTGAGGAGACAAGGCACACTCGCATTTTGCAGCTTCAGGGGCAGCTTCAGCTCCTGGCCTGTGAACTATAGGGAGATCCAGCGATCAGTCTTGGGGATTAATAGCTCTTGCTTTAACCTGCTTGGATCTGGATTGTGATCTGGCGGGGAGGTCTGGGGTGAGTATCCAACTTGCCAGAACCAGAAGTTGTGAAGACCCCAAAGTTCAGGACAGAAGCTCCCCTATCTGGTGGCAGAGTCCTACTGTGGCAACAAGCCCAAAAGTCAAGTAATTGAGTGGCAACATGCCTAGGCAAAGGAAACAAAATAAACAGAAAAATGCAACATTAGACTCCTATTTTGGGGGCAAAGAGGATCAAAGCATGGAACAGGAGGAGGACTGTGAGGTCAGAACTCCTGCACCAAAAGCCCCAAATGAAAATACCAGCTGATTACTGGCCATAGAGGACCTTAAGAAGCAGATAAGTGGAGGAAAAATTGGGAAGAGAAATGAGAAAGATGCAGGAAAAGTATGAACTGAGGGTCAACAGCCTGACTGAGGAAAATAACACCTTAAAAAATAGACTAACTCCAATGGCAAAGGAGGCCCAAAAGGACAATGAGGAGAAGAAGGACCTTAAAAATCAAATAAGAGAAGTGGAGGAAAAATTGGGAAGAGAAATGAAAAGGATGCAGGAAAAGTATGAAATGAGGATCGACAGCCTGACTGAGGAAAACAACACCTTAAAAAATAGACTAACTCAAATGGCAAAGGAGGCCCAAAAGGGCAAAGAGGAGAAGAATGCCTTAAAAAGTCAAATTTGCCAGAGGGAAAAAGAATCTCAAAAGTTCACTGAGGAGATTCATTCCTTCAGAGTTAGACTGGAGCAAATGGAAGCTAATGACTTTATGAGGAATCAAGATGCTGTTAAACAGATCCAAACAAATGAAAGAATAGAAGGCAATGTGAAATATCTCATGGGAAAAACCACTGAGCTGGAAAATAGATCCAGGGGAGATTTATTTATTTATTTGTTTTGTTGTTGTTGTTGTTGTTGTTGTTGCTTTTTGGAGGGCAATTGGGGTTAAGTAACTTGCCCAAGGTCACACGGCTAGGTTTTTGTTTGTGTGTGTTAAGTGTCTGAGGCCAGATCTGAACTCAGGTCCTTCTGGACTCCAGGACCGGCGCTCTACTCACTGCGCCACCTAGCCACCCCAGGAGAGGTAATTTAAAAATTATTGGACTACCTGAAAGCCATGATCAAAGAAAGAACCCAGAAATCATCCTTCAAGAAATTCTCAAGGAAAATTGCCCTGATGTTTTAGACCCAGGCAAAATAGAGGTTGAAAGAATCCACAGATCACCTCCTGAAAAAGATCCCAAAAAGAAAACTCCCAGGAATATCATAGCCAGGTTCTAGAATCCCCAGATCAAGGAGAAAATACTACAAGCAGCCAGGAAGAAACAATTTCAATATTGTGGAAACACAATCAGAATAGCACAGGACCTGGCAGCTTCTACACTGAGGGAATGAAGAGCATGGAATATGATATTCCAGAGGGCAAAAGAGCTGGGATTGAAGCCAAGGGTCACCTACCCAGAAAAACTGAGTATTTTGATTCAGGGGAAAATATGGTCATTCAGTGGAATAGAGCACCTTCAAGCATTCTTGAGGAAAAAACCAGAATTGAATAGAAAATTTGACATTCAGACACAAGAAGCAAGAGATGCCTAAGAAGGTAATCAGGTAAAAGAAATCAAAAGGAACTTATCCAAGTTGAACTATTTACATTCCTATATGGAAAAACAATAACTGTGACTGATGAAACCTTTCTCACTATGAAAATAATTGAAGAAGGGTATATGGGCATATGAATACATATGTGAATGTGTATATATACGTTTACAGGTATACATGGATAGAGGGCACAGGTTGAATTTGGTGGGAAGAGATGATACTTAATGGGTGAAGTTAAGAGGTGAGAGAGGAAAGTGGCAAGAGGAGATGGGCAGAGACAGGGGAGGGAGGTAAACTATCTCATGTAGAAGAGGCAAGGAGAAGTGGCTGCAGGGGAGGGGAAGAACAAGAAGGCAAAAAGCCAAAACCATATTTTCATTGAATCTGGCTCAGGGAGAGAATCACATCCATACTAAATGGGATATCTCACCCTGCAGGAGAGTAGGGGAAAGGGGGATGAGAGGAGGGATGATGGAGGGGAGGGCATTCTGGGGGGAGGGGAGGTTGGAAGTACGTACTTTCGAAGAGGGACAGGATCAAAGTAGGGAATGGACCAAGTGGGGGTTGGGATGGGTGGGAGGGAAATATAGTCAGTCTTTTATAATATATCTACTATGGTAATGTTTTGCATAGCCATACATATACAACACATACTGAATTACTTATCTTTCCAGAGGGAATGGGTGACAAGGGAGGAAGGGAATGGATCTGAAATTCAAGGTTTTAAAATTAAATGTTTCAAATATATATAAATACTATTATTAATACTATTTTGCATGTAGCTAGGAGATAAGATATTCAGGCACTGGGGCACAGAGATTCTCCTCGCCCTAATAGTAAAGTCGAAAAGGGCATGGGAGAAGATATGGGAGAGAGCAGACGGGATGAGGGGATATCTTGTGGACTGCTATTCTGGGGTCATGGGTAGGGGAAAAATGGGGATAAAATTGTAACTCAAAATCTGGTGGAAATGAATGATGTACACCAGAAGTTAATAAAGCATTTGTTTTAAAAAGAAGTTAGAGGAAATATTTGGTAAATAACTATATTAGTCTATTAACATTAATTTCTTTGTTGTTGTTGTTATAAACCTATGACTGTCAAATTCTAGAATTTATTTCTTTTCACTTGGCATCAGGAGTACCGAAAAGTTTACCAAAAGCCAAGTTACACAGAGACCAAGAAACTGGGAAGATAAGATCTAGTCTGTCTCCCAACATTTCACAGATGAGAAAAACTAGAGGTCAAAGATATAACTTTCTGAATTGCCAGGAAGGACTCAGTGGCAGAACTGGAACTAGAACCTAGTTCTCTTGACCCCCTAGCTCAGGGTTTTCTTCATCCTGCTAGCCTGCCTTCCTTCCAGGTGGCCTAAGTACTGCACTGCCCATCACTGCAAGGGTCAGCCCAAGCAAAAACTTTGTCATGGGTGCTGTGGGTTGTCAAATCCTTTTCTGAAGGGGTGTGTGTGTGTGTGTGTGTGTGTGTGTGTGTGTGTGACCTGTATCCCCACCACATTCCTATGCCCACTTCATTAGGATATACTTTTATTCAAAGCCCATTTCCTTATAGAAATTCTTTGACTTGTCTCTACTCCCCAGACTCAAATAATCACTTGGAAATAATATCATTTCCTGGCAAACTGGCAAGTCAGCAGTCTTTATTTGTGTGATCATCTTGTAAAAGCAAGGGAAATACATTCACCTTGATACTAAAATGTCTATCCAGGACCTCACCCTAGGTTTCCTTTTAACTAATGTCTTATGTAAAAACTACTCATGTGAGCAATTGAAGGATGCCACATTTTACCTTTTAATTCCTAAGTTAAACTAAGTTAAAACTCTTGAGTATGTGAAATAACAGCAGTAGGTCTTCATATTTGGTTGGGAATGCTATGAAAAAAATATCTTGCTTAAGCTGGCAAGGACAATTTAAGAGAAAAGAATAAGTTCCAAACTCCAGTATTTGTTCAGTCTTTTCATATATCCTCTGTTTAAACCACACAGAGGCCCAAGGGATTTCTTGGCAGACACGGCATTGCAAATGGCAGATTTATTGGCATTGAGAGAAGCAATCTGAAACAACCAATGCCTGCAAAATCTCTCTACCATGAAACCCAGAGAAAGATACGACTCTGTCTGTTTGTCTGAAGTGATTTACTAAATGGTCCATTGCTTTGAGCCAGTGGGGATAAGAAACAAAAAGAAAAAAAAAGTATTTAAAAAGCTCTGGGCATTATATCAAGTGAAGTTAAAGAATAACAGGATTAGGCTTTATTCAGAGGTATAACCAGGGTGGGATAAATGGGGCTTTCCCCAGGATGCTGAAAGTTAGATGACATCAACAATATTTGAATTCTTTCTTCAAGACAGAAGGGACTGAGCTTACCACTCAGTTAGGCTAAGTATATGCAAACAGGAAGGCATTAGAAGGTGTACTGGCAGCTTATTAAATAATTGCTGCCCAATGGTGAAGGAATATCTCATATTACCTTTCCTAGACACATTTTCCCCCTCAATGTTCCTGCTGTAAAAATTGCTAGCAATAGCTCTTCTTTTACCTGGATAAGTCTATCACAAGCAATAATTATTTTTGTCTCCTTAGAAAAGTGACATGGGTGCTCCTCAGTGCAATTCAAAATGTTCTTGTGTTTTATGATGAATTCACATTGATCCTTTGCTCTACATAGGGCATCATTCACTGAACCTGTCAATATCATGCATGAATTGCCTGCTAGGCCAGGTGTTATTGTAGTTATGAGGCTAAGATAAGGATAGTGGTTAGAACTATGCTTTCATTGGTATATGCAATTCCCAGGTGCAGAAATCCCCTCTTCCAATGCAAGTTGATACCTTCTCTACAAAATAGAATCTTAAAGCGCTGCCTAGTACACTGAGAAGTTAAGCACCTTGATCAGAGTCACACAGCCAGTATCTATCAGAAGTAGGGCTTCCATACCTAGAGGCTCATTCTTTATCGAACCTATTCTATTTTTACCAAGAGACAGTAGGGATGCAAAGACAAAAATGAAACATTCCTTGCTTTCAAGGAGCTTATGTTAAATTCAGCCAATTAACAAGCATTTACTAAGAACCTACTTTGGGAATACAAACAATAAAACTGCAACAATTCTTACTTGCAAACAGTTTATATTCTAATAGAGAGGGCAAAAAGTACACATGCACGTATACATAGAAAAAATATAAAGCTTATAAATGCAAAAGGCAATTACAAAGTAGTTTGAGAGGTAAGGAACTAGCAGTTTGAAGGATCAGGAAAGGCTAAATTTAAAATGATATTTGAGATATATTTAGAAGGAGAAGAGGGACTCTGTGATTTGGGATTCAAGAGAGAGTATGATTCAAACACTGGCATTGGCCAGTACAAAGACAATGACATGGCAGAGAGAAAGCCAGGTTAACCAGATTGCAGAGTGCAGGAGGATGAGTGAATTTGAAGGGATAAATGGGGCTCAGGTTGTGAAGAGCGTTAAAAGCTAAACAAAGGAATTTGCCATTTATTCTGAAGGCAATAAAGAGCCACTAGAATTTATTGACTATGCATATATGGTCAGATCTGTATTTAAGGTGCATCATTTTGGCAGCAGTGTGCAGAATATAATGAAACAGGCAAAGGGATGGGACAGAAAGACCAAGTAAGAAGCTGTTGCAATAATCTAGTACAGAGGCTATTAAAGATTAAACTAAGATAGTATTGTGAGAGCAGAGAAGGGATAAGATGAGAAAGATGTTAATAGAGGTAGAAATGGCAACATTTGCTAGCTGATTGGATATGTGGGGTGAACGAGGATAAGGCACTGAGGATATTGTGAGGATAGGAACCTAGGACACGGAGATAGACATTCCCTTCAACAGGAAGAGGACAGTTTAGAAGAGAAGCAGGCTTTAGTGAAAAGATGAGCTGTTGTTTTGGACATATTGAGTTTGAGATGTCTCTGTGACATACAATTTGAAATGTCCAGTAGACAATTGGTGATGTAGGACTAAAGCTGAATAGAGAAACAGGTCCTGGTCATGGGTATATGAATCTGGGAGCAATCCTTGTAGAAATGATAACTAAACCCTGGGTGGCGATGCAGTTTCCAAGAGATAGTGTGTAGAGAGGGATGAGAGGACAAGTCTTGGCAATCACCTATAGTTAGAGGGTAAGATATGGATGATCAACCAAAAAGAAGACAGGGAAGGAGTGGGCAGAGAGGTAGGAAGGGAACTGGAAGACAGCAGTGTCACAGAAACCCAGAGAGGAGAAATGGTACAGAAGAGGGTTATCAGCATTGTCAAACTCAACATATAGTTGAAGAAGCATTAGAAGGAAGAAAAGACCTTCAGATTTAGCAAGTAAGAGATTGCTGATAACTTTGGAGAAGGCAATTTCAGGTCATTGATTTGAACTAAAGGCATTTTGCTAGGTACTAGAAATATCAAAACAAAGTCACTTCCTGCTCTCAAGGGATTTATGTTTTACTGGAGTAAACAAACTGTGTACAGATCTGTGTGTGTGTGTGTGTGTGTGTATTTCTAGACAATAAACTAGTTGACCATCCGTGTCACATTATAGCAGCAGCATGGTGGTCTGAATTGATTCAGCCCTGATAGAGAATTTCACAGCAAGGCTACCCTTTAGAGAGCTATGCTTAAGAAGTAAACCTGTAGCAGGGATTACTTAGATTCCACAAATTCTTTTACTCACCCCATCCCTTCCCGTCAACTAATTCCAGTGCCTACTCAGCACCCCCAGTAACATCTGGTCTCCTAGAGAACCTTGCCTGGGGCAATGCTTACACTTACCATACTTTACAGGCAGGCCTGTCCCCAGGACATTAAAGCTAAAAAAAAAAACAAAAAACACCAAAAAACCCACAAAAAAAACCCCTTTTCTTTTTTTCTACCATAAAGTCCTGGAGCCAAACATGTTAAGCCAGGAAAGGTTCTGAAGGTTTTCTAATCCAGCCACCTGTTTATCTTTTTTGTAAACCTTGAATTTTCACATATAAGAACCTGATGAACTTAGAGGCAGAACAAACAAAGGCATAGGAGAGAAACCCCTGAAAATATAAAAGAACTTCGAATTTGAAAGATTGAAGAGACTCCTCCCCTTCTTCCTAACTGATAAGTCAATTCAGTAGAGCCACATGGACTGAGTTGGTTAGTGTTTATCTTTCAACTTGTCCTGGGGGGCCTGCTTCTGTGGCTTTGGTAGACTGCTTTAGGGAAATGTTACTGGATTGTGCAATGGACCCAGTTGTTTTAATTAACTAGCTCTTTGGGAGTGGGGGGGGAGAGGAAGGTAAAAAAAAAAATATATATATATATATATATATATATATATATATTTAATATATCATATTATTACAGACCTGGAGCTAGAAGAGACTCCAGAAGCCATCCAATTCAATCTCTTCATTGAACAGAGGAAATCATCTAATGGAGGTAAAACGACTTAATACCAGGCCACCAAGGTTGTAAATATCAGAGGGGAAGTTTGAACCAAGGTCCTGTGCCTCCAAAACATTTTCTCACTGTACCACGGGAAAAAGTAATTTGTTTGTGAGCTATTTTTATGTGCAATGTAATTTTTATTATTAAAATGTATAGATATAAGTGATAAAGACTTCAAGAATATTTCCCAGAGCACAGCACTTAAGAGAGATGCCCACTCAAATGATCTCTTATTTCTGAGTCTTTGATTCTAATAGGTGGCTCTGTTGGGCAGGTATGCACAGTAAATACAAAGAACTTGTTAATCTCCTTCAGTTGTTATGTTGGACACAAATGTTTTGCTTTGCTTTTGAAGCCCCTCTAGATCTTTTCCTAAACAATAGAGGCCAGATCCAAGACGATGTGAGCAGGTTAGCTCTAAGCAGTCACTTTAGAGGTTTATATCAGATGACTGCCTGGGTTTGTTCTTGTTAGATTCTTAAATGTCATTTCAATGATTTTTTAAAAAATTATGGAAAGCTCATTCCCCCTCTACTCATGTTTTTTCTTTCTTTCAATGTTTCTTTCTATTAATATTACCAGAACAGATATTGTAGTTTATATAATTCCTCCCTAATGTAATTGATTCTGTAAAAAAACATAGTGTTAGGTAAATAGTACATTATGAGTTATAGTTCCGTTAGAAAAATTATTCAAATGGCTGTACAGAGGTGTATGAATATGATTAGGAAATAGTTTATATGCATTATGCTTATACATTTAATACTCTATTTTGGAAGGGACAACTGAACTCAGATGGAAGGGAAGAAGAAAGAGCCATTTATTAAGTACCTGCTATGTGCTAGACACTCTGCTAAGTGCTTTACTACTCCCCAATGTACCCTACTACCATTGTACTATGAGTCTCTGCATACCCCTCCCTCCTCTTAGACTCTATATATTTTTAGGAAAGTTTGCCCCTGGTGTTGGATGAAATTACTGTAACTATTCTTCTTGCTGTATCATTTGAGTAAATGTCTGTGATAAAAATCTGAGTAAATGATTTTGCTAAAAAATAAACTCTGAATGAGCCTACTGACTGATTGTTATGGGGATGCATATCAGTGGGGCCTGGTGAGTTGGTGTTTGGGAGGATAACCACACACAAGTTTACCCCTAGAATTTTAGAAGTAGTAAAAGCCCCACCTGGACATTAACAGTATGAGTTGCATAAGACTCAATGGGGGCAATAAACATGGATTATTCTATAACACCTTAATATTCAAAAGATCTGTACTTAGTGCAATTTAATTTAGCACAAATTCATACCCCATAGAAATGACAACCATCGTTGATGGTCTTCCTGAGTTCCAGAAACAAAATTCATCATCTGGAACCCAAATTTTGGTGATAAACCTCTCTGGACTTGATAGGTTCTCAGACAATAAATGACTGTTGGCACTACTGTTCTTGAAGCCTCCCAAGAGTCTTTTTTTCACTGATATCACCTTCAAGAACCCAAAATCATCTCCACATCCTCCTAAGACATTGGAGCAGGAATAGAGGGAATTTATGTAAATTAGCTTGGCAATATTATCTAGTCAACTATAAGCTCTTTGAAGACAGAGACTATGTGCCATTTTGTCTCTATACCTTCAGTTCCCTGCACATAGCAGCTACTTAAATGCTCACTGAATTGGGTTGAATTTTAATTACCTTTCAAGACAAAGGTAGATCCAAAACATGGAGCATTGGTTTGGTAAGATAGCCAAACCAGAGTATCCTGTGACCTGCCAACATTTATGAAATCTGCCAGTCCTTAATCAATACCTATAGGCTACCTATTGCTGTTGAGTGTCAAAGACTTACTTAGAAAATCCCTCCATTCTCTGGAGGTTCTGTTACTTAGCTTTGAACTACTGTTGATATGCATTTAAAGCTACTATTCCATTAGTACCAGCTATTGTATATTAACCCTAGAATAATAAATTGTACTTTGTTTTTGTCCTACTATATGGTAAGACAAAAATAAAGTGTGATGTAGTAGTATATAGTAAGTCAAGATACTATAATACAAAGAACCATATAGTAAGTCAAAAACAAAGTACAATTCATTATTCTATTGGTGTTAATATCCAATAACTTATAGTAATGGAATATACACATATTATGTGTGTGTGTGTGTGTGTGTGATTTGTGAATTTCTGCACTAAGTTTCTTAAAATGTGACTGCCAGTTTGAAATTCTTCTCACAAGAGTTCACATAACTTTTCAAGATTGCTCTTATCTTCAGTAAATATGATATTCAGGGAATCATAAGAAAAAATGATCAGAAAGTTCATTGCTATTTACAGTGTGATATGCTTAGTATTAAGGTGAAGCGCCCTTTCATTTCTTGAAGCTGACATTTTCTTTTGCATGCTTACCCATTTGGATCCAGGAATTTTTCTTAGGAGACTTAATGGGAATTTTTTCTTGAATGCCCATCATATAAAGATAGAGGATCACAGATCTAAGAAAGAGATTATTGGGCTTCCAGGCATCTTCATTTAGTAATTTAGGCTTAATGACTCTTGATTCAAAATAATGCTGACTTTCATTTTAATGAGACAAAAAAATACCAAAAATTTCTTACTGATAATAAGACACAGAAAACTGAGTAAAATGTGCCTTAGATGGACTATCCCATTATCAGTATTCAAGGTAACAGTGGATATTTTTATGCCCCACTAAGACATGCATCACTTTGCATGACCAACAGGGATGCCTCTAGGCACTGTTGTCAAGTATAAACAATTTGTTTCCATAGTCCTCGTCCTTCCCATTCTGGATTCTTTCCTCTTATTTCTGATACTCAATGATTCAGAAAATTGATAGAGTTATCATTGAATGGGTGAGAAACCAAAAGTTATACAGTTACTCAATGATGGTGCTTGAGGAGAACCCAAGGTTCCTGATTCCACGTCCAGAGTTCTCACTGTACCATGCTACTTCCCCACAAATTACCCAGTGACGTTCCTCACCCCTCCCTCCTGAAAATCTGGATTCAGGAAAGGAATGCAATTAGTGTAAATTTAAGTCAATATATTACTTATATATTATAGATATGGAGATTAAATACATGGCATTTAGTCTAACCCTCTCATTTTATACATGAGGAAACTGATGTTTAGAATGTAAGATTTACATATCCTCATAGAGGCACTTTTCAAAAGGCAATTATATTTTAAATCTTATCTCTAATTGTGGAATAAAAAGGTTCCAGCATTATTGGAGGAACACCTAGTATCACTGACCATGAGGTAAGAAGATATTTAGCTTCAGGAGGCCTCCCTAGACCCCCTAACCTTACACTACATAGGCAGCTACATTGAGGGTATCCAGCACTTAGAACCTGGACTAAAGAAGAGGCTTGTGTTCTGTTTTGGTTTTGTTCCTACCAAGGTTTGATTATACACCATTTCTTATCTAGGTTTCCTTCCTTCAGTCACTATCAAGTAAACATATCTGAAATGGATCCCTTAAGTAGAGGGAAAGAGGGTGTTTTTCTATCATTTGAACTTTTTGAAGCCATCCTGTATATCTTATCAAACATGCTTAATAAAGGTAGATTCAGATATTGTGGAACCTGTAATAAAAAAAAAGTCAAAGTTATATCTATGATTGCTCTCAATTTAAATTAGCTCTAATTTCAGGATATTTTCATTTAAATGGCATAGTATACATTTGTATATTTGGGCCCTTTCCACTTGAAGGGATTTAAACAAAATTTCAAGCAGATTTTATTTCAGGAACTGTTAGTAAAGGAAGTGAAATAACACAAATCTAGGATCAAAGACTGTTTGACTTTGCCTGACAATCTGGGAAGGTGAAGAAATATGTAAAAAAGAGACTTAGGAATTTAATAGAACCTTAGAGACTGTTAAAGAGAGCTTCAGAGCCAGGTGACTGCAGGCCATATGGATCAATGTATTCATCAGGAGAAATGTATTTTGAGATGGGAAGTCCAATCTCTACTGGCCACAGTAACATCAAGTCTTAGATTTCAGTTGCCAGTTTCTTTAATCAGCCTTGGGCCCTTGGCATTGCTTCTGACTCCACTCCCTAACAAGCTGCCTCTGACTCAGTCCAACAGCAGTCAGTTGGCAATGCTGCCTCGCCTCACCTCCAAGCATGGTAATGGGCTGACAGCCAAAGTAGTATGTGTCAGGTGAGAGGAAATCATTCAAGAATTGGAGAATCCCCATTCTCAGCTGATTCTCTTCTGAGATAAGTAGTTAAGAGCTACAATTATCCCTTCCACATTGGAGGGGTTAGACACCCCTGAGATCTCGAAAATCTGCCTAAAATTTGTCCGTCTCCGTCTTCCCTTTGTACCAGAGAAGGTCAGATTTTTTTTCTTTTTCTTTAATGGGGCATTTATAGAACTTTATTGTGAAATTTGGGTTAAGTATTTGATCATAGGCTCTGTGTCATCTGCTGGTCTTTGCATGTCATTTACAGCTTCCCCAAATCACCCCCCAAATTCCCATTTTGATGTATTGAAATCGCTATGGGGAAAGCTGCAACGTGAAGTTCTTTTCCTCTCTGTGTGTCATGGTCTCCTTTGGCAGTCTGGGGAAGCCCATGAATCATTTCTCAGAATAATGTTTTTAAATGCATAAAATAAATTTCATAGGATTACAAAAGAATCCAATTATAATGAAGTATAGTCAGAAAATAAATTTTAAAATCAACAAGTCCACAGACCCCAGGCACAGAACTCCTAGATTTAGCTGAACTGAAAGAAATTCAGTGGCAAAAGCAAAGAAGAGGCAAGATGCCAGGGTTCACATTCTAATTCTGAATAATAATATTTGAATAAGTTCCATTATGTTTACTGAAAAGGCCACTGAATTTGGAATCAGAAAACCTGGATTTGAATCCTGGGTTTATTATTACCTATATGCCTTGAGCAAATCACACTGGGCTTCAAGTGTCTCCTTTATTTAAAAAGAAAAAAAAAAGGTTTGGACTAGATATTATATCTAAGGTTCCTTCCAGCTTTAAATCCTATGAAAAATTACTTTATATCTTTAAACCTGTTCTCTAGTCAGTAAAAAAAAGATTGATATTAATAGTTTCACTATGCATTTCACTACATAAATTGAATTGAATTGAACCTTAAGGTATCAGGTAAATGTAAGCTATTCAACCTTAAATCACTATATAACTATGGATTTTTATTATTTAATTCTAAATCTTTGGGTTATTCCTTTTTCACTATGAATCTAACTTTTTTTTTTTTTTGGTCTTTTTGGATCGGGGAAGGCAAGGCAATTGGGGCTAAGTGACTTGCCCAAGGTCACACAGCTAGTAAACGTTAAGTGTCTGAGGTAGAATTTGAACTCAGGGCCTCCTGACTCCAGGGCCGGTGCTCTACTTACTGCACCACCTAGCTGCCCCTATGGATCTTTCTTTATGTTTTTTGTATAAATGCTCAGTCCTGCTTCAGAAGCCATTTAGAAGTCTTTCTGTCACCATAGAATAAAGGACCAGAAATGGTTAAGATACCTGAGCACTCTGAATAGGGTTAAGACCTCTTCATTATGCATAATGAGAAGTAGGCTTACTAAGACGTCACTTGTACTGACCCTAGACAGAGAATGTCATACATGCTCTAAGAATAGGGCCTTTGTTGGCCAGGTTCTAGTTATATGACCATTCCATTTCTTTTCTTTTCTTTTCTTTTTTTTTTTGCGTTTTGGAGGGCAATTGGGCTTAAGTAACTTGCCCAAGGTCACACGGCTAGGTTTTTGTTTGTGTGTGCGTTAAGTGTCTGAGGCCGGATCCGAACTCAGGTCCTTCTGATTCCAGGGCCGACACTCTACTCACTGCGCCACCTAGCCACCCCAGACCATTCCATTTCTTAAGAATTAGATTCATAGGGTCAGTCAAGTCAGGTGAGGAGCCAGAACCAACCCCCTCCCCCAGAGTAATCTTGGTAGAATTGGTACTTTGTGACAATCACTTTAAGTTTGAGTCTACTTTCCCCAGGACCAATGTGGTAGATGAAACTTGGCTCCTGATATCAAAGATTTTTGTTCTTCAGGGCTTACTATGTCTTTTCAGTAAATATCTCTTTGTAACAGATAATTAATGTGCATTGGTTAATTGATATAGAAGAGATATCTACTGGACAAAAGGATATTGGGGCAGTAATCACTTGTTAGATGATATTGAAGAAATATTAACTAGTGATAATCTTGAAGAGTATACATTTGAAGGGGACTAGAATACAGTCTATAGATGGAACACAAAGACAATTTAAGAATAGGGAAAACTGTGCAAATGTCATGTCCCTCTATAATATTAATAGTAAATATAATTTACATAGTAATTTAAGGTTTGCAAAGTGTTTTATGAATATCTCATTTTTTTTATCATAACAACCCTATCATGTAGGTCCTATCATTATCCCCATTTTTATAATTTAGGAAATAGAGGCAGACAAAAGTTAAGTGACATTCCTATGGCACAGAGCTAAAAAGTGTCTGAAGCCAGATTTAAATTCATATCTTTTTGACCCCATGTCAAGCACTTTGGCCACTTTGCCACATTTAGGAAGACAGGATATGCTATTTTTCTACCTTTTTTTTATCACAGTGACATGTGAAATAAGTGCTTAACAAAAGTTTGTTGGATTGAATTGAATTGAATTGAGTATAGGCACACAAATGGAAGGACACACATGTCTGAAAGAGGATGAATGTTTCAATTTAATTGGCATGGATCACTAGTTTTTCCTGTGTATGATGGCTGAATTGGGAAGGTTTCCATATGTATAAAACCAAACAACATAGTTATGAATGAACTAACTTCCCAAAATAATGAAGGGAAGGAACTAAGGCATAAATCGAGTTCCTATATATTCACACATCCTTTAAATACTACCTTGCAGCAAAGTCACATATAGTTCAGAATAGGGGGCTTTGGCTCCAAAGACCTCCTTAGTGGTGAGGGTCTTTCTTAGTAAAGCCATCCTGGTGTAGATTGGAAGCAGAGGGAGCCTTCACTGACTCTGTCTGCATTGTCCCCATGACCCTCCCTTACTCCCAACTCCAACTTCGTTCCTATTGTTACAGTACCTTATTCAAAAGGGCATTTTTTTACCCACATGTACAAAAATATTTTTAGCAACTCTTTGTGGTGGCAAATAATTGGAAATTGAGGGGATGGTCATCAATTGGGGAATGGCTGAATAAGCTGTGTCATGTGAATGTAATGAAATACCATTGTGTTGTAAGAAATGATAAACAGGCAGATTTCAGAAGAACCTGGAAAGACCTACATGAACTGATGCTGAGTGAAGTGAGCAGAACCAGGAGAACATTGTGTACATTAACAGCAATATTGTGCAATGACCAACTATGATAGACTTAGCTGTTCTCAGGAATACAATGATTAAAGACAATTCCAAAAGACTCATGAGGGAAAATGCTGTCTGCATCCCAAGAAATAACTATTGAGTCTGAATGCAGAGCAAAGCATACTATTCTCACTTTGGGGGTATTTTTCTTTCTTGTAATTTTCCCCTTTTGTTCTGATTCTTCTTTTACAACATGCCTAATGTGCAAATATGTTCAATATGATTGTACATATATAATCTATATCAGGTTGCTTGCTGTCTTGGAGAGGGAGGGAGAAAAATTGGAACTCAAAATCTTATAAAAATGAATGCTGAAAAAGAAAGAAAAAAAGATGACTTTTAAAAAAAATACATATTTTCCCTCAATATCAGTACAGGAGAATGATGAGACCATGCTCTCTCTCTGAGTAGCTGTTTGCATGATCTACCTGTACCCCCTACTGTCTCTTCATCCAAGCCTCTGCCCCTCAAACTGGGTTCCCTGCAGCTAGACTTGTTTCTCACATCTTTCTTTAAAAGTACCTATTCTATCCTCCATTAAAGTCCATTTCGAATGTTTTTCATGGTGTGAAAGCTACTAAAGAATGTTAGAATTGAAAATGACCTGATAGGTCACATAGTCTGACCTATACCGGAAAAAAATTCCCTCCTTAACATGTTCTACAAGCATAGCTGTCCTTTGCTTGAAGACTTCAAATGAGAAGGACCTCACAACTTACCCTTATCCAGCCCTAACCTGTCTCCTGACCTCCAGGCTCACATCTCCAACTTCCTATCAGCTACTTCAAAGTAGATGTCCAATGGACATCTTAAATTCAGGCTATCTGAAATTGAACTCATTATCTCTACACCTTCAATCCCCCTGACATCCACATTAATGTCAAGGGTCCCGCCATCCTCACAGTTATATAGTTTCACAACATAGGTGTCATCCTTGATTTCTCACTCTGTCTCATCCCTGGAATTTGATCTGTTGCCAAGTCTTGCTTATTTTACCTTCATAACATTTCTTATATATACCCTATTTTCTCTTATGACATTGAAAGCACCCTGGTGTAGCCCCTCATCACTTCATGCCTTGAGTACTGTGATAGCCTGTGGGTTTGTCTCCTTATATAAGTCCATTCTCCACTGTTATAAAAATCTTCCAAAAGTTCAGGTCTGACCATGTCAATAAAGTATATTTTAACATTAACAATCAGCTCTTGGTGGGTGGGAAGTATGTAGAAACAACACACTTTTAAATTTAATCTGTAACATTCACATTTTCTCCACTTTCATTCTCTCCATAATTTTCTTAATTCTAGACAACTGACAAAATAACTCATGCCGTAGTTTGGAGAATTTATTGATTTTGTAGCGAAAATGCTCTCACAGAAAATTTAACCATCATCTCTCTCTTCTGTTTGAGCTGGCTCTAGCACACCTCTACATAAAGGCAGATATTTGGATTGTTTCTGCAAAACAATTCATGGCTATGCTACACAATCAATGTGTTCACCAGTAGAAGAAAAAGCATCTTAAATCATCTTGCTACAAATTAAGTCAGACACTCGCACATACTCTCTGTAGTTACTCCTGGCAGTGCTTTATTCTCTAAGGAAAGACTTGGAGATTCTCAACAAAGAACAAAATGATTTTTTTTTTGAGGAAGGAAGGTTGTTGTCATAGCATTCTCTCTAAACATGAATCAATATAACAAGTCAGCTTAATATCACTTGAAAAAAAGTATTTGCTTTGCTGGAAAGCTCTAGGTTCTAGGGAGGTGTGTGATGGATGCAAAAATTCAAAGAAGTGACTCCCTGGATAAAAGCTGAGTAATAACATATAGTTAGAAAACATGGTTAATCCATCTGACCCTAAGAAGATTTCATTACTCTCCCCATGAGTCATGGCAATGCACCTGCATCCTGGGAAAACATGAAGCCTTCCCTAGAGTATACACAGCCCACGATGTGGACTACTTATTCAGTGTGGGGGTGGACCTCTGGCTATCAAGACTCATTTCTTTCCCCTAGTTATTCACAAAGTGTAAGGTTTTAGCTTGTTTTTGTTTCCAATCAGAGAGATTCAGTGGAATTGGCTGTTAACCAAATAATAAAATGGAAAGAGCAAATCCTCAGAAATCTGGGAGTTAAACACCTTACCTGGAAGGATCAGAAAGCAATAGATTTAGAAGTGGAAGAGACTAGATTTTATTTTTTCCACCCCCCTCATTTCAGAGTTGAGAAGAGATTAAGTGACTTGCTCATGGAGTAGCAAGTACATTCCTAATACAGTGTTCAGACCCTGGGCTTCCTGCCTCCTATTCCAACTTTCTCTTCACTATCCTAAGCTGCATCTTGGAATTTCAGAATATTCAAATTCTCTAAATACTAAGGAGTTGGACAAAATGGATCAGAAAGGACAATGAATAATTTCTACATTATTGATAATAAAATTTAATTTTTATATAATGTGGCAGAATTAGAAAATATGGATGATTTCATGTTCATAATTAATAATTTACATTTGTATGGTGCTTTGGTGTTTCTGAGGACTTTTGCTCTAATTTTTTAAATCTATTTTTCTGTCTGATGTTGTAATTTAGGCAGGTAAGGATTTTATATACTTATTTCAGAGAGGAGAAAGTTAAGGCTCTCTTAGATTCTTTATTTAGTGATTTTTTTTCCTCCCAAGGTCATATGATTATTAAGTAGAGGAGTTAGCACTAGTCCTCACATTTTCTAACTTCTTGTTCAATGATCTATTCACTATTTTATGTTGTGTGTTTTAGAGCTCCATTTATATCATATGTATGTTACATACACAGAGGTATGTATACATTTTGTTGTTGTTCAATAATTCAGTCATGTCTGACTCTTTGTGACCTGATGAACCATAGCATGCCAGGTCCTTCTGCCCTCTGCTAGCTCTTGAAGTATTTCCAAGCTCATGTTCATTGTTTCCATGACACTATCTAGCCATCTTATCCTCTGCTGTCCCCATTTCCTTTTGCCTTCAGTCTTTCCCAACATCAAGATCTTTTCCGTTGAGTCTTGTCTTCTCATTTTGTGACTAAAGTATTTAAATTTCAGCTTTGGTGTTTAACCTTCCAATGAGCAGTCTGGCTTAATTTCTTTAAGTACTGACTGATTTAATTATCTTGCTGTCCAAGGGACTGTCAAAAGTCTTCCCCAGCACCACAATTTTAAAGTGTCAGTTCTGCAATACTCAGTTTTCCTTAGAGTACAGATCTCACAGCCATATATTACTAGTGAAAAAACCATAGATTTGACAATGTTAACTTTTGTTAGCAAGGTGACATTTGTTTTTCAGTATGCTATCCATATTTGTCATGATTTTCCTTCTAAGGAGTGTCTTTTAATTTTGTAGTAGCAGTCCCTGTCTGTAGTGATCTTTAAACATGAGAATATATTATCTGACTCTACTTCAATTTCTTTTTTTTTTTGATGG
The DNA here is from genome assembly GCA_011680675.1 of Gymnobelideus leadbeateri. Lineage (NCBI taxonomy): Eukaryota > Metazoa > Chordata > Mammalia > Diprotodontia > Petauridae > Gymnobelideus > Gymnobelideus leadbeateri. Next base: position 723,252 of record WOXC01001528.1, read on the forward strand.
TAAACTTCAAGTCAGCTTTTATACTCTCTCTTCTTTCACCCTCATCAAGAGGCTTCTTAATTCTTCTTTATTTCCTGCCACCAGTTTTATCTTTTGTGTATCTGAGATTGTTGATCTTTCTCCAGACAACCCGAATTCTGACTTTTGATTCATCCAGTTTGACATTTCACATGATGTACTCTGCCTATAAGTTAAATAAAGTGGCATTATACAGCTTTGTTATATTCCTTTTCTGATCTTAAACCAACCAGTTGTTCTATATTCATTCTAACTGTTGCTTCTTGACCCACATACATAAGTTCCTCAAGAGACAAGTGGGATGATTGGACACTCCCATCTCTTAGAGGGACTGTGATCCACACAGTCAAAGGTTTTAACAGTCAATGAATAAAAGTAGATGTTTCTCTGGAATTCCCTTGCTTTTTCCATAATCCAAAGTAAGTTGGCAATTTGGTCTCTAGTTTCTCTGTGTCTTCAAAAACCAGCCTACTTTTGTATCAGTTCTAGATAGCAAGCCTAGCTTGTACAGTCTTAAGGATAAAATTGCTGGCATATGAAACAAGTGCAATTATTCATTAATTTGGACATTCTTTGGGACTACCATTTTTTAGGAATGGGATGTAAATTGATCTTTTCCAATCCAATGGTTGCTCTGGAGTTTTTCAAATTTGCTGCATAATGAGTGCAGCACCTTAAAGCATCATCCTTTAGGATTTTAAATAGTTCACCTGGAATTTTATCACCTCTACTAGCCTTATTGTTAGCAATGCTTCCTAAGGCCCACTTGACTTCATTCTCAATCATGTCTGGTTCTAGATTAGTAGCCATCAAGATTGTTGGTGTTATTAAGATCGTTCTCGTGTGGTTCTCCTGTGTATTATTTCTACCTCTTATTAATTTTGTCTAATTCTGTTTAATATATAAATATGTACCATATGTGAAAGAGACAGAGACAGAGAGACAAAGACAATTAATAGGGGATGTAGTGAATAGAAATTTACTCCAGAAGCAGAAATTCAATTCCCAACTCATATATATTGGCAATATAATCCCGGGAAAGTTCCTTAATGTCTTTGTTTTCCTAAGAAATTTTCTAATCTGTTGCCCATCTATATTGGTAGAGAGGGTTTTCATATTGGAATTTCCATATGCTAATAAAATCAAAGACCTGGATGAGGGAAAAAATTGCATGTAATAAAAATAGATTTATTGTACATATTTTATTATGGCAATTTATTTAGGATCTGTGATCTTACAGGTATGTGAATTCTCTTCATCAAGGTAGCTAGAAGCTGGTCCATGACTTCACAGATAAAGTCTGAGGCAGTTGCTTGAATTTTCAAGAAATTAAATAACTTGCCCTTGATTATATGGCTATTAAGGATTAGATGAGGCCTTTAACTGTACATCTTTCTTATCTCCAAGTCCAGTGCTCTATCTACCCTACCATATTGCTTCTTATGTATAATTGGTAATATTACATATGTACTGTATTGGTCAGACTATAAGCTGTCCATAAATATAAATCCACAACCCTAGAATCAGATTTCTGAAAAGTAAAAAAATTATTCACTATAAAATTTATATACTATTACTGTATTAAAATATATTTTCTTTTATTTTTACATTTATTATGATTCTTTTTTACTTTTGGAAGGGGAATTGTAGGGCAATTGGGGTTAAGTGACTTGCCCAAGGTCACACAGCTAGTAAGTGTTAAGTGTGGGAGGTCACATTTGAACTCAGGTCCTCCTGACTCCAGGAGGACCAGGATCTATTGACTGTGCCACCTAGCCACCCCCATTTATTACAATTCAAAAAGATCATTTAACTCTTTTTTTATTGTTGTTATCAATGAAAACATAGCTGTTTTCAAAGTTCAGTTCAACAATATTTCTCCTTTTTTTTTTTTGGAGGGAATTGGGGTTAAGTGACTTGCCCAAGGTCACATGGATAGTTTTATGTTAAGTGTCTGAGGCCAGATTTGAACTCAGGTCCTCCTGACTCCAGGGCCAGTGCCCTATTCACTGCACCACCTAGCTGCTCCAACAGTATTTCTTATATAAGTCCTTTCCTGAACCCCCAGTTCCTAAATTACTATGTCTTTGTCTCATATGTACTCAATATTCATTTAAACATATTGTGGCCTATTTTTTTTACCCCAAAAGACTGTGAAAGTCTTGTGGTCAGAAATTGGTTGGATCCCTTGAACCATAAATGGTATCTGGCAAATAGAAGGTATTTACTAGGTTCTTGTTGATTGATGGATTCATCTCTTTCATTTTTGTTTCTGTTCTCTTTCTATGGGTCTTCTCATTATGCTATCTTCCTTTCCACTTGATCTACCTGCCTCTCACCTGTGACTCCAAGAAGCTTTAGCATACACAGCAGTCACACCCACTAAACCATTTTGACAAACAGGCTAAACCAGGCTGAAGGTAACTGAGGGGTCTCAAAGCCTTAGATGAGTGGGTGCAGTGTACCCCAAGTGTGTGAGAACTCTCCCTGGTGAAATGGGCCAGTGATAATAATTTGTTCCAGCAGCCATGGTGACTGAATCAGGTTCTGTAGGGCACTCAGACTTTGGTCAGACATTGGAGATGCTAAGGTATTCCACTGCAACCAGGGCCATCACCAGTCTTGACTTTGTTTTGTCACTGAATATGATAGCTCTGGAAGAGAGAGTGAGTTTGACAACTTTATGCAATTCTGCCTCACTTAGATACAACTTATGTGTGAATCAAAAGACATCTCCCATATCATTTTACTATTTTTATTAATCCCAAAGTCCTTCAGTGACAAACAGGGATAAGGCAGCAGGTGCAGATACACAGGGAGCTGTAGTTACAACTCTACACACCGGCAGCCCAGGCAACAGGGTCGTCTTCTCACTGGAAGCAGCAAGTGGAACTCAGGAGCCCCCTGAGTGTCTGAGCAATTTTTTTAAGAACCACACTGCTAACCTCCTAGTGTGAGGAAAGTGCTAGGAAAAAGTACCCTAAAAATTATCTGCTTTACCCAACCTTGGCTTGCTTACTAAGGCAGGCAGATCCCTCCCTGCAGTGGAGAGAACTCACACAACGCAGGTGCTTATGTGGTGGTCAGAAGAAACAATACAAAGACACTCTGGGTCTCTCTGAAGAGCTTTGGAATCAATTGCATGACATGGGAGAGGCTGACAAAGGACTGACCCAGTGTGGTGTTTCCTCATCAAAGAAGGCACTGTGCTCAAAAGAAATGTGAGATGTTCAAATTTAGAGACAGTTCCACTCCAAATGTTCACATGGACAATTTGTGTCTGACTGTGTAGAGTGTTCTGGGGTACTATTGATCTGACCAGCCCCAACATAAGTGAGGTCATTTTGGTCCTCTTTGAGATAACAAAGGACAACAATCAACCAAACCAACAACTCATCAACCAATCTTCCTTTCAAATCACTTCATTGGAAAGGCTGCACTTTTGTTGAAACTATGTATTCTTTTGTTCTTTTTTTCCCATATATAAGACTACTGAAGTTTACCAGTCTTGCATGTTTCCTGAAGCCTCATCTTAAGTCACAGCTGCTCAACTTATGGTATAAGGATTGCGCAATTTTAAGCTATATTTACATCTTATAAAAGTCATGTTTGAAAGGAAATTCTATATTTGGACCAAAGCCAGACTATCATATTTTTTTAAATGCTCAGCATCATCCAATGTATAATATTGTATATATAAATATATGCAACATAGACTCTATCAAACATGCTGTTCCAAGCTTCTGTCTGAAATGAAGGCCTCATCTTTCAACACAATTGTTCTTAATCATTGTTGCATCATGAACCCCTTTGACAGTCTGGTGAAACCTACAGACCTCTTGTTAGGATCATTTTTTCAAGTGCATAAAATAAAAAGGAAACCAATGGTATTCAAATGATTTTGAGTTCCATTCATTCGAGGGAGGAAGGGTTAGGTACTTGTGCTCAAGCCCCCACCCTAAGCTATTACTTTATGTGCTTACCTTCTATTATCTTTATTAAATTGTTGTTGCAAAGTTTTTTCTGTTATCCCTGTTATATTGTGGCAAAGTCCTGCTGATACCAGTTACCCCACCAGATGTAATGAAATGTATTGTTAAGATATTTTTGCTATGTAAGGGACATAAAAGATCTTGGGACAGAATGAAATGGGGATGGGAATTTGAACATCTTCCCTGCTTTGAAAGTAAACTCTGCCCCCTAATAGGCTGAATGTAGTCACATGGAGCCTGTGGTGGGAAGAGTTTGCTGAAGGGTAGAGCAGAGGCACAGGAAGCTGGGAATCAGAGCTAGTGAGAGGTGGGAGAAGGGAGATCAGGCAAGAAGATAGAGAGGTTCGTGAGTAAATATTGATTTTATATTGGTTTGTGGGAAAGCTAAAGGATGCTGTGACTCTGTGTTGTTATGGTTTATTGACTTCTTTGCTAGTATGATGGAATTGGCTTACTGGTTTTGGGATCTGGTTTTCTGGTGTCTAAATAAATGCTTTGGTTCTGTCCTCCATATGGAGAATTTGTTATATTTTATAATCAAGCACCATGCGTGACTTATAGTCACAGTCTTTATTGTGATAGGGGGTGCTATAAATATCATATTGGCACTATACCTATGACATGATTGGGAACTGGTTCTTTTCATTTGACTATATAACCAGAAATACCTAGATCTTTAAAACTCAGACTAGGGCAGTCTCTCTCTTTCTGGTGACTAATAGGGATGAATATCTTTTTCACTTACAGAATGGGCACCATGTACTAAGCAGGGTTTGGAAAAGGCCACTTTCTTCTCCTTATGCCCTATACCCTTGAAAAATGGACTTAAGATTTTGGTGGTTTTTTATTTCATTTTCAGTTCTAGATGCAGACAGGAGAGTTCTCAGACCTGGGAGCATGAGCCATGGGGACATGAAAACCAGGATTCAAAAGGAGATGTTTCATCCATTCCAGAAGGAAAGCCTTGAGAAACCAGGGTCTGAGACATGAGACCAGGGGGCACCTTGGACTTGGAATTTAATAAAGTTAATGCTATATAGCAATCAAACTGTGAACTTAATTCCCATCTCTCCACAGAGATAGAGGTGATATAGGAGGAATTTTGACATGCCTCCCTAGGTATTCAGATGGGGAATTTTTATTCATGCTATATCTTTGACATAAATATTATTTTGTAAAAGTGAATCTAAATGTTAAATGGCTAAATGGAACTGGTATACCATTGTAGCAGCAAGCACCCCAGCACCCCCAGAGTGGCTGCCAACACAGGTTCTTAGATCTGCTTTTGTAAAGGAAAGCAACTCAAAATCAGTTAACAAGCTTACTTTAATCAAACAAACATATATTACCTAGTTCAGGGGGATAAGGTCAGCACCCCAAACTTCAGAGTATACAGACAGATCAAACAGGCTTCCAAACTGTCCAACCATTATACCAATACCAAATCACAGTTACCAGAGAGGGAAGCATCAACATCTGAGTTTTCAAAGCTGGGGCGGGGGGGGGTCTGTCAACAGCTGCCCAGAGTCTCATCTGGTCAAATCACACAACACTTCTCAAAGTGAGCCCAAAGCAAAGACTCACATCAGGGATTATATAGACTTCTGGCTCAGAGAATGTCAAAACCATCTTGACCCACTGCCCAATCACACAGCATCTAGGTGTGGGCATTCCTGAAAACCAAGCCTCCTACCACAGGCTCCATGTGACCACATTCAGCCTATTAGGAGGCAGAGTATATTTTCAAATCAAGGAAGGTTGTCAGAGTCTCTTAAGCCAATCAAAGGGCCTAGGGGCAGGGAAGATCTTTAAATCTGCATTTCCATTACAACCATGGACGCTTAAAATGAGATGAACATAATTGGTGGGAGCTTGAGACAAAGGCAGAGATGGCCCTTCTTCCCCATACCCTGATAAACATACCTCAACTATACAAAGCTGTTAGAGAGCTATGGGGAAGGGTGAAATGTAACACACCTGGCTTTTAGGCAGTGGGGATCAGAGAATCACTATTACATAATCTGACTTCTCACCTGCTTGTTTCATAGTGTCATAGATTTAGATCTGGGAAAGATTTCAGTTCATTAGTCTAGTCCTCCACTTTACAGTTGAGGAAACAGGCACAGTAACAGGTCTTATACAGTTATGCAACTTGCCCATCATCACACAGGTAGCTATTGTTACAAAGAGTAGATTTTGAACCCAGGTCTTTTGACCCTCAGATTAGTGTTCTTTCCATTCTAACACATCACCCTTATACAAAGCATCATTGGTAAAGTAAAAAGTTTAAATCAAATCCCACCTCTCATATTTACTATTCATACAGCCCTTGGAAAATCATTTAAAACTCCCTGGACCTCAGCTTACTCAAATGTAAAAATAGGAGTATTGGTGGCCTTTGGGTTAATTTTAGCTCTAGGTTTATAATCTTTTGGGCCTTATAGAAAGTATTGTCATTTGAAATTTCAACAATCCCACATCTTTTTTAAGCCTATATTTATTATTTATTTCTAACATTCTTTTCTTTTTACATTTTGAGTTCTAAATTCTCTTCCTCCCTCCCACACCTATTCCACCCACTGAGAAGGCAAATAATATATCATTTATACATGTAAATCATGCAAAACATGTTTGTATATTATGTATATTGCAAAAAAAAAAGTAAAGCAAGAAAATTGTGCTTTGATTTACACTCAAAATTCATCAATTTTCCCTATGGAGGTGAATAGCATTTTTTCACCAAGAATCCTCTGGAATAGACTTGGATCATTGTATTGATCATAGTAGCCAAGTTTTTCACAGTTGATCATAATTACAAAAATTGCTATTGCTGCACCCAATGATCTCCCAGGTCTTTTCACTTCACTTTGCATCAGTTCATATAGGTTGACCATTTTTTTCTTAAATCACCCCTTTCATCATGTTTTACAGCTCACTAATGTTCCATCACAATCATATATACCCACAACTTGTTCAGCTATTCTCCAGTTGATGAGCATCACCTCAGTTTCCAATTCTTTGCCACCAGAAAAATAACTGCTATATTTTTGTACACATAGGTCCTTTTCCTTTCCTTTGATATCTTTGGATACACACCTAGTGGTGATATCACTGGGTCAAAGGGTATGCATACTTTTATAGTCCTTTGGGCACACTTCCAAAAGCAATCCTATTTCTTAAAGAATCTGATCCTCCCTTGCTTATTGTTACATTTGTGAGTCAGACTTCATGAAAAATTTGCTCAATAGTTGAGAAAGACCTACTTGTTTCTGAACTCTTTTATTCAACATTTTTTATAACGCTAGAAAACAATTATACCACATCTATTGTTCTTTCCTAGTTCACAGGGTGATGTGCACTAGAGGAGGGAAACACCCAAAGAGATAAAACTATAAAAGCCATGCAAGTTTCAGAGTATCATTGATATATAGTGGGAGTTGTCAGGGAAGGTGCCTTAAACATACTCTTATCAGAATGGTCTTTTCAATTTTCTTCTAGAGTAAAAGTTTCTTCCAACACTTCACTTTGACAAAAGACTCAACCCATGTAGTAAAATAGTCAAGGGATGATATGACTATGAGCAGCATAGTCAAGAATGTGGCTTTTCCCCCCATTTTAAGCATGACTTGTTTTTGAGACATGCAGGTTTTTTTGTTTGTTTTGGTTTTTTTGAGGAATTACCGCATTACAGTTGCATGTGTTAGAGAGAAGGAATGTTGCCCTTTTCTGGGACTGATGCAAATGACAATTTTTGGAATCCTACAATTGATGTTTTTAATGAAGAGTCCATAGGCCCTTATTGTTTCAATCAATATCACAACACTTTAATTTAATCATTATCCTCTCCAAGTCCCAGCTTCCTCATATGCAAAGATGAGACTAGTAATATTTGTACTATTACCCTCACAGATTGGGGAAAAGGTATGTTGTGGGTCTTATATTCTTTTTTTTTTTTTTAAAGCAATTGGGGTTAAGTAACTTGCTCAAGGTTACACGGCTAGTCATTTGATTTATGCATGGGTGCTCATTTTCTGAAGCCGGATCTGATCTCGGGTCATCCAAACTCCAAGGCCAGCGCTCTTACTCACTGCGCCACCTAGCCGCCCCTTTAGGGCAATTGGGGTTAAGTAACTTGCCCAAGGTTACACGGCTAGGTTTTTGTTTGTGCGGATTAAGTGTCGGAGGCCGGCTCCGAACTCAGGTCCTTCTGATTCCAGGGCCGGCGCTCTATTCACTGCGCCACCTAGCCGCCCCGTGGGTCTTATATTCTAATAGAAATATGAAATACTCAGAACTGAGAGACACATGGGTTCAAATTCCATCTTTGACACCAGTTGTGTGATTCGTGGACATAACACTTGCTCATGCTTCATTTTTCTCATCTGCAAAATGGGGATGATTAAATATGTTCCACTTACCTCAAAGAGCTGTTTTAAAGATCAAATGCACAGAAAATACGTTTTAAACTTAAAAGAGGAAAGTCTTAGCCAAAATTCCACCCTCTGCAGAAAGCCTTGCCCAGTCCCCCCAAAGCTAATGCTCTCCTTCTGATGTTATCTCTAATTTGTCCGGTATATAGGTTGTATACTAATAGTTGTTTGAATGTTCTCTTTTGCATTTGAATGTGAGCTCCTCCAGGACTTGGCTCTTTTCACTTTTTTTTTTTTTTTTTTTGTATCTCTAGCTCTTAGCACAGTGCCTTATATAGTTACTTAATAAATGTTAAATTAATCTGACATTATTATTATTATTATTATTATTTCATCATCATCATCGTCACCACCATATAGTTTTAAATGGGAAATTAGGAAATTCAGTTTAACTGAAAATGGACAAAGTTCATACCAAGACAAAAATCTCATTTTCTATGAATTTTCTGCCAATAGAATTTTCTAGGCAAAAAGTATTTTAATTATGAAATATCAAGTGCCACTTCCTATATTTTAAAGACACATCTTTAATTTTAGTAATAGATTTCACTGACCATTTCAAATCAATTTTTAAAAATTGTCAATGTCATCTATATGCAAGAGAATATTAAGTAGTACATGGAAAATAAGGGTGAACCGACATGATTCCTGCCCTGAAGGAACTTAGTATCTAGTAACAGAAATAAGCCATGTACCCCAAATATTTGCTGTTGGATAGAGTGCAGAAAAAATTAGATGCACTGTCTTTCTTTGGAATTCTTTTTAGTGTAAAATAGTTAACAAGCACTTATATGGGCATTTAGCTCTTGCTTGTGAATATGTTTAAAAATCTTCTGTCATTTGTTACACTTGGTTTCTGACTATTTATCTGGACTCAACAAGCATTTATTAAGCACCTACAGTATACTTAATACCTTTGTGCACTGATGTTTATAGATCTTTGTTTCTGCTACATTCAGGGGAGTTGTTTCAACCAAAGCCAAGAAATCTTCTGTTGCAGAAGAAATTAATTTTGAACCTCAGTAATATTATTTCATAGTAAGATATATTAGACATTTATATTGTCCCAAGGCAAGGGAGGAAACATTATTACTTGAGCCAATTATAGTTACACAGTAGATTGTTCTATGGGGAACTATCTTACACTAAAAAAAAAAAAGTAAAATGACATAATAGTTCATGGATGTGTCTAATTTCCTCTCCATGTGGTTAACTACCAAAAGAAAGTCTTGTGAGTAATTGATCCAGTGGCCAATTGCATTCCTCATCTTTCCCCCACTCCCTAGAATGTTAGAACTAGAAAAGATCTTAGAAGTAATTAAGGCCAATGCTCTCATTTTGCAGATGAGGAAACTGAGGTTTACTGTAGTGAAATAATTTGCCGGCAGGCACACAACAAATTACTGGCATAGCTGAGGCTTTAGATGTAGGACATTTTCACTACATCAAAGGCAGTGTGACCATTAGAGAGCTTAGAAAAATGGACTGAATATTAGAAAAATATGGTTTACTTTTTTTTACATTTAAATGATCATATTTTCCACTACTAAACTACAGTACACAAATTGGTTACTTCCTTCTATTTGAAACATGGGAAACAAACCAATTAGAGCAAGGGTTAAAGGAAACAAAAATCCCTAAGTACTTGTGAAATGCTTTGTTAACTTTATTTCTTTACCTCCAATATTTACTTTTTTGTACATTCTACTAATTATACTAAATATAAGCTACTGAGATATCCCAGGCTCTTTACATCTCCATTATCCCTTTCAATATCTATTCCAGGTTCATAGGAATTAATGTAAAATTGTAAACATAATCGATATTTTTATTGCTTCCACAGAGGAATCTCTTTGTATTGGTAAATGGAGAAGAACTTATTCACAAAATGTCTGTAGTCCAAGAGTATAAATTGCCTCTCGTGTTCCAGTAAGATGCTCATGATTGTACACAACAAATTTAGACACACAATGGCAATTATGACATCATACATTTGTCGGACTGTTTTATTGGCTCACATACTTCTGGACTAACTATGTATGTATGTTGCTTACAGAGAAAGACATTTAATATGGTGACTTAATGATCCACATGGGAAAAATAAAATGGATGAAAATGTCTATAGTCCAGAGTATGATATCTAACTATGATGAAAGCAGTATTCTAAGGCCCTGCCCCATGTAGGTTAGTCTAATTTTTCCTTAAAAGGCATTAAAACTGTCCTTGAGTTTTAATGGGCTCAAGTTCGGATGCTGACATAGCCTTTTTGTTTCCTGTGGGGAAAAAAGAAACAGACTAGTTGGTTTGAATCAAGGCTATATCCTTGATGAATATCCCTTCTCTTCTCTTGAAGTCCTTTTCATGCTATGCCTAAGTAAACCTCCTCATAATAGATGAACTATTAGTCTCATTTGTTTTAATATCAAACCTGAACCATTCCTAAAATTAAAAATTGATCTTTTTAACACTAGTATCTTCTAGTAATGCTATATAGCTGCACATCATGGAATACCATATTACAAAAAAGGAATCAAAATTTCTGGTCATCCAAAAGGCAATGGAAAGACACATGGTCAGGGTAATAGACTGTAACATATTACTGATGAAGAATTACATACAAAAAGTAGCATGACAAGTATCCTCGAAGAGGTGTAAACAAAGAAGTGGTCAATAGAGAAAGCTATTCGTGTAATGTAGAGATCCAGAAGTCTCCTCATATATTAGATGGATAATCCCCTCTGAACCCATTTGGAGAATTATAGATAATAATGAATAAAAGTCATTCAGGATGTGTAGGGCTAGGCAAATTGCATACTGCATGATTGAAGAAAATGCCTAAATTAATCAGGCATTTAAATGAAATATTTAAGAATGTAATGGACAGATACACTGAAGGATTGGGAAAAGCATGAACATAAACATAGAGTTACCAGGGCCCTGGAAGTCACTGAATCCAGTGCCCTCAATAGATAGGAAAATTGATGCCTATCATTAGGACCACAATAAATTAATATGCTACCTATAAAGTGGTTGCACGTCTTTGAATTCATAGTATACAAGTTACAACTATGGAAAATATGTTATTTCATTCCAGGTCAAGGGAAATTTGCAGTGTGAATTAAAATAATGTGACCACTTTATGAGATTTATTATTCATACTAGCTACAATCTATTATTTCAGCCTCCTCTGAGCTGATGAGTGTAAAGTACTTTGTAAACCTTAAACAAATATCAGCTCTTACCATAAGGGAGCTCTTGCCAAGGCTGTTATTTCTTAGGTGATCTGCAGAAAGGCACCTTCTCTTCACTGTAAACCTTAACACAAGTGAAGATAGTTATCTCTGATTTATCTTCCTCAGTAGGCAATATTCCCAGATTTTAAAAATTTCCACACCTTTAATGAGAGCCACAGCGAATAGTTGTTGCACCTGGGGCAACTGGAACAAAAACCAACTGTTTCCTTTACCATTAAACTTGTATCCTTGTTGTCTTTCCGTCTTCTGTTAACAGAGTTTGGTATGGGATCCAAGGTGAATTACATAGAATCTGTTCTTGCTGAAAGTCATACTGCTTTTGACAGGTAATTTCTATATTTTATTAATAAACAAGAGCCTCAGAGGAGTTTTTAGGTCTCCTGTGGCTAGTTGGAAGATGCCAGCTGATGAGCCAGAAAATTATCCTCCTAGCTTTACAGAAATCATTGTGTGATTCACATTTTGTCCAATATAATTTTTATTTGACACTTACATTTCAATGCAATGAGCTGAGATTAGACAATCAATTGTTGGTGAATAAAAGAAGTGAATATAAGTAGTTAAGTGACTAATACTGGAAAGATTTTTGCAGAAAGAATAGAACAAAAGGTATAAAATCACCTAGATCAGTTATATACCATATGAAGTCACAAAGAGGTGGCCTTAAAGATCAGAACAGAAATGTGTTACTTTATAGTGCTGCCCCCCAAAATGCTAAAAAATCCATACCCCTGAGGGCACACCAAAATGTGAAGAGAAACTTGGCAGCCATTCAGCATGCAGAGGGAGGATAGCATGCAACATTTCCCTGTGGAGATTGCATGGCAAATGAACTCTGGAGAAGGTCAGGGTTGACAGATGGATGGGAGACAGCCTATCACGAGAGAAGATCGTGGGTTGGAAATGTAACAAGGCTTATAGATAATAGGTGGGTCACCTGACTAAGGGAAGGGCTCCCATCAAAGCACAAATCACTCACCTGAAGATCAAAACTTGTTGGGATCAGCCAGTGGTCTGAACATTTGGAAAGAGGTGGAAATAGCTTCTAGAAGATCATTGATTCTAAGGTTTAAGTGATGTGTACTTGCTTTGTGGTAAGAAAAGACAGTCAGATTTGAGTGAGTGAATGTATGAATGAATATGTTAATGAATTCTGAAAGAATTATAATTTAATGCAGATTCAAAATGTATTCTGTCAAGTGGGTGGCATTTCTGTTTCTAAACATTTTTTTCTGCATGAGCAGATGCTTAGCTGCTAGAAGAAATATAAATCCTACATTCTTTACTGTAAACAGCTTTCTGTGACAGCTTTACTTTCTTTTGCAAAAGATCTTGAGAGAGAGACAGAGACAGTGAGACACTGAGAGACATTTGAATATTTGTATTTTGTTTGGGGGTGTTATTTTAAATCATATCTTCTGTAACTTTTAGCTTGAAATAAAAAGTGGAGACATATTACTTAAGCTGTGGACTTTCTAGCCCTAGCCAAGCCATGAAGTCAGCAAAATTGGGCTTTGGTGCATCCCACTAGTCTGAGGTTGTTAATCTTTTTGTGTGTCATGGACACTTTTGATGGTTTAGTAAAGCCTATGAACCTTTATCCTGATTAATAGTTGTGGTTTTTTTGGAGGGAGAAGGCAGGGCAATTGGGGTTAAGTGACTTACCCAAGGTCACATAGCTAGTAAATGTGTCAAGTGTCTGAGGCCAGATTTGAACTCAAGGCTTCTTGACTCCAGGGCCAGTGCTCTATTCACTGCATCACCTAACTGCCCCCTGATTAATGTTTTTAAAAGATTACAAAGGAAACTAATTATATTGCAATACTGCTATAATATTTTTTTAAAAAAATTCATGAACCTACTAAAATCAATGCTTGTTTCCCTTGAGGGTCTGTGGACCTTGGGTTGAGTCCCTAGGGCTTCAAATCCTCTTCCTCAAACTCATGTTCAGATTCTGTATCTTGGTTCCCCCTTCTTTTTCACAGATGATTTTGAGTAATGCCCCCTGATATATTAGTGAATAATACTTAATGATATATTAGTGAATAATATACCCTCTCTCCCCCACTGATATTTTTATGAAATGCTCAATACTCTGATGTATCTTTGATTTTTCTCAGTGTGGATATTCCCTTTAGTGTTTCAGATAGTACCCCATGCATACCCCTATTATGCTATGGGACCCTTGTCTGTGTCCTCTCATAACCCAGTACATTGGGGGACTTCCTCATTTTCTCCTGACATGGAGAAGATGCTTGCCATATACCACCACCTTTTCTTTTTCAGCCGTACATTTCCTTGCTGACATCCTTCACTTCCATTTTTCATGATTACTTATTTGTTACATCTTATATTCTGCTCATACCCATTGTCAGCTTTCCATGACCCACTGAGTCATACTCAATTTTTGCATTATAGTATGCAAATAGTTCAAGGATCTGTGATTGAATATGATCCTCTGATGCCTTGGGTATATTCTTTCTCCTTAGATGATTACATATATTACAAGTCAAAATAATTTATTACCCGGTAGGCAGAAATTCAGCTTTTCTGAACTTGGCTAGGCTAGGCAGGTCATCAGACAGCAGATGAGAGGCATGCAGTTTGTCAAGGGATTTAAACTCAAACCCTTCCCAGCCTAACATGCCCTTCCATGGCTTGTGATTCAGTGGTATGATGGCATTGCACAACAACAATCCAGGATTACCTCCACAGCAGGACTAGGGCTTTAGTGAAGTTGCGATATAACAGAAGATTCTTAAAAACAGAAAAGTTTTCCAAAAGTACAGAAATGACTCACTAATGGTGGACCTGAATTCAAATCCTCTCTTAGATGCATATTAGTTTTGTAATCATGGACCTTAAAGTCAATGACCTATAAATCCCCTTTCAGTTCTAAAGCTATTTTGTTTATGAATTTCAACTTATGTTGCAATTGGTAGCAGGGACAGATGGATCATATCTTTCTATCCATCTATCAATCTATCTATATGTCTGTCTATCTTTCTGTATCTATAAATATATATTTATGTGTATGTGTGTATATATGTGTTCATGTATATATACATATATATGTATATATACATATAAACATATACAGAGAGAGAGAGAGAGAGAGAGACTGACTTTGCCAGTCTTATTCAAGCAGCACTATAGGCAGCCTGTATGAACTCCTTGTAATGGCATACTAGCTTGTATGTAAAGGTAAATAGAGAATTGAAGTGATTTTCAAATAATCCTTATTCTAATAATTAAAAAAAACCACTACTGTACTATGACCTGAAATGTCCAAAAAATTAAGGAAAACTGCTTTAATTGTTGAATTTTTTCAGTGCCCCCACTTCATAGCCTCAGTCTGAAAGGATACAGGTTCCAGGGCTCTGCAAACAGTGTTGACATTGCTTAACTACAAAGACTTTTCTTTTAGAAAAACTGAGAAAATCATTGTTCAATCCTTAAAAATCTGGGTGAAGTTTCTTGGTAGTTCATCAAGGCCTTTGGAAGAAAATGGAAGAGTGTGAGGTTTGGGACCCACAAAGCAATTTGTCTGGCCAATGAATTTTTTTTAAATATTAAGCAATAGTTTCAATATCTATATGACCTATTTTGGAAGACAATACTCATCTACAGCAAACACTATAGCAAACAACCTCTTGGCCTTTTTGATGACATCAGTCGGATACCTTCCATGTTATCAAGAGGTATAGAATCATAGGATCTCAAATTTGGAGCTGGGAGGGACCTTGGAGAATATCAGACCTACTGGCCTCATTTTGTAGATGATGAAAATGAGGCAGAGGGAGGTTAAATGACTGGTTTAGCATCACACAACTAGTGAGTATGGTTATGTGAACTAGGTTTTGAGCCCAAGCCCTCTTGACTCCACGTCAAGTTTCCTATCTACTACATTGTGCAGCCTGTATCTGGATATATTATAAATTTTTTTCTCATATGCGGCGTGGCTAGGGTGGGCTCAGTGACTAGAGCCCTGGCCCTGGAATCAGGAGGGACCTAAGTTCAAATCTGGCCTCAGACACAACACAAAAACTAGACTGTGACCTTGGGCAAATCACTTTAACCCCAAATGCCCTACCTTCCCCCCTCCAAAAAGAAAAAAAAAGATGCATATTTGTAGTATTTTTGTCCCCATTTTAACGATGAATCAAATAGACTGTGTGACTTGCCCAAAGCATTGGTAGTTGACAGAGCCAAAATTTTGACCTGTAGCTCTTGACTCTCAAGTCAATGCTCTTTTAATAACCCCAGCTTTCCTAAGAGCTGGAGGAGGCCTTAGAAAAACTTTCATATTATAAATGATAAAACTAAGACCTGATGAGGTGAAATGATTGACCCAAGGTCTCTTTAGCAGCAAAAGTCCCACTAGAATCCTAGGTTCTTACCTACAAATTCAGTTACTTCCACTATCCTTCTTCTGCTTTGTATGCATAGATTACTACCTCTGTGGAGAGGGGTTTGTTTTTGTTTAATTTGATCCAACAGGGAAGTTGAGATGTGAAAATTCTCTCCACCAATGTACATCAACAATGTCTGTGTAACTTACAGTACTAGAGAATTTCCTGGAGGATTAAGAAATGTAATGTGTCAGAAGCCAGGACTTGAATCCAGGTCTTCCTGGGGCAGTGAGCTGGTACAAGCCTAGAGTCAGGAAGAAGTTAAAATCTGGCTTCAGATACTAACTAGCTGTGTGACTCTGGGCAAGTCACTTAACCCTGTTTGCCTCAGTGTCCTCATCTATAAAATGCGATGGAGAAGGAAATGGCGAGCCACTCCAGTATCTCTGCCAAGAAAACCCCAAATAGGGTAATGAAGAGTCAGAAATGATTGAAATGATTGAAAAATGATTAAAATGATTGAAAAAACCCAACAATTTTCTGACTCCAAAATTGTATCTCTATGTACTACAATTGGCTTTCTCTCTAAGGAAGTCACAGCAGTTAAATTATTTGTCTTCTTGTCTAATTTAAGGAGTCTAAAGCACTTATTACTGGGAGATAACTGAGGTAAAGATCACTCTGAAACAAGTATGTCACCTTTGGTACTACTATCCCAGAGGTAAGCACAGTACAACTGCCATTGTGGATGGTACCTCCCTACTCTATTAACTTTTGCTTTAAAAAAATCTTTAGATTTTCTTTAAACGTTTTATTTTTAAATTTTTATTTATAGACTAAAACAAGCATTTCCATAACATAGTACAATAAAAATGTGATTGCACATGAAACTACAAATGTTATGCATCACTTACCATTCCTGTCAAATATACAAGAAAATTATCATGTAAATTTTTTTTCCTTTTTTTCCCTCCCCCACCTTGCCCTAAAGATGATTACTGTTAGACACAAATAGGTGTGAGTATATGTGTTTATATGTATGTATGTATATATATATATTCATACACACATATATGTGTATATATATGTATATGTGTGTAAAATTGTTTTATACTTATATTTATCAGCTTTTCTCTGGATACAGATAGCAGCTTTCTTCATATGTCCTTTTTCATTAATTTGGGTATTTAAAATAGTCAAAATAACTTAATTGTTCACAGTCGTTCTTAAATCAATATTGCCGTTACTGTATACAGTGTTCTCTTGGTTCCATTCATTTTGCTCTTCATTATTTCATGTAAGTCTTTCT
The DNA here is from genome assembly GCA_011680675.1 of Gymnobelideus leadbeateri. Taxonomy (NCBI): domain Eukaryota; kingdom Metazoa; phylum Chordata; class Mammalia; order Diprotodontia; family Petauridae; genus Gymnobelideus; species Gymnobelideus leadbeateri. Next base: position 740,607 of record WOXC01001528.1, read on the forward strand.
ATGCCTTCCTAACATCATTGACCTCCTCATTTCTTATAGCACAGTAGTATTCCATCACAATAATATACCACAACTTGTTTAGCTATTATCTTTCTAATGCAGTTGGGCCAAGTGAATACCAAAGCCAACAGATGGGTATATTTTTACAGGTGCTTCGTTGATTAATCCCCAGGAGAATCACAAGGTAAGTGGGAGGATGCTATTATCAGCCTCCTCATTTATTAACACAAATGAAAGGATCTGTGTTGCTGATTCTCCTCACTCATCTCACAAAGGTGCAAAACTAGGATAGAGTGGAAGTTTCCTGCTTCTTTCACAGGTTATCTATGGGCTTGTGCAGCCTAGATGAGAGAGAGTTGGAATTTTGAAGAATGGTAAAAGACAGAGGTGGGTCTAGGTAGCCCACCATAGTTTAGGATTGCTTGAGTTCAGCAGGAATGTGAAAGCAGAGAAGTCAACAGGTAGGAGATTTCACCAAAAAAAAAAATATGGGCGTTTACCAAAGCCAGATATATCCTCCTTAGCAGCTGTGCTTTAGGCAAACCCTAATCAGGTCTGTTTGACTCTTGTAAAATCACAGAATGTTGGAGCTGGAAGGGACCTATCTAGCCCAGAGGTTCTTCACCTTTGGAGTCTCAGGACCCTTTTACACTCATAAAAAACGTTATGCTCTTAAAAATATTGAGAACCACACTTCTTCTCAAAGAGCTTTTGATTACATGGGTCTCATCTATTGATATTTACCATATTCAGTTAAAATAAGTTAGTATTATTATGACAATAGTTTTGATCTTACAGACCACCTATCTTGGGAACACCTAGGGGTTCCCACAACACATTGTGAGAACTGCTGATCTGGTCGAACCCTCTCATTTTGCACGTGAGAAAAGTGAGGCACAAAGAAATAAGATAAATTTCTCAAGACCACAGAGCTAGTTAGAAGGGAGCCAGTACTTAAGCCTGGTCTCCTGACACCCAGGTCGACTTTCTTTCTGTTTAGTTTTGTCATCGCATATTGAATACTAAACTTGAAGCCAGGAAGGCAGTTTTAAATTCCAATTCCAGGACTTACTAGTTATATATGAGCAAGCCACTTAGCCTCCTTTCCTCTTCTGTAAGTAAAGAGAACAGCAACTACCTCTCAGGGCTGTTCTAAGACTCAAATGAGGTCATCTATATAGACAGCCCTGTGCAGATCTGAAGCACTACAGCCATTTTAGTTGTTGTGGTGGGGTAGTGGTGTTTGTTTTTATAGTTATTAAGGTAATTCAATCATTTTAATTTTATTTATATTGGATTTAATTTATGAAATAAAACAAGCATTTTCATAATAGTTCAATAAAAAAAGATAATTGCTCATGAAACCATAAGTCTATTATTTACAAGTTGTTATTCCTTTTAAATATGTATTAAAGTTCTCATATAATTTTTCTTTTTTTCTTCGCTCTCCATTAGGCACAAATGTGTGTATATATATATATGTATATATATTTACATATATGTAAAATTATTCTATACATAATCCTAGTTATCTGATATGTCTCTGGATGCAGATACCGTCTTCCTTCATCAGTCCTTTGTAGTTAATTGGGATATTTATAATAGTCAAAATGACTGAGTCGCTGTCATTTGGGGAATGGATGAACAAGTTGTAGTATATGATCATGATGGAATATTTCTGTGCTATAAGAAATGATGAGCTCATTTATTTTATTTTATTGCTTTTTTTATTGGAGAGCAATTTCAGTTAACCGACTTGTCCAAGGTCACAGGACTAGTAAGTGTATCAAGTGTCTGAGGCTGGATTTGAACTCAGGTCCTCCTGACTTCGGGGCTGGTGCTCTATTCACTGCGCTACCCTAGTCGCCCAAGCTCGTTTATTTTAGAAAAATATAGATAGACTTGAACAAAATGATAAAGAGTGAAAGAGAAGAACCAAGAGAATGTTGTATACAGCAACAGCAATATTGTCTTAAGAATTTAAATCATTAGTAAAGCTGGCCAAAATCATGGCATAGACCAGTCACAGAACCAGCTGAGGGTAAACAGATGTGACTATTTCCTATACTACTGGTGTAGACAGTCTGACAAGGTGATTCCTGGACTTCATTTTGTCATTGGCCCATATCATCTTTGTCTATACTCTTCCCACCTCTGTTGACTGTCAGTGTAAGAGGGTCTGAAAAATGTTTTGTTTTGTTTTTTTCTGTGAGGAATAATGTTTATATGTACTTCTTGTCTTTTGAGTAGGAATGTTAGGTCTTTAAGGACATGAACCAGGTTTCCCTGTACTTGCAATCTCCACCACAGTGAAAGGACAGCAGCAGCAGCATTATTATTTACCTCATATATATTTATGAAAATGATGCAGCCTGACTCAGTGTCTAAACAGCCAGCCTTGTAATCAAGAAGTCCTGTGTTCCAGTCCTGCCTCTGACTCATACTAGCTATGTGGCCCTGAGGAAGTCACTAAACCACTCAGTGACCCCAGATAATTTTAGGCATTTAAATCACAAGGCAATGGCAGATCTGCATTGGTACAAGGAAGTTTTTTTTTTTTAAACTAGGAATACCTATACCAATAAAATCCCTAAACCTCTACCCCCTACCCAATGTGTTTGTGTATATACACTCATGTTTATGCATATATGCATATTCATATACTTTACACTATACCTATATGTGCATGTACTACATACACGTATGTTTACATACCTACATTAAAATAACAATAAGACTTTGGGACATCCTTACATATATACACCTATGCACATATACATATGTGCATACATATGTATATGTGTGTGCATAAATATAGACTGCATGTTATCGTATGGTGAAGCTCAAATATAAATGAGACACTAAGCCAAACATAATGAACCCCACGGGCTGTACACTGACTTAGAAAACCACATATTAGCATTATTTACATTCCATTATATTTTTATTTAATTTGTTAAATATTTCCTAATTACATTTTAATCTGGTTCAAGCAGTACTAGGGAGTAGACTTCAGCATGGGTGGTTGGGCACTTCTCATATGCTAGATGTAGTTCAGAAGTCCACATCCTGGATGTATTACCCAGGGCCAGTCACGTAACTTCTAAGGCCACTTGCTACGTCTGTGAAACTTTTTTGAGTCTTTCTTGAGGAAATGTTGATGTATATTGATAGAAAGCATTTCCTCAATGGAAATTTCCTACACTAAGAATCACAGGTCTGGTAAAAATGTATACTTATGCATATAGGTATGTGCATGTGTATGTTTATGTACAAGTTTGAATGTACATAATGAAGTAGCAAGGTGTAGCTTATAGAAGGACAGCCTCGGAATCAGAAAAACCTAAAGTCTTAGGTCTTGAGGGACTTGCCCAGTGCCAAGCAGTATGTTACTACTCTGTGGCCATGTGACACTGGGCAGGCCACTTAACCACTCAGTGCCCCCAACATCTCTCAAAGACTATAAATTTCAGGTAAGCTCTCAGTCCTCATGGGTAGAAGGAGTTTTCATGGAAGAAATTCTATATACTTATGAAATTATGTCTGACCCCTCTCCATGACCAATAAATAAATAAAAAACCAACCCCAGATACATACAAACATATATAAACACAGAAATCATAATAACAAGGAAACTAAAAGTCAGGAAAATCTTATTGAAAATAATTAGCCCCAAATGAAAATACAAGCTGGCTACAGGCCATAGAGGACCTTAAGAAGCAGATAAGAGAAGTGGGGGAAAATTTGGGAAGAGAAATGAAAAAGATGCAAGAAAAGCATGAAATGACAGTCAACAGCCTGACTGAGGAAAATAACACCTTAAAAAATAGACTAACTCAAATGGCAAAAGAGGCTCAGAAAGGCAATGAGGAGAAGAATGCCTTAAAAAGTCGAATTTGCCAGATGGAAAAAGAATCTCAAAAGCTCACTGAGGAGATTCATTCCTTCAGAGTTAGACTGGAGCAAATGGAAGCTAATGACTTTATGAGAAATCAAGATGCTGTTAAGCAGATCCAAACAAATGAAAGATTAGAAGGCAATGTGAAATATCTCATGGGAAAAACCACTGACCTGGAAAATAGATCCAGGAGAGACAATTTAAAAATTATTGGACTACCTGAAAGCCATGATCAAAGAAAGAACCTAGAAATCACCCTTCAAGAAATTCTCAAGGAAAATTGCCCTGATGTTTTAGATCCAGAGGGCAAAATAGAGGTTGAAAGAATCCACAGATCACCTCCTGAAAAAGATCCCAAAAAGAAAACTCGCAGGAATATTATAGCCAGGTTCCAGAATCCCCAGATCAAGGAGAAAATACTACAAGCAGCCAGGAAGAAACAATTTCAATATTGTGGAAACACAATCAGAATAGCCCAGGACCTGGCAGCTTCTACACTGAGGGATAGAAGGGCATGGAATATGATATTCCAGAGGGCAAAAGAGCTGGGAATGAACCCAAGGGTCACCTACCCAGCAAAACTGAGTATCTTGTTTCAGGGGAAAATATGGTCATTCAGTGGAATAGAAGACTTTCAAGAATTCTTGAGGAAAAAACCAGAGTTGAATAGAAAATTTGACATTCAGACACAAGAGGCAAGAGATGCCTGAGAAGGACATCACCATAGAAATGCAAGAAGAGGGTTCTGAGGACATTCAATATGCCTCGGTGATCCATGGAACCCAGCTCAGCCTTGAAGATTCAATCTATAGCCAATACACAGATGGAGTACAACCCTGGTTCGACCCCTATCCCCAGTGAGACTGTGGAATATGCCCGCATTGCAAGAACTGGACATCAGCTTCCCAAATAAGTTTTCCCTCAGGAGGCAGTGGTGAGGGACAGGATGGTCATTGAAGGATCTCAAAGACTGGGGGGACGGGAGAGACATGGGGGACATGGGAGAGAAAGCATGAGGAGACCTAGTCCCTACTCTTGAGGTAGTAATAGCTTCACTGGGTTCACTAAGGCAGGAAAGGATTTGAGGACAATTGAAAATCAACATAGTAATATATTAATGGACTGATTATCTTATACATTATGGACTGATTTCCCCATATTAACATATTAATGGATTAATTTACCACCATAAATTTATGGTATGTAACCACAGCTGGGCCCTCTCTGCTGTTCATTAATTCTTCCTTTCTCAATCTACATTTCCCTATGTGAAGGATTCCACTTACCCTTCTCTACCTCTACCCCCAAGGATTAGTCACATGTGAAAAACTTGGACCCCTGGAAGTGAGAACAAGGACCCTCTGTGAAGCAGAGTTACTGTATATGGGAGGAGAGAAGGATGAGGGTGTTGGTACAGAGGAAAGAATAAGGCACCAGAAAGATGACCGTATTTTTCCAGTATCAGAGAACCTTAGAGCAGAGGGAAAGAGAATAGCAGAGCGAAGTTACAAGAGATGTTCTTTCCAGCACTTAGTGAAATGGAAGAATAGTCATAGGAAGGGAATGAGTTGAATGGGAGGATATGAGTTCAAATAGGGAGGGCTCTAGATTCCAGAGTCAGACAGTTGTCTGTGGCATCAAACCAGGTATCTCCACCCCAAGAATCTCCCTGAAACACATCTTTTGGCAAGCATTAAGTCTATATAGATCAGAAAGCAAGTTACACTACAGTGTTCTTAAGCTAATCTGGAGGAGAGACACATTATAATTGAGAATTTTCTGTAACCCTTGTGTCAAAGGTGTTTGTTATTATACCAGAACCAAGTAAAGTTTGGAGTAATGGTATCCTAAAAATAATAATAATAATAATAATAATTTAAAAGTTTATTTTAGTTTTAAATAGGTAACCAATTCCTAAATTCTTACAGTCAAACAATGAAGCAATGTGATGTAATATTATGAACGTTAGGCCTGAAGTCAAGAAGCTGGATTTCTGGTCCTAGCTCAGCCTCTAACCAGATGTGTGACCCTGGGTCTTAGTTTCCTCATCTGCCAAGTTGGCCTTATGGTTCTCTGAGGTTTCTTATAGCTCCATGAATCTACAATTCTAGAGACTGCCTAAAAATGTGAATCTCTCCCTTTACAGAATAGCAAGTGGGATTAATTTGTGCATGTTCTGGGGATAGAATGGGAAGTCTCATGCCTTCTGTAGGTTTTGTGAAGGGAATAACATACAATTGTAAATCATAACTTCCTGTTGATCATTTGTGACCTGGGAAGAAGTGCAGACACACAGTAAGGTGAACAAAAAGCCTCTGATAATCCATCATTCAAGAAGATTCTTTTTTCTCCCTGTGACAGGGGAATTGGCAGGAGCTTGTTTCACACCTTCTGGTATCTGGATAGGGTCAGAATTAAATATTACCACAACTAAAAGATTCTTTTGAGTTCTTTTTTAATAACATTTGTTAGTTCTTCAAAGTAACATATATTTTTTTTTTCTAAAAGGAAATGCTTTTTCAAATTTCTTTAATGAGTTTTATCACTAGAACTGAAAATCTTACAGCCTTCCTTGCTAACAGATTCCAGGATTTAGGAGTCCTCATTTGAGAGTAAATTCTTCCTCAAGGGACATTCTTTGGAAATATAAAATTGCATTCATTTGTTGTAGTTGTTGGTGGTGATGGAGGGATGAAAGCATGTACATGTGATTATATTTTTATTCTGGGATATAGAGTTTCATTTTCCTGTAATCTGAAGGTTATAAAAATCATTTCTGTATGGATGTAATGACAGATGTAATAAACAAAAGTATTCTGATGGTGATGTGGCCATGTGTAAATACCTTTGTCTAATTCAGTTCTTTCCTAGAGAACTTTCAGGTTGTGGAATCTGTGTGTTTGGAATTTAGGTATATTTAGAATTATTATGATGTGTTTCTCTTTTAATATAAACCCATTCATAAAATCAAAGAGATCCTTGCCATTGATAGGTAAGATTTCTAAAATATGTTGCATATTTTGGCATGTCATCCCTGACAGTGTTCTTTGAACTAACTGGAAAATACCATATGCTGACAGAGTTTAATCAAAAAATATGTTACCCCTTAAGGGTAATTTGTCTAATTAGCTTTAGAAATGCTTTATCTCTGCCTCAGAAATCTCTTTCTCATTTGCTAATGGTACAGTTCTTTCCCAAGGGTAATGCTACACAGGGCAAGCTATAAAGCCAGTGTGAAGTATTGTAAGTAATCTAGGTGAATTTTCACACCTGGGTTTAGATCATGGAGAAAGACAATGAGAGTACAAATTTAGGTTTTTATCTTGAACTTATTTGTAGACTGTTTCCATGTTATGTTATGGCCAAAGTTTGGGAAGATTTATCCACTTATAAAAATCTTTAAGCATGAATTGATTTCTGGAACCCAAAGAATTTAAATTTATATTTTGTAAGACTATGTTTTTTTCTAACATCAAGTTTCCCATTGAAAAAGGCAGGAAAAAGGAACTAGAACAGTATACATGTGTGATTATTTTATAAATATATGTGTGCATGCATACATTCACACAAATATATAATATAAACAACATATATTTTAAATATGTATTCCACAAATACACATATATAGATAAAAATAACAAACAAAATTAGAGTGTAAATAGGAACTAAAATTTTGTTATTGAAATTTGTGAATATATATTCATTCAAATTAACTGTAATGTAAACATTCAATTGGTTCCATTCAAATGGTTCAATTGTGTTAAGTTAAATTCAAAATAATATTTATTTTTAAATGAGGAAAAAATCAACCAGTCAGATGGCGCATCTCATCTATACAGTCTTAAACATCTGGATATTTGACAACATCTGGATAATCCAGGAAACTTTTCATTTTTAGGTCCAGATGTCTGTCCAAAAAAAGCAACATATATGTGTGTGTATCTATATACGTATATGTGTCTATGCATATATATACATAGCAAATATTACAATACATACATTGCAACTGTGTGTGCATATATGTATCTCTGTAAATATATATATACATTATATGTAGTAAATTAATTTGTTCTGTAACATTAGTTTCAAATAGAGAATTGCTTTATGTATCTTTATGTATCAACATGAATCATGGAGAATTTTCACTAAAATCTTTTCTACAACATTTCTGACAAATGGTTAATATATATGTGTGTGTAGACATAATTACCCATACATGTATAAATATACACATGTATTTATTGTATATATATATACATATATACACTTATGCATACACATATGATTGCAATAAATACATATATATATATATATATATATAAAACATAGAATATATATACAAATCAAGGAAGCCAGAAGATTAATAGAGAGTCAGCCAATTTGTTAGGTTGGGAAGTCAGATGAATCACTCTGAGCTATATTTACACATTACTATAGACAATGAATATGCAAAAGAATCAGTCTTTTTTGAGACTTAGTTCATGTGTAATTCCATTAAGTGACTTCAGTATCTCCCTGTCCCTCCTCCATACCTTTCAAATGACAATGACATAATCACTTGGACAGTAGAAAGCAGGTGACAATAAGGAGTCATTTCCTTCCTCTATGTAATGACTTGACTTTAAAGGAAGAAAGAGTTTCTGTCTTTACTTCCTGCTTGAGGGTGAAATAGAGGTTATTTAATGATATCATACATCCATCTGTAATTTATACATCTGTAATTTATATCTGTGTGGATATATAATTTAGCTTGTCCTAAGCAGCTTTCATTAGGAACTTTGACTCTGAAGTATGTTTTCTTGTGTATGATTATTCAAACAAGAATGCACATTTTTAAATGTGACTGCAAATGAATGAAGATTAATAGATTGTTTTCTGAAAGAAAGATCTGAAATGCCTTTTACAAATCTTAGATCTCTAATAACACTGACATGCAGTCAAAGAGGCATTCCAAATGACCATTCACTTGTCGCATAAAATTGTGCGTGTATGAAATTAAATACCTCTTGGTTCTTTGATCTCATCATTACAGTTGCTCCCTGCCCATATACCTCACACCACTCTGTGACTTAGTAGATGGTCTTCGTGAAATTTATGGTCTAAAAAATAAAATCATCAGTTGAAGAGGGCACTGTTTAGCATAAGCCTCTCAGTACTCAGGCTGATAGTCATATGACACAGAGTTTCTCACAAATCCTGTTCTTGAATTCTTTCTGGCTTGGTAGGTTCTGTCAGAACTTGCCTGAGGCCAAGGTCACCTCCACAGAGTGATGTATCATTTCAGCAGAACTTCAGTGAAAGGCGGTATGTAGATGGTATAAAGAATATCTAGGTCACTGATTTTAGATAAGGCTTTGTGTTTAAAGGGGGCAGCTAGGTAATGTGGTAGATAGAGCACTGGGCCTAGAGTCAGGAAAACTCATCTTCCTGAGTTCAAATCTGGCCTAGACACTTATTAGTTGTGTGACTCTGGGCAAGTCACTTATCCTGTTTGCCTCAGTTTCCTCATCTGTAAAATGAGCCAGAGAAGGAAATGGCAAATGACTCCAATATTGTCAAGAAACTCTCAAATGGGGCCATGAAGAGTCAAACACAACTGAAAAATGACTGAGACAACAAAGAATTTAAAGGAGAAACCTTTGTTGCAGCCAGAGTTTTCTACTGATCTTCTGATGTCCAAGGTATGATAGTTTTTTCTGTAATATTAGTCCCAAATAGTAAATTGTACTGACTCATATTGCATGAAGAACATCAGAAAATGCTCGTTCAGTGCACTAATATTTCACATTTCTACAGAGTTTTAAGGTCTATAAGGGTATTTCTTCCTAACAGTACTGTGAATGATACAGGTGTTATTAGTCCATTTTACACATGGAGAGACCAAGGATCAGAAAGGTTAAGGAACATGCCTGATATCCTAGAAGTAGTAAGTGTCAGCACCAGGAATTACAGAGGCCTCTTATTCTCATCCATACTTGAGCCAAATTCTCCCTTACAACATTTTTGATAAATAGTTATCTAGGCTTAGTATGAATTCCTCCAGTGATGGGAAAATTCACTAGCCCCTGAGGCAGCCAGTTTTCCTTTTGGACATCTCTGATTGTTAAGTGGTTTTTTTCCCCCTTCAAATAAACTGAAATCTGAAGCTCTACTTTCCCTTAATTTTTTCTTGATTCTCCTTTATGGAAACAAACAGAACAAGTCTACAACACATCTCTTCTGATACTTGAAGACAATTATAAATGTCCCACCTATCACACCTCTCAGGTCTTCTCTACTCCATGTGAAACATCTCTAGTCCTTTCAACCTATCTATTCAACCTAGCATAAAGAAAGCAGCTTTCCATCCCTTCGTAATTCTGGGTGTCCTTCTCTGGATATGCTCATTTGGCAATTTCCTCCCTGAAATTTAGCATCCAGTATTCCAAATGGGCTGGGACTAGGACTAGGTCAGACAGTAGAGTGGGACTAGGACCCTTGACCCTAGGTCAAGTGTTCTTTCTAACACATCATTGCTCTTCTCTTAGTAAAGCATCTCTTGGGCACTGCGGGGAAGAGATGATGAGGCCAGAGGTCAAAGAGCCCCTAAATCTTAATCCTTCTACACCTTTTGGCATGTTCCTGGGAATTCTGTACTTCTTCATTTCCCTTTACTTCCCTTCCCTCCATTCACTCATCTAGGAATCTGGGAGCACAAGACTAGAAGATTTAGAGGATATAATAATTACCACTCAACAAACAAAGTCTATAGTGGGGTTCTGATTCCAATTTTACCACTACTAAGTATGTATGGTTTTTTAAAAAAAATTTATTTAGTTTATAGTACCTTTTTGTACATTCCTTTTGGTGGGTCAAAAAGGAGATGCTTTGACCAACTTCCAAATAAATGTGTTCGGAGCAACTGACTTTGTTTCATTAAGGTTTTAAAGACTTATTTTATGTGGTTCAAAAACCCCCCTCTAAAACATTTCGAGGAAAATCTCCCTTCACTCCTACAGTATCTGATTGTTGGTCCATGCTGAATGTGTATCTTCCTTTGAAAAATGATCCTCCTACTCCCCTTTTGTTCAACTACTCAGCTTAAAAAGGAAAGGAAAAGGGGAAAAAACAGCTATTGGCATTTGGCCTTCTTGACCTTTTGGGGAGTAATGGACGCATGGGTCAGTTATTCCAAGAGAAGTGATATTTCCTTTTATTTGCCACTGATTAGCTTTGTTTCACTGGTGAAATAAGAAACATTTGATTTACATCGAGTTTTGCCAAGGGTAGGACAGTTCATAAATTCTTATAGAAACAACAGGCCTTTCAAAGGCATTCTGCTAGGATGGTTAAGCTTGGAATGGTATCCTCTACATATTTTGGAAAGCTTTAAGTAATGAATTTTTGAAATATGATTCCAAATATTATCTGTGGACATAAGCAGCCATATATAAACATGCAGAGGGCCTAAAAGTACTCAAGATGGATCTAATGGAAGTCAAGCAACAGATTACACCAAAATCAATTTGCTTTATTCTGTTTTGATATTGTGTTTTTATTCAGTATTCATGGTAGCCAGTACTTGGTGGGAAAATTCTGAGGATGTGCCTAGAGGAGAATAATAATCTGTTTCTAGAAGGAACTGGTCAATTGTATGTAACTAATGGAGATATTTTGAGTCTGTTTTAAAATATACACAGCATGGTGTGCAAGCAGCCAGCCTCAATGTCATGGAATCTTGAGTTCAAGTCTTACCATTCACACATGTTGGTTATGTGAGCCTGGTCAAGTCACTTAACTTTGCACTGCTCTAAGAAACTCATTGAGACTATAAGTTGCTGGGAAGATTCTGACTTGAATCAGAATGATTCTCATTATCTGGGTGTTTCCTATATTAGTGAGGTCAAACTCAAATGAAAATAAAGTCCACTAAACTGAACATAAGATCACAGTAGGCCAATTATTGACTTGGAAAACAACATATTAAAATTATGCGTGTTCTTTTTTATTTTTATTTATTTTGTTAAGTATTTACCCCAAATATATATATTTTTTTAAGCAATTGGGGTTAAGTAACTTGCTCAAGGTTACACGGCTAGTCATTATTTATGCGTGGGTGCTCATTTTCTGAGGCCGGATCTGATCTCGGGTCATCCAAACTCCGAGGCCGGCTCTCTTACTCACTGCGCCACCTAGCCGCCCCTTTAGGGCAATTGGGGTTAAGTAACTTGCCCAAGGTTACACGGCTAGGTTTTTGTTTGTGCGGATTAAGTGTCGGAGGCCGGCTCCGAACTCAGGTCCTTCTGATTCCAGGGCCGGCGCTCTATTCACTGCGCCACCTAGCCGCCCCTTACCCCAAATATTTTAATCTAGTTTGTGCCATGCTCTAGAGTGTTATTGATGGAAGTGTTCCTTGAATCATGTATTTGATGTATTTGCCTCATACCATTACTGTATAGTCCTTGAAAGTTTACTGAGTACTTTACCAACTGTATAACATACGTGCTATGAATAATTAGCTGAATCCATTGTTTCACTTTACAGATAAAGAAACTGAGTATGTTAAAAGATAAAGATACTCACCTGAGGTCACACAGCTAGTAAGTGTTGGGGGTTCAGTACGGGAAGGATGTGAACCCAGATCTTCCTAATTCCAACTCTAGTGCTCTATCAACTATGCCATACTGAAAAGTTGGTACCCATATCAATAAAGGAGTTGGACAACATGGCAACTAGGTTGTGTACTACGTAGGGCTCTGGTCCTGGAGTCAGGAAGATATGAGAATACAATTACAGATTTGGACACTTACTAGCTGTGTGACCCTGGGCAAGTAATTTGACTTCTATCTGCCTCAGTTTCCTCAATTGCAAAGTAAAGAAAATTAAAGTTCTTCCCTATTAGGCTTTTTTTTAAGAATTAAAGGAGATGATATTTGTAAAGCATTTAGTGTCTGGCACATAGTAGGTGCTTAATAAATGCATGTTTCCTTCCTCCCTCCTTCCCTTCCTTCCTTCCTTCTGACCCTGTCATCTCTAAAGCTATAATCCTCTGGCCCATTTTATAATTTAGTAGTATATTCAATATTATTTTTTTTCCATAAAAGTTTTGGGCCAATGGATCATGGGCTCATAGCTTTAGAGCTAGGAGGATTACAGGAGCCAGTTAGGTCAGTCTTATCATTTTAATGATGAAACTGAATCTTAAGGAAATAAAAGATAGAGACATTTAAGAGATGAGATATAAATGCAACTGGAGAATGAGTTGTTGTTTTTTTTTAAGAAACATTATATCCACTTCTGTCATAGTGTTTGGATATTTCAAGCAACATCACTTTTTGTGGCCCCAGTGCTCCACTTGTCCTTACTAGAAAAGACTAGGCTTTTGTGATAAAAGAGAGTCTTTCCTTTCCTATTATAGGTGAACCAGATCACAGCTGATGGCAAAATTAATCATCGGATGAGAATGATTTCTTCCAGTGGAATCACTAGACCTAATATAATTATAATGCTACTTTTCTTTGTCTTTTTGCAAATAAAAGCAGATGGATAAATATGGAACTTGCCTCCAGGCCTGCTGAGAGGCCAAGCTTCCTTTAAAAAATATCACACTGTAAATTCTCTACTTTGTGAATCTTTATCCAATCTTTATTCTTGATCTGCATATTCCTAAATTACCAGATCCATTCACAGCAAATATGAGTGGCAAACATATTTAAGGAACTCTTTACTTTCTCTTCTACTTTTAGTAAAAATATGTAAAAAGGAAAGGCAGCTACTTTTATTCCATCCCTATTTTCAGTCTGAGTGTTCTTAGCTCCTTTCCTCCTCCCTAGGCATGTAATTGACTTGAATGGAAATTCTCATTCTGTCTCATCCCATTTGCCCAAATGAATTATCGGACTAAATTGAGGGGTGGATAGGAGGAGTTGGAGAGTTAGAAAGTAAATCTTTATAAAAATGTGCAGAATTCCACCCTTGATAAAGTCTTATGAATCCCTGGCTCCCTGTACCTTTGGAACCTAGCTGTTCCTGTCTCTTTCTGTTGAGGCATCCAGGGAAACATTACATGATGAAGACACAGCCCTCTCTTTTCTCATCTTATTAGTTTTGAGGCCCTGGAATTGTGCCGTGCTATGGAGACAGCATTGACATTAATAAGCCCTAGCTCCATGTTCTGTTTGATTACACTGCTGTTTCGTGCTTTGAGCAGCATGTTAAACACCCTGGAGGTACAGAAGGCTGGCCTCCTTAGGAGTGCAGGGGCATGGTCAGAAGTCACCCAGCTGCCTTTTGATGTGCCTTTGTTCCCTCCTGGGTGCTTTGCCTATAGCTTGGGCTACTGCAACCCCTCTCAACTTTTTCCCAGTCACTTCTGAAGAAAAGCAAGAGGCTTTCCCACCCCCCTCTCCTCCAAAGTTGTCTTCTTTCAACAATTTCTCTTTCTTGACTTTCTCAAGACATAAGCATCTTTTATATTTATTGTGCCCACATACCACAGGCCTTCCTATTTAATTATAACTCTTTTAAAAGAAAAATACTTGGAGGAAAAATGTCATGTAAACATTTGCAGGATTCCTTTTGTCTTCAGCAAATGTTAAATATACATTGTAGGATGCGTGTGTGTGTGTGTGTGTGTGTGTGTGTGTGTGTTTCTGAAAATTGTGGACAATACTTCTCAGATACACCTTCCTACGTGACACTTCTGACCTATGGCCAAGCTGAGATGTGAGCTCACACTGTTTTTAATAGTATGGTTTTAGGGGTGTGGGGGGAGTGAGCCTTTTTTGTCCTTTTTTCCTTCTGGTAATTGTACCATCTTTCTACTTGAATGGATAAAGCACAGAATTTGGAGTCAGGATGATCAAAATTCACTAACCTGAGACATTTACATTTTACTTTTTTTAAAGTCATTTAACTTTTCTGATCCTCCATTACCTCCTTTTGCCTTAGAGGTTTGTTTTGAAGAAGATCTAACAAGATAATATATATAAAGTGCTTTTCAAGCTTTAAGATACTATATCAATGTTGCTGTTATAATAATCTACATGTCGGTGGGACCTCAGGTCACTCATATGGAGATCCCAAGGTAAAATTATAAAGCATATTAGTTAGGTTTTTATTACTTTCCCACTTGTGTCCCCTCCTAATTATTACTGATGCTTACCCCAGAAGGCTCATTATCTGGGTCCTAAAAGCTCATTCTAACTCCTGACCCTCCTTCTTCTTGGAGTTGCCTTCTCATGTCTGGCTTCCCATAAGCAATCCAAGACTTGTCATTGACATAATTCCTCTCCTGTAACTTTCTTGTTCAATATTTCATTCTCTTAAGGCCATGGTCTCTGATTAGGAGCCAAGATGGTGGAGTAAAAGAATGAATTTGCTTGAGTTCTCCCCACCAAACACGTCCTAATACTTATAAAATAGCTCTAAACAAATTCTAAAGCTACATAACCCACAAAATGATAGAGTGAAACACATCTCCAGCTGAAGACAGCCTGGCAGGTCAACAGGTAGGAAATCTAAGACCATGGTCTCCATGCCCTCACTGAGAATAACCAACAAATTGAGTATACTATTGTAAACTGAGTTAATTCACTAATGTTAATAGATGAATGATAGCAGTTTAGAGGAAAAATTCAAGGTCTACACTTTATTCATTCCTCAGCTTTCCAATTCCAAAGTAACAGGAGCATTTTAATGCTAATCTTGTGAAGGTAATGCTGTAACTTTGAGGGCTAATCTAGATTTATTAAGACCAATCTAGTGTTTCATCAAAGGAATTTCAAACTAACGAAGATATTATATCATGATCCCTTTAAAGACAAATGGGACATATATTTGTGAGTAGGTGAAATCTTTAGGGTACTTCAAGCCATGCTAATAGGTAACCACTTAGGACATACATGTTTGGGACCAGGTCTAAAATGCAAGCATAGATACTACAATAGTCTATGTATTCTATGTTAAAAATACTTTATAGAAACAAAAGATTCAGTCTGTATTTGTAATTTCATTAGTTTAGGGAACTCCCAGATGAGAAAATTCCCTCTATCAATGCACATGGATGTAATCTCTGTAATGTATATTCTTAGAAAGTTGTCTAGAACACTAAGAGATTAAATGACTTCCAGATTTAACTTCCAGCCAATATGTATCAGAGACCAGATTTGAAGCCAAGCCTTCCTGACTCTCAGGTTGGCTATCTATCCACGTTGCCCTTTGGTAAAAAATCAAAAGGAATTTTTTAAAAGGTATATTTATAGTATTCTTTAAGACTTTTAAAAGTATTTTTTCTTCATGTGAGATAGAACAGATATTATTTGCCCCCTTTTACAGTAATAATATATTTCATTTGTAGAATCGTTTACTATTTTCACAATGTGTGTATGAACACACACACACACACACACACACACACACACACACACACACACTGCATCCCTGAAACACTGTAGGATAGGAGACAGATATCATAATGCCAATCTCTCCAATGAGAAAACGGAGTGTAAAGAGATTGGGGAATTTCTCCAAGATTCCTGATAAAGGACCTACAAAGCCAGAATTAGAACCCAGGTCGGCTGACTGCTAGACTCTGACTCTACTACGCCACACTGCATTTCAAATATGAATGTATCTGTGCATATGCTCACCTTGTCAACTCCACTAGGTTGTTTGGTGTTTGAGGGTTTGTATCAGTGATATATGATATTTTTTGCTTCTCTACAACACGTTACATGGAGTAGGCCCTCAATGAAGCAAGAGTCTAGTAGAGAAGGCACCAAATTTCAAATGGCAAATATAGATTCTATTCCAGATTACACCATGAACCAAATGTATGACCTTGGGTAGGTGCTTTGAATCTCTGCATTTCAGTCTCCTCCTCTGTAAGATGATGGGGTTTAGCTGACCTCACATGGATTGGCTCCTTTATGGGCAGACTTGACAACATAGGACTGGTCAACTTGAGACATTTTGAAGACTCTCCAAATAGTGCTTGCTAACCTAAAAAAATCAATGTCATCAGAGATTCCTTTTATGACATTTAACCTTCAGTATAGAAAAAATTTCTAAGAGAATATGAATACAAATTGTGAATAATCCTGCTCAGAACAGATGGTAACATGTCCCTAACAGGTCTTTATGTCCTTCACCTCTAAACTATTGTAGTTATCTGAATATAGACTATACACTTCCTTCTAAATATGATAGAGTATAGCCAACATGGTTTTAATTTTTAGCATATAACAACATTTTTTTATTTCAAAAATATCTCATAGGGGTGTGTGGCCTTACATTTGGTCTGGTCCATATTTGGAAGTAAAGTAATATATTGTACACAGTAGAGAGCTAGGAAGACCTGACCTCTGATGCATACTGGGCATGTGTACCCTGTGCATACTGGGCAAGCTATTTAACATCAAAGTGCTCTATGAGACTATAATTTTCAGGAAAGGTACTGAATCTGCATTAGTAGAGGGAATTTCCTCATCAGCAAATTCCATATATCAAGTAAATCAGAAGTCCAGTCTTGATTCAATTCCATTATGTATCTAGAACAAAGTGGTATAAAGTCATAGTATAGTCTAAAAATATTATTTTCCAATATACTATTCAGAGATGAAGCCTTTCTAAATATGTGAAGGGGAGACCTCTCTGGGTTTCTGTGGGGAATAGATTGAGGGTATTAGAATATAATGTCTAAGGATCTACTTAGGAAAAAAAAAACTTTAGCAAGCAAATCTTTCCCCTTGAATAATATATTACTTTACTGACAAAATTCCAAGATGAGGGAATGTGGAAAATTCAAAAGAGCCCAGTATTTAATACAGGGATTCAAATGTTGATTGCACTGCTAACTTTCTGTGCAACTTTCTTTATATATGTATTTCCAGTGCCCGATATGGTGCTTGGCCCAGAATAAGCTTTATTGTTCTGGGCAAGGCCACCTCTGTAGGCCTTGGTTTCCTTACCTATAGAATGAGAAACTTGGACTTCATTATCTCTGGGATACCTCTTCAGCTATCAGTTAAAGTTCATTAGAAATAAGTCCCTTGAGGTGAAGCCAAGATGGTGGCATAGAAGCAGGAAAACTCCATGAGCTCCCCCCCATAACCACGTCAAATACCTAAAAAATATGACTCAAAACAAATTTTAGAGCTGCAGAACAGACAAAGTGACAGAAAAATATCTCCCGCTGAAGGAAGCCCAGCAGGTTGGCAGAAGGGGTCCATTGTAGCTTGCTGGGAGCAAAGACTAGCCCTGCTTGATCCCCCAGTTTTAGCCCCAGGGTGACAATGATGAGCAAGGGCTGGAATGGACCTTCAGGAGAGTGGACCACCAGCAGCTGTGGCAGTTTCCAGAAATATCGACCCGTAAATGCCAAAGACAAAGTAAAAGGTCAGTGTGGAACTCTGTTGGAAATGGGGGGGAGGTACAAAGGTGCAGTCTGGCCTCTGCCCTCAGAGAGAGAAGTAGAAGAGGCAAGGGGCTCCATGTGGCTGCTTCAGAGCTCCTGGCTTGCAAAGCACTGTGGGGGAGGGGGGGACAAGCAGCCATTCAGAGGGTAATCACTCTTGCTTTAACCTGCCTGGATTTGGATCACAGTTTTGGATGGTGATTCTGAGGTGTATGACCAGTGAGCCAGAGCATGTAGGGGCTGTAGAGATGGTAACCTCCTAATAGCTCCAGCAGTTGGGACAAAGCTCTCCCCTCTGGAAGCAGAGTTCTACTGTGGCAAAGAGCTCAAAAGTCAAGTAATTGAGTGGCAACATGAGCAAGCAAAGGAAGCAAAGCAAGCACAGCAATCTAACTTTAGATTCCTTTTTTGGGGACAAAAAGGATCAATGCATAGAACAGAAGGAAGACAATGAAGTCAGAACTCCTGTACCAAAAGCTTCTAAGAAAAATATAAACACATTACAGGCCATGGAGGAGCTCAAGAAGGATTTTGAAAATCAAGTAAGAGAAGTGGAGGAAAAATTGGGAAGAGAAATGAGAATGATGCAAGAAAATCATGAAAAGAGAGTCAACAACCTGACTGATAAAAATAACACCTTAAAAATAGACTAACTCAAATGGCAAAAGAGGCCCAAAAAGCCAATGAGGAGAAGAATGCCTTAAAGAGTCGAATCTGCCAGATGGAAGACAAATTTTAAAAGCTCACTGAAGAGAGTAATTCCTTCAGAATTAGATTAGAGCAAATGGAAGCTAATGACTTTATGAGAAATCAAGATACTATTAAACAGATCCAAACAGATGACAAAATAGAAGGCAATATGAAATATCTCATTGGAAAAAACACTGACCTGGAAATTGGACTCAGGAGAGATAATTTAAAAATTATTGGACTACCTGAAAGCCATGATCAAAGAAAAAAAAAGAACCTAGAAAACATTCTTCAAGAAATTCTCAAGGAAAATTGCCCTAGTATTTTAGAACCAGAGGGCAAAGTAGAATTTGAAAGAATTGACCAATCACCTCTTGAAAAAGATCACAAAAAGAAAACTCCCAGGAATATTATAGAAAGGTTCTGGAGCTTCCATATTAAGGAGAAAATATTATAATCAGCCAAGAAGAAACAATTTGAATATTGTGGAAACACAATCAGGATAACACAGGCATTAGCAGCTTCTATATTAAGGGATCAAAGAGCTTGGAATATATTCTGGAGATCAAATGATCTAGAATTAAAACTAAGAATCACCTACCCCGCAAAAATGAGTATAATGTTTCAGGAGAAAATTGTCATTCAATGAAATAGAGGACTTTCAAGCATTCTTGATGAAAAAACAGAGTTGAATAGAAAATTTGACTTTCAAATACAAGAAGCAGGAGAAGCATGAGAAGGTAAACAGGGAAAAGAAATCATAAGGAATTAACCAAAGTTGAACTATTTACCCTCCTACATGGAAAAACAATAATTGTAACTTAATGAAACTTTT
Organism: Gymnobelideus leadbeateri; assembly: GCA_011680675.1. Lineage (NCBI taxonomy): Eukaryota > Metazoa > Chordata > Mammalia > Diprotodontia > Petauridae > Gymnobelideus > Gymnobelideus leadbeateri. The sequence continues at coordinate 760,425 of WOXC01001528.1, forward strand.
CTTAGTATGAGGATAGTTGAAGGGAATATAAATGTATGTATACATATATATGTCTATATTGGAGAGTATATGTGTGTATGAATACATATGTGAGTATGTGTATTTATATATATAGGTATACATAGACAGAGGGCACAAGATCAATAGAATGGGAAGGGATGATGTTTAAAAGGTGAAATTGAGAGGTGAGAGAAGAATAATAATGAGAGGAGATGGGGAGAGACAGAATGGGGTAAATTATCTCATATAGAAAAAGGGAAGGGATAACTGTTACAATGGAGGGAAAGAACAGAAAGGCAAAAGGGAATGGGTCAACCTTATTCTCATTCAATTTGGCTTAGGGAGGGAATGAGATATACACTAAATTGGGTATCTTGCCCTACAGGAAAGTAGGGGAAAGGGGATGAGAGGGGGGATGATGGAGGGGAGGGCAGTTTGGGGTGAGGGTAGTTAAAAGCACACACTTTTGAAAAGGGACAGGGTGAAAGTAGAGAACAGAACAGGTGGGGGGTGGGATAGGATGGAGGGAAATATAGTCAGTCTTTCACAGTATATCCACTATGAAAATGGTTTGCATAACTACCCATGTATAACCTATATTCAATTGCTTATTTTCGCAGTAAGGGTGGGTGATGAGGGAAGAGGGAAAGAATCTGGAATTCAAAGTTTTAAAATAAAATGTTAAAAAATTATTATTACTTTTTACATGCAACTGGGAAATAAGATATACAGGCACTGGGGTATAGAGATCCATCTTGCATTATTGCAAGAGAACACAAGGCACATAATTTTTCCTGATTTGAGTTAGATTGAGTCTACTGTTCCCTCCTCCCCTTCCCCAGGCATCTGGCTTGGACTAGGTATAAGCAAATGTGACTATGCTTGTTAATTCATACTTTAGGATGGAACTCTGGAGAATGGGCGTTTAGTAGAGTGAGGTTAAATCATGAGGTGAACCCAGCACTAAAAGCTACAGAATCTTGCACTTTTAAGCTGAAGCCTCTAAGTTACTGCCTGGGCTCCTGGACCAGAGAGAAATTAAAAACCAATTGGGGACTACTATTATATTTTATTACAGTAATGATTGGATAAGTTACTCATTGTAGTTATAATTTGTTTTAATTGATCTTCATGAAATTATATATACAACTGGGAAAAGATAATTTATATGTTGGAATTATTTGTTGCAATGGTAATGCTTCAATAACTTAAGAGCTCTGTGATATCATCTGTGTGAGTATGTTGGTACAGAAAGCAACCCATCCACAATTTCTCATTTTACATTCTTCTTGTTTTTTTCTTTGTATACTTTGCCTGGTCCAGACTTCAGTCATCTTCTCAAGTGCCATTTCCACTTATTGTGATGTCCAAATATGGTAGCTACATTATCATCAAAGATAAGGATAAATTGTTACACTCTGAAAACTCTGTTCCATTTTCTATCCACTTGTCTTTCCACTTTCATCTCTAAATGTCTTTGTTTTGACTTGTTTTGTAAGAGTCACTTTCTAAATATTATTTCATATCAGAAGGGATGTTCATATACCAAGGTTATATGTGTCATGTATGAGTGATGACCATGACATGATGTTTGGGTACAAAATTAAATCCTCTTGATAAACTCATATAAATCTCTTAGGGAAAGCTGTAAGCCACCATTTCATTTAGCTGCAACTTCTCTGCCTTCTGGTTTCATTAATGAGATGGACGTCAGTATTTATACGATTTGGTTCATCCCGATAGTATATTAATCATTGATCTACTAGCCAAAGAACTCACATGTAGAATATCAGTTAATTTATACATTGTCTGAAATCATGGATGATTTCAACTTCTACCCCCTTTCCTAGACTCTGACAGTGTGCTTTCATCATTACAAAAGTTAAGGGGGCCATGTAGGAGCGAGGACCATTTTATATTTTGATTTGTACCATGAGTTTCCATTGCCAAATGATTCATCATCTAGTAACCAGCAGCCCATAGGTGAACTGTACCATTTAGTCTATTGCTAAGATATTTTCAATAATACTAGGAGTAACAGCAGCAATAAAAATGACAAAATAATTTACAAGCCCAGGTCTTTACCACCAGGAATTATAGAGAAGCTATACTGAATAGCCTGGACTTATCAACTTGATACATATTTTGGAAGGAAATTGTAAAAAAAATCAAACTCTGTACAGGTTGCAAACATTTAGTACCAAATATCTAGAAAGACCTAATCAAGTGACAAGAATTATAATCCAGAAGCTTTTTGTCTTTGATAAACAGACAAAAGAGAAATTACTAAAATATCCTTGAGAATTCAATAAATAAATTATATTTTTATTTTAGCTTCGTCACAGACAAAATTATTATCCACAATCACCAGGGGATAAAATTTTCCCATAAAACTAGGAATAGTGTTTTTAAACATATTGCCATGCCAAAAATTCATAATCCACAAACTACAAGTAATGAAAAGCTCCCAAATGTAAAGAATTAATGGAAAGAGATCAGAACTACATGGGAAGAGGATATAATTTTTATCATCTTATTTGGTATTAGAATTGTCCCAAAGATACTTTCAGCAAGAATAGGGAAAATGATCTTATATTCCAAACTTCTCTTCTGTTGCAAAAATAATAATAAAAATATCATCTTATCCACTTGTATAATAGTTTGCCTAACATTAAACATAAAATAATAATGGTAGAACAGTGACTTATCCCTAGACTGTTTCTACCTGAATTTCATCAAATATGAAGTAAAATGAATGGGTAAATATAATTATAACAAAAATAATAATATTAATTTTTAAATTTATTTGTTGCTGTAACATTTATAAAACATTTGTCTCCATTACCTTTGAAGCTAGTGATATTAATTCATTTTTCAGTATGTAGTCTCAAAGAAGGGATGACTGTGTGATGTTGAAGATGAAAACATTGTTAAAACAGTTCCTAACCTTTTATGGGAGGGGCCATTTAAGGGTATATATGGCCAAATATAACTAAAGCTGTGACTTTTACCAGCATCAACTGGGGAAAAATAAGTTCATTGACTGTGAGAGTAAGCAGCCCCATGTGACAACGTTTGTATATAAAGGTCTTTTTTTCTAACCTCCCACTGCTTCTTGTGTTTTTGTTTTTCAAAATGTTTTATTAAAGCCATTTGCTTTTTAAACCACAGTCATTTCCCAACACCTACTCCCTCCCATGCACATTTAGCCTTCCCTTTTAACAAAGGAAAACACTTAAACCAGTTAACACTGTCTGAAGTATACTCAGTATTCTGCACCCATAATCTCCCACCTCTCTACCTGAAGGAGAGAGATGGATTTAATCAATTTTTCTTTTTTTCTTTTTTACTTAACCGTGAACCAATTTGTAAAATCTTTGCAAATTTTTCTTTATTCGTCTATGCTATTAATTTCTCAGAGTATAATATACTGCATCCATAAACCAATTTGGTTAGTCTTCCTCTATTCAATGAACAACCAGTTTGTAAGACAGTTTTTAAAAATAACCATAATAATAAATGTTGTTAAGATGGTATATGTGAGTACTTTTTTCCTATTATTACCTTCTTCTGGGGCACATGTTTAGTAGTAAGAGGTGGGATTCAGAGTATAGAAACAGTTGAATGTTTCTTTGTTATTTCTCCTATAATTCTAAATTGTATTCTAGAAGGCTAGATGAATTCACAGTTGAAACAACAGTGGATTAATAAAATGTGACTGTCTTTCTACAGTATTGACTATTCCTATTAATATTTTTGCTTTTTTGAGGAATATGAGTTGAAACTTCAGTTCTTCTTATTCACATTTTTCATATTAATTATGTGTAGCATTTTTCCAGGTGGTGGTCTATTAGGTATATGCACGTGTGTGTGTGTGTGTGTGTGTGTGTGTGTGTGTGTGTTAGTGTTAAACCTCACGATGTATATTGCCAGGTCTGTATAGAAGAAAGTTGATAGCTATTATCTAACTGGCTTTGTGGCATTAGGCAAATTACTTGACATCTCTGGGCATCACTTTCTTCAATCATCAACTGAGGGCATAAACTAGGGAATCTCTTAGCTTCTGTTCAACCCTAGGCTCTATTGACCTATATGTAGTGAGGTTGTCTTGATTTAGCATGAAGTGGAGGTAAAATAGACATATCTCTAGCATTTTCTCCCTCTACCTTTCTCCAAGGGAGATTAATTTCTTCCAGGAGATGAAGCAGAAGGTTGGAGGCCAGAAACTGTCCCTTTTCTCTTCTCAGAGAGAAAGGAGGAACTGGGCTAGAATTATATTTATATTCTCCCTTACATATTGTTAGTCTGGGGAATGTAATTTTCAGGTTCAAGATAGTTTCCTGAATACTACTTTTTAATGGGGAAGAAGGGGACTCAAGCTTAACATCCAAGGTTTGACTTCCTTCCCACCAAATACCACTTCCACAATGAATACACATAAATAGCGAAGAAATCCATTTATCCAGGTAGATAGCAAAAGAGAAATCAGAGAGAGTTTTCATAGAATTTATTCCAGACAATCCAGAGTAAAAGAGTTCTCCTGTTAGAAGTGAGGAGAGAGACAGAGAGACAGAGAGAGAGAATGAATGAGAATGAATTACCCAAAGGGAAAATTCCCCCAAAGTCTGTAGTGTAGCAATCTGGAGATAGGAACATAATGGCAAATACCTACTCCTCTTCATGTCAGCTCCTTGTCAAAGTCTTTTTTCTTCTTTCTGTACCCTGGAGTGGGATTGGCAATGTACACCTTCCCTCTCTAAGCTGGAAGTCAGAAGATCTAAAGAGACTAAAGAGAGTTAAGAGACCATATCTCTCTTCTCTCCCGCTCCTGCCAACTCAGTCCCTCACCATGTAGGCATGAGCATTGATCTCCCCCAATGAGGAAAGTGTCTCATTCTAATGGGCGTTGGGGTTTAGGCTACATATATCTGATTTTGCATTTGCTGTGTACTGAATGGCATTCTAGAGCCCTGAATGATGTGAACTATGCATCAATATGAATCTCATTTGTAAAGTAATTAATGAGTTCCTATTTGAGATACCATTCATAATAAAACAAGCCATAACTTATAGCTATAGAGAATTGTAATTTTCCTCAGTATGCTGTCAGTATATCACCTTGCTAGGCATGAGAAGGAGTCAGACTGCTGATGGCCAGAAATGCTCACAGTCTCACAGAAATAAACTCAAACAGCTTTTCTTCCCCTCTGGGAAGAAAGCCACAGTATTCTCATTTTGTAGCACTTCAGGGGCTATAACAAATTGACCTTTAACCTCTTTTCCTTTCTCTCTTCTATAGACCAGTCTCATTTTTCACAGATAGGCTGAAGGGAAAATGGACAAGCTACTTCCCCTGGACTCTTCAGGATGCCAGGATTCAGGGACTGCAGTTAACTATGTGTGAATATAGGGAAGGGTGAGGGTAGTGCACAAGCCTCTGTTTTCCTAATCATTAATAAAGGCACCCCCTCCTGGGAGTGGGACTTTGAGGAACAATGTTGAAGTGTGAGAAATGGCCGTTAGCTGGCTCTGGGACATCCAGCTTGGGCACACATCAGAAAACATGGCACACGTTTCCAAGTCGAATTATTTTCCATTCCAAGACTGTCCAAGCACAGGACTACTAACGTGGATTTAAGCCAACTAGATTCCAGACATCATATGCTCTGTCTCATGGGAACAACCTCTGATGCTTCTTCTATGTGGCTCACTCAGAAATGCAGGGGGGGGTAGAAGGGGAAGAAAAATCTTAACTAAATAATTTTGAGCCTCCAAATAGAAGAGAGGTGTTGGATTTTGTTCTGATATAAACATTCGGATCACTTCCTGCTTTGTCCCTTTTTGCAAAGCATTTTATATCGCAATAGACATAAACCTTTTAAAGTAAAAAAAAAATCTCTCAATTTGGAGCTGATATGTTCCAGGCATACCAGCAGCTGAACCTTCCCCCCAGCCTGCTGCTAAGGCAGCTTGTCTGAGTGATCACTGTTCATTAGCAGCTGCTTAAGCCCCAGGCTGAGGAAACCTCTGCTGCCCATAAGTTTAAGCTGTTGCAAGCAGCAGGCATGTGAGTAGAGACTTAGGCTTGTAGAGTGCAGGTCAATGGCTGACGTTTTAAGGCGATGAATATAGTGATTAACTTATATACCAGGTTTGTTTCGACTTCCATGATATTAATGGAATATCACTACCTCAGAGATGCCAGTTGGTTATTTCATTGTTTTAAACCCTAATTGCTCAGCTGATGGGTCCATCTGTGGCCCAGCCCTATGTGGTGTTCCAAGCTCTGTATTCTGTCTATAGAACATTTCGATGCAGATGTAATATTGTCAATTCAAAGGCAGTGTGTCTAAAACTGAATTCATCTTCCCCCCTTTCCTAATTTCCTGATATTTGTTATTGTTACCAGTCTTCGTACAGGTTCAAAACTTCAGAGTCATTTTGTGTTGTTTCCTCAACCTCTCTTCTCACCTTAGTTGTGTAATAAGTCCTGTGGATTCTTCCTTTAACTAAATGTTGTCTTTTAAACCCATTGTAACCTTTCCCATTCCCACTATGCATTTTCTTCCTCCATCAAATTCTCTATCATCTCATGCCTCAGTTACTGAATTTCAGTTCCATTCAAATATGTAGAATGCATAGCTCTATGCAACACAGAAGGAAGGACAATCTAAAAGGAGAGGAGAAGAAAATAATAACATTAAAAGAAAATCTGCTCGGTATACAAGTAAAACATACTGATCATGAAGACAGGATACATAGAGACAGCCTAAGGATTGTAGGTGTCCCAGAACAACACGACAGGACAAAAATCCTGAATACCATAATGAAGGATATAATAGAATTGCCCAGAACTTCTGATTATGAAAAATGAAATTTCAATTGAAAGAATTCACAGATCATCTTCAGAAAACAACAACAACAACAACAACAACCAATGTTGCAAATTCCAAGAAATATAGTGGTTAAATTTAGTGATTCATTACAGAGAAAACATTTTACAAGCCATCAGGATTTAGAATTTCAAATACAAAGGAAAGAACATTCAAATAATATAAGACTATTCTACACTCAGAAAAAGGAGGAAGGAATGAAACGATGTATTCTAAAGAGCAGTGGAGCTCAGGATGCAGACCAGAGTGACCTACCCTGCAAAATCTTAGCTTAACTAGACAGGACCAAAAAAATGGATGTTCAATAATAAAGAAGAGTTTGATTTTTTTTTTTGAAAGAGATTTTTTTCTAGCTAATGGGCAGGGCATGTAGATTTGGGAATTACAACATCTGCTTAGATGGTATAGTTGAAAGGATGGCTGAAAATTAATGAGATTATGTTCAAGGGATAGAAGAGGACAAAGAAAATAAAACCTTGGAGAATTCTTACCTTATATTTTTTGGGAAGAGAATGAGGAATCAGCAAAAAGACAAGAAAGATATCGATAATCTTTGAGGGTCCAGGAAATGCAGCTATCATTTTTGCACAGCAGACCCATAGTAGATATACAATAAATGCTTGTTGCTCAGTCATTATTAATACACAGAGAGGAAAACCTGGGTCCAAAGTCCTGCTCCTTATATGTGCTGGCTGTGTGATGCTAGAAAGTCTTTTTACCTCTGTGTAGGCCAGTATCCTCTCTAAGACTACAAATTGCAGATCAGGTGTTGACCTGCATATTAGAGGGAGTTTCCTTCTCAGAAGTTCTTGATAACAGTGAAATCACAGGCCTGTCAGCCAAAAATTAGAAAAGAAAAAAAGAATCCCATGTGACTTAAAGTCATGGATAGGTTGCTTTCTAGACCATACAAAGGAGTATGCACATTGATGAGATAATTGTTCCTTTGACATACTGGCATTCTTAAACAGAAGAGAACTGAGTGGGGATCAAAAGAAAACACAGACAAGCAGGACAGCTTTGAAATATTGAATCTATTACCTACTTCCTAAAAGAACAACACAGTGAAGATGTGTATTTTTATATATAATCCTCATGTACTTCGTATATAGAAATGTAATTTTTGTTGTGTGTTAATTCAGAATAAAAATACATTTTAAAGGATATGTTTACAAAAATTACATTTACATTTTTAAATCAAAGAATAGTCTTCTAATTGAAAAAAAATCTTGTTCTGATCTTACTTTGAACAAATTCCCTAGCATAATATTGTTTCTCAGACAAAATTGTACTCCTATTCAATGGAAATATGCATTCATCTTCATTAAATTCCCAAATCGCTTTTATAATTAGTGGAGTATAAACCTCTTTGCCTCTACTCAACATGGCTTCCAAGTGATTATGACTTCCTTCCTCAGGACACCACTTCCTAGGACCTCTTAATCTTTTTTTATTTCTTCCTGCCAAATCAAAGCTTAGGGGAATTTTGAGAATAGGGCACAAAATATTGAAGAAAGAGCAGGTTCTAGTGGAAGTGCTGAATTCATGAGTAGCACAGCTCCTCAAGTAAAGAAGTTTTGTTTTGTTTTCAGTAGTACAATCCTATACATTTATTTCTTAGAAGAAAAAAATCACAATCATTTTTAGAAATTCCAGCAGGGAATTTCCTTAGAAAATTCCTAGGAATTCAGTGGGAATTTCCAGAGAGATTAGCAGAAGCTACAGAGAAGCAAACTTTGGCTTGCTTAGAACTGCCCTCAAAGAAGAATGAGCAGCCTCATGAAGTAGTGAGTTTCCTGTTTCTAGAGGCAGGTTTGCAAGGTAGAGGCTGAATAGTCACTTTTAGGGGATGGGAAAGAAGTAATTTCCACTTTGCTGCAAGTTTGATCAGAGAGCCTCTGGGGTTTTTTTTTCAATCTGAGGCTTTGGAACCTGTTTTAGAAGAAAAAATAATATAAGCTTTGGAGCCCAAGTATATCACGTAATTCATGTATGTAAATATCCCTATATAAATGTTGGTATGTATGATTAGGGTAATCACATACAATATACATGTGTATATTGTATAATATGATTTTTGAGAATTACTTTTGACGCTGAAAGAGAAGTTGTGACTTGCCCAGAGTCATGTCACTAAGAGACAACTTGAATCCATGCCTTCCTGATTTCAAGGCCTCACACTACATTGTCTTTCCAAAACACAATAAGTCTTTAAAATATCTAATTTTGTGTATTTGAACATATTCCTCACACCCAAAACACACTCAATTAGGTAAGGATAAAATAATAATTATAAGCTCACAAGAACAGTTTTTCTGCCTCCTCCCTTCCCTGGAAAAAAAAAAAATCTGATGTGAGACCAAGAATGCATGGAGAAAAAAAAAAGCTCTACTATTAATCAAACACCTTTCACCTGTAGTTAATCACAACCTCCCTGGACAAAAGATTTAGAGCTATTAGCTAGATTGGTACTTGAGATCTGTCCACCTTCCAGAGCCTGGGCTTCCCTGGCATGGTCGTCATAGAACCCTGGGGCTACTTCATACCACAATCGGGGTAAAATATCAGAATAAGACTTTAGTCCTAGAATAAGCAACTGTTTTAACATGAAGAGGAAGACCATGGAGCATTATTACTAAGCCACAAAGGAATGATAAGGAGCATGGAATGTTTCAGACTAATTTGGTAGACATGCAATTTGTGGTTATTGACCACAAGAAATAAGGAGGGCTGCATGAGTTTCTGCTGAAATGTATAGATTAAGCAAAAGACAAATAAAGCCAAGAACAGAAAATATGAGAAGTCAATAGGAAGGTTACTTACTGGGGTGTACTCTCTAAACAGAGAGAGACCAAAGGAGTGCATATGACAAAGACAGAGACAGCCCTTCCCTTGTTAATACTATTATTGTTTTGAATGCTTTTCCATCTTATTTAAAATAGAGCAACTTACAATAACATAAATGATGCCCCATAATCTATTGCTCTTTTAAAATATTTATTTTATTTTTAATTTATGGAATAAAACAAGCATTTTAATATCATAGCATAATAAAAAAGATAATTGTAAAAATCTCTTATGTAAAACTTGCTTGAGGTGAAAATCCATGCACTTATTTAATCCAATGAAATGTGGCTTCTTTTCATTGCAAATACTCATCACATGGATGAGAAAAACTCATGTTATTTGAAAATTACTAAAGAAAGATTTGTAATCATTATTTGAAATTGTAGGAAGCCAGAGGCTTTGGGGGTATTTTATGAATCACGGAGAGGGAGGCAATAATATATTTTTAAAGGAAAAATCATTATGTTTTGGCATTCACGAAGTAACAAGCACATTATGAAGCCAATTAGGTACTAAGGTGCATTTTCAAATCCAAACTTGGATCAAGTTAGGAAACCTAGATACTGGTATAGATACATGGGAATATCCCTGGACTATTCAAGTGATTCTGATTTGGAAAAATAGCCCTCTCATGAACTCATTGTCTATATCACTTACTCAGCAATCCATCACTGTCATGTATGGCATTCGTCTGACAAAGCAATAGCCTTGTGACATCAGTAATATTTTTGTATTTAATGTAATTTTAGTCATTAAATTTTTATATATTTCTGTCTTATCCACTTAAGTTATAAGAGCCTAGAGATTAGGAAATGGGTCATATGTATATTTCCTCTGTAACCCCCAACCCCATGTAGAAGCACTCAATTCAATGTCACCTACAAACATGCCCAAGTCTCTCCCAATTTCAGTTGATACCACCTTCCCCTCAGGCTCTTTCTCCTTTCACAGTCAACTCCTAGAACAGGTCATACATAGTTTCTTTGCCTCTCTATATTTTACCTCCATTTTCTCACCTTCTATTTACTTCCTGATTGCTTGCGCTCTAGGTTTTGACCCTACCACATAATTCTGTTCCAGGCTGTAACTAAACCCAACGGTATTTGCATTCTACTTGACCTCATCAATCGTTCTGTCTTTGTGAGCACTCTCTACTTCCATGGCTTGTTCTCTTCTTCCACCTATTCAACTAAAGAAACTTTCTCAATATAATATCCAAAACACAATCGTAATGCTCCCCACCAAATGTTCTGTCCTGGGCCCTTTTCTCTCTACACATTATCTCCTGCGGTAGCCTTATCCCTTTTTCTGGTTTCAAGTTCTATTTCTATATAGATGACTTCCAATTTACATATCCAATCTTAAATAATACTCTGAACACCAGAACTTCACTGCTAGATATTTTATGGATATCTCCACCAGCATTCTATAGATATTCCAAATTAAACACATACAAAAGGAATTTCATTATATTTTCCCCAAAACCATCCTTTCTTCAAATATCCCTATTTCTCTTGAGACTAGCATTATCCTTCTAGTCATCCATATTTACAACACTGAAGTCTATCTACCAGATTCTATGCCAGAATTTTCTCCAAACATATGCCCTTTGCCCTAGTTTAGGCTCTCATAATCCCTCATTTGAAATATTAAGATAAGCCTAATTGATCTCATAGTAAAGCATACGGAGTTTTGCCAGTCAAGGGACTTGACCAGAATTGTGAGAGAAGTGTCCATAAACTAACTGGATTGTCTCTACTGTACTTGTAGATATAGAAAACATGATTCTGAGTCATGCAAATGAAAGTATGTCTTGCAAGCATACCATATTCCCATGTTGGCATTTCTGTCCCAAAAGTTTCCATGCTTAACATGAATTAGGTTGAATAGAAAATCAATAGTATGCCCAAAGGATTATAAATAATTTCATACCCTTTGACCCAGCCATACCACTTCTAGGGTTATATCCCAAAGAGATCATAGAAGCGGGAGGAAGACCCATATGTACAAAAATATTTTTAGCAGCCCTTTTTGTGGTTGCAAAGAATTGGAAACTAAAGGGGTGCCCATCAATTGGGGAATGGCTAAACAAGTTGTGGTATATGAATGTAATGGAATATTATTGTGCTATGAGAAACGAGGAGGTGATGGATTTCACAATTACCTGGAGAGATTTATACAAACTGATGCTGAGCAAGAAGAGTAGAATCAGAAGAAATTTGTATACAATCACAGACATACCATATCTGTGATGACCAACTATGACAGACTGGACTCTTTTCAGCAATGCAGTGATATAAGTCAATCCCAAAAGACTCAAGAAAGTGAGAAAAGCGCCATCCAGAGATATAACTAGAAAGAACTGAGCCTGAACCCTGATGGAAGCAAACTAAATGATCTTTTTCTTTTCGTTGTTTGGTTTTTTTTTCTTCCTTACCATCTTTCATCCCACCTAGTACAATACGCCTTTGTAATTGGAATAATGTCTAATATGAATGTATTTGCAGATCTTATACTGGCTGTCGTGGGGGGAGTGGGGGGGGGAAGGAAAGGAAATTTGAAAATCAAGGAACTATGGAATTGAATCTTGTTAACTGAAACTAAACGAATAAATTAATTTAAAAAAAAGAAAATCAATGGGATAGATTCTACAGCTGAACAGAGAAGGATCTATGGAGATGTCAATACAAACGAATCTGATCCATTTTTTTCATTAATTTTTAGAGCTTCTGAAATTTTATTTAATTACTTGAAAAAGAGATGAATTCCCCTGTGCCCATAAAATGTATAGCTCCCATCAAATTATATTTTAAAATTTTGTTTTGAACATGAAACTCATTTGAAGCTCAAACAGGAAATGTTTAATATAGTGCCATGACATTCAGATGAGTAACTGTAAATAGTCATTGAAATTACAAGCATTGGCTTGGCTCACATTTATACATCAACTTATATACCTTAGTACTTCTAAATAAAGTAGTAGATAGAGACTGCAGTAATGGAGAAACCTAAGTCCTACCTTGCCAGAAGATTTGAAGAAGTTTAGACAAGACAAAGCCAAGTTCAAGGCAAAATAGCTCTTCATCAGTCCTACAAAATATTTCATGTACTTGATGTTTAAGTATCAACCTCCTGGGAGAAGATGAGAGTAGTAATGTGTTATTGTTTTATATTTTAATTCTCAAAGCATGTTTATGAGTCTTTTGTGTTTTAAGCATTTCTTTAGTGGTCAAGGAAATAAAAGGCTATTTAATTCATACATACTTTGTATACTGAATACCCTTCTTGAAGGGACTTTGATAATCATTTTTGAAGAGATCCTAGACATTAGCCCAGTATAAGCATTAAGATATTATACCAAGAGTTCATCTCTGCAGTACAGATATAATAAAGAAAACTAAAAGAAGGATTTTTCTCTCTTTTTAATTTTTTTTGTTTACATCATTCCTTTCAACAAGATTTTGAGTTACAAATTTTCTCCCCATTTTTCCCTACCTACCACCCCAAAACAGCAATCTCACTGAATATCCCCTCCCCAAATCTGCTCTCTGCCATATCTTCCCCCATAACCCCTCTGACTTTCCAGTAGGGCACGGTGGATCTCTATGCCCCAATGCCTATATATCTTATTTCCCAGTTACATGTAAAATACTACTACTACTAATATATCTATATTATATATTTTGTTATATATATTATATCATATCTATATCTATTTAAACATTTGATTTAAAAACTTTGAATTCCAGATTCATTCCCTTCCTCCCTTGTCACCCACCCTCACTGGGAAGATAAGCATTTCAATAGAGGTTGTACATGTGTAGCTATGTAAAGCATTTCCATAGTGGATATACTGTGAAAGACCGACTATATTTCCCTCCATCCTTTTCCACCCTAACTTGTTCTATCCTCTACTTTGATCCTGTCCCTTTTCAAAAAAGGGTGCTTCCAACATCTCTCCCCCCAGCCTGCCCTCCCTTCCATCATCCCCCCTCTCATCCCCTTCCCCCTTATTCTTCTGTAGGGTGAGATACCCTATTTAGTGTGTATATCATTGCCTCCCTAAGCCAAATTCAATGAGAATAAGGTTGACTCATTCCCTTTTGCCTTCCTGTTCTTCCTCTCCATGGTAACAGTTTTTCCCTTGCCTCTTCTATATGAGCTAATTTAACCTATTCTGTCTCTCCCCATCTCCTCTCATTATATTCCTCTCTCACATCTTAATTTCGCCTTTTAAGTATCATCCCTTCCAATTAAGTTGGTCCTCTGCCCTCTGTCTATATATACCTGTGAACATATTATGTACATACTCACATGTGTATTCATATACCCATATACCCTGCTATATAGACATATATATGTATGTATACATGTACGTATACATGTATACATACATATATACATTTCTATTTCCTTCAACTATTCTCATACTGAGAAAAGTTTCATAAATTACAGTTATAGTTTTTCCATGTAGAAATGTAAATAGTTCAACTTTGATAAGTTCCTTATGATTTCTTTTCCCTGTCTACTTTCTCATGCTTCTCTTGCTTCTTGTATCTAAATATCATATTTTCTATTCAACTCTGGTTTTTTTCATCAAGAATGCTTGAAAGTCCTCTATTCCAATGAATGACCATATTTCCCCCTGAAACATGATACTCAGTTTTGCTGGGTAGGTGATTCTTGGTTTTAATCCCAGCTCCTTTGACCTATGGAATATCATATTCCAAGCCCTTAGATCCTTCAGGGTAGAAGCTACCAGATCCTGGGTTATCCTTATTGTGTTTCCACAATATTCAAATTGTTTCTTCCTGGCTGCTTGTAATATTCTCTCCTTGATCTGGGAATTTTGGAACCTGGCTATGATATTCCTAGGAGTTTTCTTTTGGGGATCTTTTTTAGGAGGTGATTGGTAGATTCTTTAAACCTCTATTTTGCCCTCTGGTTCTAAAACATCAGGTTAATTTTCCTTGAGAATTTCTTGAAGGATGATTTCTAGGTTCTTTTTCTGATGATGGCTTTCAGGTAGTCCAATAATTTGTAAATCATCTCTCCTGGATATATTTTCCAGTTCAGTGCTTATTCTAATGAGATATTTCACATTGCCTTCTGTGGTTTTTTTTTTTTTTTCATTTGTATGGATCTGTTTAATAGTATCTTGATATCTCATAAAGTCACTAGCTTCCATTTGCTCCAATCTAATTCTGAAGGAATGATTCTCTTCAGTGAGCTTTTGAGATTCTTTTTCCATCTGGAAAATTTGGCTTTTTAAGGCATTCTTCTCCTCATTGCCTTTTTGAACCTCTTTTGCCATTTGAGTTAGTCTATTTTTTAAGGTATTTTCTTCAGTCAGGTTGTTGACTCTCATTTCATAATTTTTTTGCACCATTCTCATTTCTCTTCCTAATTTTTCCTCCACTTCTCTTATTTGGTTTTCAAAATCATTCTTAAGCTCCTCTATGGCTTGTAAAGAGCTCATATTTTTCTTAGAAGCTTTTGGTGCAGGAATTCTGACTTCATTGTCTTCTTCCTCTTCCATGCTTTGATCCTTTTTGCCCCAAAATAGGAGTCTAATGTTGGTTTTCTCTGCTTGCTCTGCTTCCTTTGTGTGCTCATATTGCTACTCAATTACTTCACTTTTGAACTTTTTGCCACAGTATAACTCTGCTACCTGAAAGGGAAACTTTTTCCCAAATAGCTGGGGTTTTCTCAGCTGCCACAGCTATTAGTTGGGTGCCCTCTATGAAGCCTCCATAAGCTCTGGCACACTGGTCATGTATCCCAGAACCTCTACTCCATACAGTGATCCAGACCCAAAAAGGTTAAAGTAAGAGTGATTACCCCTCAGACTGGTTGCTTGACCCCCCTACAATCTGCAGGCCAGGAGCTCTGAAGCAGCCACGTCACAGTGGCTGCACAGTGGTGGTGTCTCAGCCACTCTTCCCTCCAGGGGGTAAAGGCCTGACCATTCTCCCAAACTCCCGGATCCCAAAGTCCACAATGCACTGACCTCTCACTTTGTCGTTAGCATCTATGGGTTGATAATTCTGGAAACCACCACAACTGCTGGTGATCTGAAGTCCCTCCAGAAGATGCCTGGTTGTGGCCGCCCTGATGCTAAATCCTCAGACTCAAGCAGGGTTGGGTTGGGCTCGGCTCCCAGAGTGCTGTGCTGGCTGCTTCCTGTTGGCCTGCCGGGCTGTATTTAGCAGGAGGTTAGCTTCTTTCTGTCATTTTGTGGGTTCTGTAGCTCCAAATTTTTTTAGAGTCATTTTTTACATGAATTGGAGTAGGTAGAAGCTAGAGCCAAGTGAAAGGCCTGTTTATACTCCGCCATCTTGACTCCGCCCCTCTAAAAGAAGATTTTAAAAATCCAAACATAAATCCAAAATAAAAGTCTGGCTATGCCAAGATTGAACTCAATATATATAAACTCAAAACTAGGACCTTTACTGAGAAAAGGTATTGCAGTTCTCTGACCCAATGGATTTCATTGTGATAAGTGAAGAACCATCATAGTTTGAGTTTGGGCTTGAAAGAAAAAGTAATGAGAAATTGAATGGTGTCCCAAGAAGATAAGTAATAATGAAAGTTATCTTTTCCTTTAAGTCTACTGAATGGGTAGGTCTTGGACATGAAGGGGATGGAGTGAGAGGAGAAGGTACACAGGGACCAACTGCAAGCCTATGATTTGCAAATTTCCTTTAGAAAAAGACCTGCCCACTAGGCATGAGGGATTCCCAACCACCAGATTGGGAATGGGGAGACCCTATGATTATCTTCCCATTATTCATATCACACATACTTTTACATATATGTATATGTATGTATACAAACATTTTAGAGTTTTATATTTTTATTATTTTTATTATTCATTATAATATAATTATATTAAATATAATAACTATATTATATTATTTATATTATATATAATGATGGTATATGTAATTCAGGTAATCATATACAATATACATGTGTATACATGTGTATGTGTGGATAAATATAGAAAGAAATATAGGTATGAGGATGAGGACAGAGGTGGGGGAGAGAAGGAGAGACAAACAGAGACAGAGAGACAGAGACTTATGATCTTTGAAAATTACTGTTGACACTGAGAGGTTAAATGAGTTCCCAGAGTCATGTTGCTACTACTATGATTTATAGAAGACTTGAACCCAGTCTTTCTGATTTCAAGGTCTTATATTACACTGCCTTTCCAAAATATCTTAAGGCTTTAAAATAGCTGATTGTATGTAAGTGACAAGGATTTGAAAACATCTTATAGGACAAGATAAAGTACTTTATAGGCACTCAGGCCCCACACAAATGTCATCTCTTGCTATTCAGAATAACCTTGTAATTTTCCTTCTCTGTTTCCTTTATACTCTCCCTTACCTGTTACTTCTTTCTTTCTTAACTTTTTAAAATTTCTCCCTTCCCCAAACTCCTCCTGGAGCATAGACATTCATCTTTAAATGCCTTGTTTTCAAAGGAATGGTGAATGTAAAAAGATAAGACCCTAATTTGCTATGGATGAATGCAAATGGACAGAGAAAAAGCTTTGAATCCTACTTACATTCCACTGATGTTAATGGAAAACATACAGGAATCTCAGCCTTTTCAGGTCTCTAGTAGTATATGGCAGAGTAACAAAATAAAGAAAATCCAAAAACAGTATGACCTAAGAAGATCAGAGAGAGACTCTGGAATCTGAATTTCTGTGAAATATTCCTCATGAAGACTTGCTCCATTCTGGGCCTACAAAGCAGGACCTGAGCATTTGAAAGCATGACAAGAGTCAGGGAGAAAAGGGAGACAAAGTCTAAGGTTGAGGGGAAAGTCTGAATTAATGATGAGCTACTGAGACCAAGCTTCTTTCAAATCCTGGGGAGAATGCTTTATGAAATGGTGAAGAAAATCTTTAAAATGCCCCATCATTTTTCCTGTTAATAACTGCTGGATATTAACAAATGACTTTATTATTTACATACACAGTTTACATAAAGAGCTGAGTTAAATAAGGGTGTTATTTTTGCAGTGTTATATTTATATTGTATAAGCATCCTGGCAGAACTGGCAGAGTACTAGCTATGAAGTCAAGAAAGCTTGGGTTTGAATCCTGCCTGTGACATTAGCTGTGTGATTCCTGTCTAATCACTTGACCCTTGTATCTCAGACAAATCACTAAGACTTACCTCCCAAATTATAGGTGACTCTCTGTACGTGGAAGGATTTACTTACATTAGAAAATCCATAGATCCTTTGCAAATTATATGTCTCATATCATAGCCTCAAAATTTCCATGAATATTCTACAATTACACGTATAATATAATATTACATATTTATAAGTATGACATAATATCCTATGTTTTTATATATTAAACATACTATACATATATTCTATGTATAAATATTAAATTATATATTATATCAATTTTATTATACGTTAGAATATATTGCATAAGATCTATATTAGTTTTATAAGATCCTTTTAACCTTTGTTGAATTTTTAGTATTATTTCTTGCTTTTCTTATATCATCTTAACCTTTTAATTTTTGCTTTTAGTTGCTCATGGGAACTGAGCATTTCTGACTTCTTTTTTCTCTCCAGAGACTTGTCCCACATATTTCTTTTGTGTTGCCTTTAGTTGGTCAATATAGTATTCAAATATGGACCAGTCAGATATTAGTGCATTTTCCAGTTTCTTTCCACAGATTTTCAATGGTCTTCAAGGGATCTGAAAAGTCTGGGATTCCTGTATGTTTTCCATTAACATCAGTGGAATGTAAGTAGGATTCAAAGCTTTTTCTCTGTCCATTTGTATAAATTGTCTGCCATGATGGTATTTGATGCCTGTCCTTTGGGAAATTATTTGGGAAACAGTTTTCTTCCTTGGTTTTTACCTTAGCAGTGCTGTCACATAGACCTCTAGATTCATATCCCAAGATGATTTTTATACTTCTGTCAAATGCTGTGGGAGATTATGTTCATTCATATTGAATACGGAGGATGACAATTTTTTAAAATTATTCTATGTTGGTATAATTGTCCTGCTTATAGAAATTGTATCATTACATGCAAAAAAGACTTTTTGTAATTCAAGTCTAAGTATAATCATCTCCATTTCAATATCATTTAAGGTAATGGTACTGTTTTTGGTTTTCTTTTATTAGGTTTATCTTTTGGCATTTGTAGTAAGTGAAGATTTTCAGTGATCTTGGGGTCTTCTATCTATTTTCCTTCAATTTTAGTAGCTTCTTATTACTAAATATATATTTTTTAATTAACAAGCATTTATTTTCTCTTTCTCTTACCTGTTTCCCCTTTAAAAAAGAAAAGAAAAAAAAAACCCTTGTAACCCTAACACAGTATATTCTAAAACGGAACATTCACTTCAAGAGATATAATAACAAATATGCAAACTTACAATCCCCAACAGTGGCATTTATTTATTTATTTTTATTTCCTTTGGGAGTATAATGATATCACTGAATCAAATGATATACAGAGTTTAGGAACACTTTGGGCACAGTTTCAAATTGCTTTCCAGAATGACTGAACTACTTTATAGCTTCACCAACAGTGTATTCATGTTTCTGTTTGCCCAAAGTCCCTCTAACATTTGTCATTTTTGTTATTTATTAACTTTACCAATTGGATAGTTGTGACTTTCATATGCATTTTCACTGATCATTAATGATTTGGAGGTTGTTATTTTTTTATTATGGTCATTGATAACTTATATTTTTTCACTTGAGAACTGCCTGTTTGTATTCTTTGACCATTTATCATTTGAGGCTAGTTTTAGTAGCTTCTTGATTTCATCTCTTATTTCAAATAATCAAAGCTTGAGGAAGAAGTTATTTTTATGATTGCTCTGCATCTTTCAACAATACATTATATGACTTAGAGTAGAGAGTACTGTTGACAAAAAGCAATATGGATCCCTTGTCTATAGCTATAAGGCATTTTTTTTCAATTTTGTTATTTTATAGTATTGTCACGATTCAGGTATTCCTTTCAATAATTCAGGTAACAGCCCATATTTGACAATATTCATCTGCAACTCTTGTCCATTGTAAATTCTTGTAAATTCTCCATGTTAATGGAGAATGTTTATGTTTAAGAGGAGGTAATGTTTAAGAGGAGGGAGAAATGTAATCTATCTAATGAAATGGGGGTTTTATACTTACTATCTATGTGTCCTTGGGCCTTGGACTTATCCTTCTATGGGCCTCTGTTTCCTCACATGTAAAACAACAGGGTAGAACTTCTAAGTCTTCTAAGGTCTTTTGCCGTTCTAAATCCATAAACCTATTATCTTAACATAAGCTATGTAGTTATTTATGTGTGTGTATATATATATATATATATATATATACATATATATATATATATATATATATATACATACAGAGAGAGAAAGAGAGAAGGGGAGAGAGAGAGAGAAAGGATATTATATATAGCATATATAGTATAGCATACATATGTATTATATATAGTATATAATATATAGTAAGATTCATAGTAAGTGGGATGTCTTACTTTCATCATTTGGCTGATCATTGTCTTTTGTGAAAATTTTGGTCACTAATGTGTTTTAACCTATTCACTCCTACCAAGACCCTCTCCATTGATAGTTTATATCCTGAACTAACTACCATATCAACAGTATATGAAAAGTACTATAAAGTTGTCATAGATAAATAGTTGACCTGAAAAAAAAACTGTGCCGAAATGATAAAACAAATTCTTTTCAATACTTTCTTATTTTTATTCTTCAAGTAATAAGTATCTTTCATTAATCTATACCTGCTACTTCCCCCTTCATTCAAGGTAGGAAAAAAACTCTCAAGACATAGCTGCATAGTTTTGCAAAACAAATCCCACTTGTTAACCAAATCTGAAAAAAAGATATATCATTGATCTCTTTCTGCATTCTCAGTTCCTCGCTTCTCTGTCTGAAGGTGGAAGTGTTGTATTTCATCTTCATTCTTTTGGAC
Source organism: Gymnobelideus leadbeateri (assembly GCA_011680675.1). Taxonomy (NCBI): domain Eukaryota; kingdom Metazoa; phylum Chordata; class Mammalia; order Diprotodontia; family Petauridae; genus Gymnobelideus; species Gymnobelideus leadbeateri. The sequence goes on from WOXC01001528.1 coordinate 781,171, forward strand.
TTCAGGTTTACCATTGTTCTAAAATCTTTCAAAATTGTTTTCCCCTATAATGTTGCTATCATTGTGTAAATTTTTATCCTTTTTTACATTTAAAATTTTTTATCCTCACTATTCTGTATCAGTTAAAAAATGTCTTCGCAGTTTCCTCTGAAATCATCCATTCATAATTTTCTATGGCAATATAATATTTCATTACAGTAGTATACCACAACTTACTTACCTTTTACCCAGTAGGCTTTGTCCTTATTGGGTAGAAACCAAGGTTCCCAGTTTTCGGCTACTATGAAAAGAGCTGCTATAAATATTTTTGTATATAAAGTTCCTCTTCTTTTTTCACCTATTCTTTGCTGAATAGGTCTAATAGTGGCATAGCTGGATTAAAAGATATGCACAGTTTGGTAGCTTTTGGGGGCACAGTCCCATATAGTTTTCCAGAATGTCTGGACCAATTCACAATATCACCAATAGGGCACTATTTTATCTGTCATTTTCCTTTCTTGATAGCTTTACTAATCTGATGTATGCCAAGTGGCACCTTAAAGTTGTTCTAATTTGCATTTTGCTATTAATGATTTAGAGCATTTTTCATATGATTATAATAGCTTGGGCTTCTTTCTTTGAAAATTCTTTTTTTTTTTTACTGACTTTAACGTATTGGACAATGGCTCTTAGTCTTATAAATTTAAATCAGTTCCTTATATATCCTAGATAAATAACCTTTATCAAAGAAATCCATTGCAAATAGTCTTTCCCAGTTAAATGTTTCCTTTCTAATTGTTGTTACATTATATTTATTTTTGTAAAATCTTTCTGATTTCATATAAGCAAAATTATCCACTTTATCTAGTTTATCTTGTATGATCTGATCACTGTTCAGTCATAAGCTCTTCCCCTATCCCTAGAAACAAAAGGTAGTTTCTCCTTTGTTCCTCTTATTAGTTTATGTGACTTTTTTATATTTAGTTCATGTATGCAATTCAAGATTATCTTGTTGTATGTTGTGACGTATTGATTAAAAGCTAATTTCTGCCAGACTGCTGCCCAGGTTTCCCAGCAGAGATTTATCAAATAATGAGTCTTTCCTCATAAGTAATTGTGGTCTTCAGTTTTATCAGACTCAATACTATTGTGTTTGCTTGCTTCTAATATGCCATGTTCTAATCTATTCCAGTAATTTGTCTCTGTCTGTCTCTGACTCTCTGTCCCTCTCTCTGTCTCTGTCTGTCTCTGTTTCTGTCTCTCTGTTTCTGTCTCTGTCTGTCTGTCTGTCTCTCCCCTTATCTCTCTCCCCCTCCCTCCCTCTTTCTCAATCAGCACCAAATTGTTTTAATTAGTATTGCTTGCAAAGAGATACTAATATATAGAGACGTGAGCCCTGGATTTGCCAATTACTGTGTGATTTATAAATTCTAAGAGCCTTTGTTTTCTAATCATACTTATACTACCTGCCTCACAGGGTTATTGTGAGACAATGTGAAGAAAGTACTTTGTAACTGTAAAGCACTTTCCAAAAGTTACTTACCTTTTCAAAAAATATTATTTTAAATCCTTTTGAACCCCTCAGCTCCTGCATAGGCATGCTGCTCTCTGATCTAAAAAGAAATTTTGGAGATGTTGCTGAATGTATCTGAATTCTCCACTCCCCCCAAAACAGTACATCCTTCAGTTAAAACATTTTCAAAAAGTTCACATATTTTCTATCTCTGTAAAACAAAGATTTTTATAGCCATTTTTACAATGAAATCCTCAGGATAGGCTCATGTACTTGATAGAAGAGAAAAGAATATTTAGGTGATGTAGTATTTGTGGAAGCAGGTAATATTCTTACCCCGCTCTGATTCATTTTGGTAAATATTATCTTACTGCTGGAAAGTCATGAGACATATTGTAGCAACAGAGCCACACATCTCTTAAAATAACCTTTTTATTTATTTAATCCCCTTCATTAATAAAGTTCTCTTTTTCTTTTTCCTGATGTATTAACACTCCAAAACCACAGCCTCACATTTTGACAGTTAATTTTGCAGGATATAATTTTCCCGCTTAACTCAGAAAGGAAAAGAGATAGATGATGGAGATTAATCATTTGCAAAATTATAATTCTGTCACAGATAATAATTTGTAAGAGTTTTTTTTCTCTGCTAGCTGCAGAATGCTCAAGAAATCATTACATGATATAACAGAATGTGTACCCTATTAAGGGACCCAATAAAGACAAAACACCAACAGTTGACTTAAAAATTAGCATGTTCTCAGAATCATGGAGATGGCTGGGACCCAGCTGAATTCTCCCAACATCCCCCTCCAAACAACTTTAAAATAATATAGCAAATTAAATTTGAGAGTGGCATAGCTAACAAAAGGGAGACATTTACCCAGTCTATGACAATTTAGGAGGCCCACAGGAGAGCTCTTAACACTAGGGTGGTCTCAGGCCTGCAAACAGCAGGAATACCAGCAGTGGGCCTTAGAGGCAGGGACAGCAGTAGCAGCAGCAGCAGCACCACTGCCATTGCCACCACCAGCAGCTGCATAGGAGGCTCTCAGTCCAGAGACCTCAGAGTAATGGGGTCAGACAACTAGTCAGGAAGAGATTACAAGGGACTTGCTAGCACAGGTTGTAGCTGGCACTAATTGGCAATTCTATGGTCCCTAAGCAGTTCTGGGTCACAGTTTCAGGATGGAGAGGAACAGCTGTGATCAGTCACAAGGGAGCAGAGGACCTGGTCATGGTTCCAGGTCCAAGAGGAGCACTAGTATTTATAGCTTCAGGGGAACAGGGGCCTGGTCATGGTTCCAGGTCCAAGAGGAGCACTAGTACTTGCAGCTGCAGGGAAACAGGGGCCCTTTCTGGGCAAAGACCAGGAAAGCAGTAACCACAACTCTCATAGGATAATGCCACATTGGAAGCACCAAAAACTTGCAGATCCCCAGAACTATCTCTGAAAATAACAGTTTGAAAAAGTCTGATGCCTGGCAGTGCCTCCCTACCCCACCCCTGGGTGAACAGGACCCTAGTTTGACGTAAAGTTCAAAGTGAAGAAATACGATGAGAAGATGAGCAAAGAACAGCAACAAAAAGAACTTGACCATAAAAAGCTAGGGCAGGGAGCAGCTAGGTGGCATAGTGAATAGAGCACTGGCCCTGGACTCAGGAGGACCTGAGTTCAAATCCAACCTCAGACACTTAACACAAAAACTAGTTATGTGACCTTGGGCAGGTCACTTAACCCCAATTGCCCTCCAAAAAAAAAAGGCAAAAAAAAAACCTGCTAGGACAGCATGGAAGGCTAAGGTATAAATTCAGAAGACAGCAATGTGAAAACAGCTATAACCAAAGTATTAAAAAATGCTAATTATATCCAAGACCAACAAGAGTTCCTTGAAGATTTAAAGAAAGATAAAAGAATTGTAGAGGAAAAATTGGGGAAAAATTAGAGTAACACAAGAAAATTATGAAAAGAGAATTAATAGCTTGTAAAAGAGGCACAAAAAATACTGAAAAAAGAACATCTTAAAATTTTTTTTCTAATGATAAAAGAGGCACAAAAATTCACTGAATAAAATAACACCTTTAAAAGCAGAAGAGTCCACAGGTGGGGGGATGGGATGAGTGGGAGGGAATTATAAGCAGCCCTGTACAATATATCTACTATGATAATGTTTTGCATAACTAGACATGTTCAACATATACTGAATTACTTATCTCCCCAGAGGGAATGGGTGACAAGGGAGGAAGGAAATGGATCTGAAATTCGAGGTCTTAACATTAAATGTTTCAAATATATATAAATATTATTATTAATACTCTTTTGCTTATAATTGGGAGATAAGATGTGCAGGCATTGGGACACAAAGTTTCACCTTCCTCTAATGGAAAAGTTGAAGGGGGTATGGGAGAAGGTATGGGAGAGAGCAGATTGGAGCAAGCGATATCTTGTGGGACTGCTATTCTGAGAGGTTAGGTAGGGGAATAACGGGGGGAAAATGATTGTAACTCAAAATCTGGTGGAAATGAATGATGTAAAACAGAAGTTAATAAAGCATTTGTTTAAAAAAAATAAATAAAAAACAAAAGCAGAAGAGTCCAAATGAAAAAGGAGGCACAAAATTCACTGAAAAAAGAACTTAAAAAGCAGAACTGACCAATGATAAAGAACTAAAAAGGGTCACTAAAAAATTCCTTAAAAGTTAGAATTGGGCAAGTGGAAGTTAATGACTCCATGAAACATTAAGAATTTTTTTTAAATGTCAAAGAAAGAAAACCATGAAGAAAATGTGAAATATCTCATTGGAAAAACAACTGACCTTGAAAATAGATCAAGAGAGGGGTGGCTAGGTGGCACAGTGAGTAGAGCACTGGCCCTGGAGTCAGAAGGACCTGAGTTTGGATCCGGCCTCAGACACTTAACACACACAAACAAAAACCTAGCCGTGTGACCTTGGGAAAGTTACTTAACCCCAGTTGCCCTCCAAAAAGCAAAAAAAAAAAAAAAAAAAAAAAAAAGGAAAATAGATCAAGAGAGATAATTTAAAATTTATTGGACTACCTAAAAACCATGATCAAGAAAAAGCCTAGTTTATCAGGAAATTATCAAGGAAAATTTCCCTGATATCCCAGAACCAGATGGTAAAATAGAAATAGAAAGAACCTGCCAATTACCTTTTGAAAGAGATTCCCAAACTGAAAAGTTCTAGAAATATTATAGCCAAATTCTAGAGCCCCCAGATCAAGGGGAAAATATTGCAAATATCCGGAGGGAAATAATTCCAATATTGTGGAGCCACAGTCAGGGTCACACAAGATTTAGCATCTTCCATATTAATGGAGAGTTGGAATATGATATTTTGGAGGGCAAGGGAGCTAGGATTCTAACCAAGAATAACCTACCCAGAGAAACTGAATAAAATCTTTCAGGGGAAAAATAGACATTAAAATGGACATATAATAATGTAGAGGGTTTCCAAACATTCTTGATGAAAATACCAGAGCTGAATAAAAAATTCAAACAGAAGACTTAAGAGCATAAAAAGGTAAATATGAAAGAGTAAACACAAAGCACTCAGTGGAGTTAAAGTATTTATATTCCTATATGTGAATATGATATATGTAACTACTGAGAGTTATTATTAAGGCAGTTACAAGGTTTGCATAGACAGAGGACATAGGTATGAGTCAATTGTGTTGGGATGAGCTCAAAAGAAGAAAAAAAATGAGTATAGTGATGGAAAATAGAGATGCACTGGGAGAAGTGGGGGAGAGAAATGGGACAAATCTTCTCACATAAAGGAAAAACCTAAGGAGGAGTATTTATATTGAAGGAGAAAATGGGGGAATGAATGTTGAACAATGGTTGAACCTCACTGTTAACAGAATGGACTCTGTCTCTCTCTCTGTGTCTGTCTCTCTGTGTCTGTCTCTCTCTGTCTCTCTCTCTGTCTCTCTGTCTCTCTCTGTCTCTCTGTCTCTGTCTCTGTCTCTCTCTGTCTCTCTCTCTGTCTCTCTCTCTGTCTCTCTCTCTCTCTCTCTCTCTCTGTCTCTCTCTCTCTGTCTCTGTCTCTCTCTTTTTCTCTCCCAGTTGAGTATAGAAATCTATCTTACCCAATAGGCAGGTATGAGGGGAAGGGAATAAGAAATATAAGGTAGGTGATTATAATGGAGAGGGCAGATTAGATGAGACAATAAAAAAAAAAGAAAGAAAGATGAATAGAAGTAAATGGGATAGAGGGAAATGCATAGTTAGTCATCATAACTCTGAATGTAAATTAGATGAGCTAAGCCATAGAAAGGAAGTGGAAACTAGAATCCAACAATATGTTGTATTCAAGAAACATACTTGAGACAGAAAGACACACACTAAGTTGAAACGAAGGGCTAAAGCAAGTCTGTGATACTTCAGCAGAAATGAAGAGGGCAGGGATGGCAATCATGATCTCAAACAAAGCAAAAGCAAAAAAAAAATAGACTTAATTGAATAAAATAATCAGCGTAACTACATTTTGCTAAAAAGTGCCATAGACAATGAAGTAATATAAAAAATTACAAGTTTCTCTGATTTCTTAAATATATAGGAAATGGAGTCAAATTTATAAAACAAAATACTGAGGCATTTCCTAATTGACAAATTGAAAAAGTATTTGAACAGTCGGTTTTCAGAAGAAGAAATCAGAGCTGTCTATAGTCATATAAAAAATCCTCTGAATCACAATTGATTAGAGAAAGACAAATTAAGACAACTCTGAGAGAGGACTCACACCTATCATAAATGACAAATTGGTGAGCACTGTGAGGGAAAACAGGTACATTAATGAACTGTTGGCAGAGTTGTGAACTGGTCCAACCATTCTGGAGAATAATTGGAAACTATGTCCAAAAGGTTGTAAAACTATGCAAACTCTATAACCCAGCAATATAACTACTAGATCTGTACCCCAAAGAGGGCAAAGAAAAAATGAAAAGAATATATTAATAGAAAAATACTTATAGCAGCTCTTTTTGTGGTGGCAAAAATTGCAAATCAAGGGGATGCTCATCAATTGGGGAATGGCTGAACAAGTTGTGACATATGATTGTGATGGAGTACTACTGTGCTATGGGAAATGACTCGGGGGAAGTAGTTTCAGAAGGAAAAAAAACATGCCATGAACTCATGCAAATTGAAATGAGAAGAACTGGGAAATTATTTTGCCCAGTAAAAGCAATGTTGTAATGATGATTACCTGTGAAAGGCTTAGCTACTCTGATCAATATAGTGATCCAAGAAAATTCCAAGTTATTCATGATTAAAAAATTTATCCATCAAAAAAGCAAAAAGATTTTTAAAAAAAGGGGGCGGCTAGGTGGCGCAGTGAGTAAGAGCGCCGGCCTCAGAGTTGGGATGACCCGAGATCAAATCTGACCTCAGAAAATGAGCACCCACACATAAATAATGACTAGCCGTGTAACCTTGAGCAAGTTACTTAACCCCAATTGCTTTATTACAAAAAAAAAAGATTAAAAAAAATTTATCCATCTCCAGAGAGAGAACTGATCATCTCTGAATGCAAATTGAAGCATGATTTTCTCACTTTCCTAAATTTTTTTGCTTTTTTCACAATATGGCTAATATGGAAATCTATTTTTCATGATTTCACATGTATAACTGATATATTGTATGTCTTCCACCAGTGATTGGGGGAGGGTTAAATGGGAAGGAGAGAATCTGGAACTCAAAATTGAAAAGGAAAAAATGTTAAAAATAAAATTAATAAATAGCATGTTCCCTCTGTGAATATTTTCTTGTAAAGGAATACTGTGCCCTGATTGAAGAATTCTTTAAAATTATTATTTAACATATGGTTTCCCCCAATTCATTGCTTGAGAAGTTGCAAAGGGAACTGCCTTTGGGATGTGTGATTATCTTTGAACAGCAAATCATGACCCATACTGGGCCCCTTGTGGAAAAAGAGACAACTCAGAAAATTAGAACAGAATTATTGGAATATCAGGGCTGAAAAGGATTTTAGGGATCAACTTTCTCAACCCTGGTATTTTACTTATGACCCAACTGAGGTCCATTTATACTGATGAAGCAACCTGACTAATGTCATAGAGGTTGGTGTAAGGACTAAAATGCCTTCTCATTCAGTACATATTTTTGCTGAACATCTTCTAATTATTATTTCTCTATATAGTTATTTTTAATAAAAGAATGTGCCCTAAAGGATAATATTAAAATCTTGTCCTTTTTTTTCAGGGTTTGGGCATATAAGAATAGTCAGTGTTCTAACTCACTGATAAAGAACCATCAAATTGGGTATTTGGTTCTATATCATCCCAGGAGAAACTCAACTCTATAGGTCAGACACTATTTTGCATTGATTCTTATATTACTTAGCAACCAATACCATGCTTTGCATATTTTCGGATTTGGGATGTTATTTTATGGTTATAAAAATTCTCGAATAGGAAATTCTCTTTACTAAAGCAAAGTACCTGATCAATCTTTAATTTACAGTTATTGCTTCCACTTTGTGGGGGTTAGGGATGTGGTGCTGATGGGGTGTTTGGATGCCTGTGCTTGAATCTTAAGTTTGTAAAATCACATTTCTCCCCAACCTCAAATCTCCCTAGCCTCAAAATACTGTCTCAGGCAGTTTCTTTCTAGCTCAAGGGCAGCATGCCCTGGCAAAATTCTTATCTCTCTTCCTGATACAGTAGCCAGCTGCACCTATAGAATTTAGTAGTTTGACCCAGCTGTGTATTGGCTGAAGCAGCTGTGTACTGGTTCATACCTATTGTATGCATCCTAGACTCAGTCATAGGTATAGTTCCTAGCTCATTATATACATCCTGAATCCCTTGTTATGTATGCCTTAGGCTTGGGATATATTATATTCCCAACATTCATTTTGTTAAACATGACATTGATGGGTGACAGCTTGGTCAGTCCTGACTGCTAGCTGACTTAGTGATGTTTCAAAGCCTAAAACCACACCTCCGTGCAACTCCCCTTCAGGCTATTTCAAGGTGAATTCTGGGCAATATGCCTGTGTAGTAGATATTAAAAGTACATGTTCCTTTAAGAACTGACCACTCCTTAACCACTCCCTAATTCCACCCTGACTCACCTATTTAGCTTATTTGGCACTTGTTATACTATAGAATATACTATATAAACTTTAACTATACCTCTCTAAGGTTGCAGGTTCCCTAAGAACTCTTGCCCGCTCTATAGTGTATCAATAAATCTTTACAACCTTGACTTACAGAATGCTTGAGTCTATGAATTCACCTCAAACTCCTTTCCAGGCACTCTGGTTATTGGGGTTCCTAGAGTCCCTGACTTCCTTGAACCATGTGAGTGCCCTTCTCCCCAGTCTAGAAAATCCATGTAAAACTTTTGGCTCTCCCTTGTATCAGAGAAGTCAGAATTTTTTCTTTTTCTTTTATGGGGTGCTGATATTTAATATTATACCTAAATTTTGTGCATTTCTGAATTTCTAAACCTTTTCTGTGTTTTCTGCTGGCCTTCACATGTCCTTGGTGGTTTCTGTAAAATTCCAAAAAAATTCTCATTTAATTTCTTAAGCTGACCAGCAGTGTATCAGATCCTCAGTGGGTAAGGTCACAATGTGGAAGGGATAACTTCATAGTCAGAGTTATTTATGTGGGGGTCACAGTCATTTGCCTAGGGTCACTTAGGCAGTATTGTATCAAAGGAGGGACTTTTAACCCATTTCTTCTTGACTCCACTCCTGGCTCTTCACCTCACTCCTTCCTTACCAGCCCCCCACTATAACATTTTGTCGTTCTCTTTGCCCTGCCCACTTTGGGGGAGGAACCAAACTCCTTCTATGAATCAGAAAGTGTTCTAGAATGTACAGTCTTAGTTACCTGAGCCACTTAAGAGGTTAACTGGGAGGCAGAAGAGGGACTGAGCATTTATAGAGGTCTTTCTATGCCAGGCATTGTGTTGAGTACCTTCCATAAATATTATATCATTTGATCATCTCAACAACTGTATGAGGCAGGTGCTATTACCCCCACTTTACAGTCCAGGAAATTGAGGCAAATAGAGGCTAAGTGACTTGCTGAGTGTCAGATAACTAATAAGTATCTGAGGCTGGATTTGAATTTAGGCCTCCCTAATTTAAGGCCCAGAATTCAGACCACTCCACTGGCTGCCTTGGGGTCACACAGTATATGTCAAGGGCAGGACCTGCTGTGGCATATTGACGTGATGAAGTACTGTTGTGCTATAAGAAATGAGGAAAGGGATGAAAAACAAAATGGAAAGAATTTTATGAACTGATGTGAAGCAAAGTGTGCAGTATCAAAGGAACATTAATACTATGAAATCAATATGATAAAAATTTAAAATGTTTGAGACTTTTACAGAGTAATAGAAGAGAGAATGAGAAAAACCAGAACAATTTATACAAGAACAACTGCTTAAAAACCAATGTCTTTGAAAGCTGTAAGAACTAAGATCAATGAAATGATTCTAGACAACTTCTGACTTTTGATAAAGCTTGTTCTCTATTACAAAAAAGGTGTTGGATAGAGTACAGAATGAGACAGGCGCTCGCCCGTGTGTGTGTGTGTGTGTGTGTGTGTGTATACAATCATTAAGGGAACTTATTTTGCTTGACTATGCATATTTGTTATAACAAATTTGTTCATTTATTTTTTTCCCTGTGGGTGGAGATTGAAAGAAGAGAAAATATATTTCCATTCATTTTTACATAGAGATGTAGGGAGTATATAAAATATTGCATGTACTTTCAGATGAGGTCATTGTTTTATTAGTTTTATTTAAATGGTTTTTTTTTTGTTACAAAAAAGCTCTTACAAATGGGAATAAACCGCCAATGTTTACTATATAAAAATAAAATACATTCATAGGACTTAATTTTTTTAAGGCCCTCCTAATTTAGAGGCCAGGTCTCCGAGATCCACTGTACCATGCTGCTGAAGCTCTATTTGTCTTACATCTCATAGGTGCTTGGTATTTGACTGTTGAATTGGACTGTATTCAAATGTGGTCTCACTTAATAGATTTGCCCCAGGCAAAAAAACCCCCAAAACACCACAGTGTTTCTTTCTGCAGTAGATAGTCTTCACCACCTTGTGTGACTACTATCATAGCTTTTCAGTCCCATACCCAACCTTTTACTCATCATTGAAGTCAGTGAGTTAGACCTAGGTAATGGTGAGGTTAAGGTCACAGGATCTTGAACTGTGTGGGCCAATTATGTTTGCTTCACCTCACAGTCACAAAATATGCTGGAAAACCCCAGTAAATCTCATTAATGCAAGAGAGAGTTCACAAAAGACAGGGGGGATGGGAACTAATTCCAACTCCACTCCCAACTACAACTGAAGAAAAAACTCAAAATATAGACCCTGACAGTGGATCACAAATACCATTTTAGAATAAGAAGGACAGAATTCCTACAATTACCTACAAGCATGATGCCTATGAAATGATCCCTTAATGTCCTGAAGGAGATAATGTTCCTTCCTTTTTTAAATCAGTTCAGGACAGTAAAGTGCTTGGAGAAAAGAAAGAAACAATCTGGTCTAAAGATTGACAGATCCTGGACACTTGGGGACCACTAAAATATCCTTGAAATGCCCAAGATCAGGCTTAGGCTTTCTAAGGTCAGGTAAGAGCCCTACTTAGAATATTCCATGATTGTCTAGTTGATTTTAATTTTCCCTTTGGTAATAATAGTGACTCAAATATATACAATACTTTATAGAGTGCTCTCCTCAGGACAGCTTTGTGAGATAGATAACATAAGCATTATTTTCCTTTTAAATAGGAGAAAACTGAGTCTGAATGTATAATCAACTTGCCCGTAGTCACACAGACAGTAAATGTTTCCTGGACTCAAGTCAAGGCCATTTGACTCCAAGTCCAACTATTTTGGATAGGAGGGTTTGTTTTCATCATGTTGCCTCTTCTCTCAGAAAGGTCATATGGAAAAATACACGACATTGATATACATAGCTTTCTCTGTGGCATCCGTTTAGGACTGAAAGTCACATGCCTATCCCACAGCATGTAGTAGGGTGTCATGTACCTATCAGTAAGAGTTATCTCCATAGTCTGGCATACTAGACAATCCCCACATAAAACCCCCAACTTGAGAGAAACTGTGATCTCCAAACTATGGGATATACCCAGAAAAAAATGAAATACAGTGCTTGAGCTACCCTAAGAAGAAAATATTTTCTAATTAGCTAGAGGGTATCAGATCAAAAAGGTTATAGAAGAGAGAGAGAAAGGAAAGACAGAGAAAGGAGACAGAGAGACAAAGGAGAGACAAAGAGAGACAGAGAGGGACAGACAGAGACAGAAAGAGGGACAGAGAGAGAAAGAGACAGAGAAAACAGACAGCAGACAGAAAGATATAGAGACATGGAGAAAATGATACACAGAGACAGAGACAGAGAAACAGAAGACTGGCAAAGAAACATTGACAGATATGGAGAAAGAAATGGATAAATACAGAGAGAGAGAGAGAGAGAGAGAGAGAGAGAGAGAGAGAGAGAGAGATGAACCAAAAATGAAAAAACAAACCCCACCAAAGATGCTTTTTGAAGGTGCTATGGTTAGTTCACAAGAATCTTTCCTTTCAGCTGATTCACTTTGAACTAACCCAACACATCCCACTTCAAAGACAGCTAGCCAAGTCCTTGCCTGGGAAATAAGCATTCAAGGGATGTTACCCAAACAAAATCAAGCACCAAAAGTTCTAAAAGAACACTGCAGGAGAATACTTGAGTGTTCTCTGCCTGCCGCAAAGGAAAATACAGAATAGAGAAAATCAACAAAGACCAGAAGAAGCAGCGATTGGCAGTAGCAGAATGTACAAGTCTGTGTATCTATTTATTTTCTGGTTTTGGTATATACTTTCAGTTCTGAATGTATTTCAATAAAATAAAACTGATATGCAACACATCCTGTAATCCATTAATAAATCAAACCAACTCTTTGCCAGACATCATACTAGCCAATGGAAAACAAATCAAAGAATGAAAAAAAAAAAAACCTTTCAATGAGGTTAACTCAAAGACTGATATATAATGCACAAAAAATTAACTAATGGTTATTTTGCCCTGAGAATATTTAGGGGGGGAAAGTGCTTGGTATTACAATTTTCCCTTTTCTTCATTGCAAATAGCTATAAGGTTACTGTACCTATGCCATCAATTATCTTCCTTTCCATGTCAAATCTGTGGATGGTGGTCTGAAATCATCTGCACTCACAACAACTCTGCAGCTGTTATTTTTTATTTCCCTTAATATCTGAACAAAGCAAGTGAAATATTGAACTTCAAAAATAATGGATTGACCATTTTCTAAGAGCTTAAAATAATCCAGGCCCATAGAGGAAGCTAAACCTAAACATCCCTTCCTACTGTTCTTCCTTGGTTCATTTTCTTGAAAATTTGTCCTTGAGCAGAATTTCTAAGGTTGAGTTTACACTACCAAAACATCTTGTTGAAAAGAGAAAATTTCATAAGACTGTTTGGCCTATGTGAGATCATGGAAATGTGGGGTTTTTAGTTGGGAGGAAACTTATAGATTCTTTAGTCCAATATACTTGTTCTACAGATGAGGAAGTTGAGTCCCAGAGAATGGAAATGACTTACCCAAAACCACATAGAAAATTAAGTGGTATGGTTGGAAATCAAGCCAAGATCTTCTGACTCTGTAGTATAATTTCTATTACATCATAGCACACAATGACTGATCACAGATTTTCCCACCACTTTGAATGATTATTTAAAACAAACTGATTAAATTGAATAACTATTTTAACATTTTATGGACAAAACCTCAGTGGACTTTCTGTGTGACCAATTGTTTCTAGAGAGACAGAAGGGGTTAAGAATGATTGAATAGATACACATTAATAAAAATGGTGGAGGCCAAACTGGAATGCCTATATTAAACATAATAAGCAATTTATAAACTGAAAACTAAACAAATTTATTATTCAGGATGACAGAGATTATTGTCATTACTGTTGGGATTTTCTTTACCAATTCAATACAAAAAGTATTTATTAAACAAATAATACAATACAGCGAGAGGCGACATGATATAGTAGGTAAAGAGATGACCAAACAAGTAAAATAAAATAAAAAGAGGTGCCCTAGGAGTCAAGATGAAGTTGGTTCAAGTCCTATTTCTGCCACTTCTGACTGTGTGACCTTAGTAAGTTATTTAGCATCTCATGTTGCATAGCAGTTGTTGAACCACATTGGGACAATGAGTTTCCTTCTTGAGAGTTCCCCACTCCAATGAAATCACAGGTTAAGATCCCCCCAAAATATGCTAGACATTTGGGATACAAAAAATAAAACGAAAAACCATGCCTGCCCTCAAGATGCTTACATTCTACTGAAAGTATAGCAGTTACACAGAAAAGTAATTGCAAGATAATTTGTAGAGAAAGGGAATACTAAAACTTTACAAGATTATGAAAGGTTTTTCATAGGAAATAGCACCTGAGATGAATCTTGAAAGTAGCTAAAGATTTAGGAAAGAGGGAGGGTTACCCAAGCCTGCTATACAGTCTGTACAAAGGCTTGGTGGGAGATGGAATGTTAAGCTGCAAAAAAGGAAAGTAAGCCAGTTTGGCTGGAGCTTAGAATGTATGGAGGTGAGTAGCATACATTAAAGTGTTTTAAATGCCAACATGAGAAGTTTGCAGTTTATCCTAGGATAGCAGGGAGCTCCTGAAGCCTCCTGAACAGATGAGTGATATGATCAGATCTCTGGGTTAGGGATGTTATTTTGTTAGTAGTATGGAAGATGGATTGGAAAGGAAAGATAACTAAGGGAGATGAAAGACCTTTTGGACATTGTGATAGTAGCTGCAACCACTTTGTGGAATGAAAATGCTGCTCTTGGTAGTGTTGCCCCATTTCTACCCCCAAATTGTAGTGGGAAAACTTCTTCAGAATACAATTAGTATTTCTATATAATTCTATCTGAATGTCTGTTATTGTTCATTCATTTTTCAGTCATGACCCCATTTGGGAGTTCCTTCTCAAAGGTACTTGAGTGCTTTGCCATTTCCTTTTCCAGCTCATTTTATGGATGGAAAAACTGAGACAACCAGGGTTAAATGACCTTCCCAGGGTTATACAACTAGGAAGTGTCTGTGCCCAGATTTGAATCCAGAAAGATGTCTTCCTGACTCCAGGCCCAGCACTCTATCCTCTGTGCCACTTAATTGCCCTCTGAATGTCTACAGTCTCTCGTTGGACACAGATACCTGGACTAAATTGGTTCTTGAGTCAAAGAACACCCCACTTTAGATTCATTCTCTTTCAAAAAGGTCTTTTTGCCAGGAATTCCTTTGGCCTTTGAAAGTTAGGGATACCAAAGAGACACTCTGGGAAAGAAGTGAACATGAACAAGTGAGAAAATCAAGAGGCATCATATTTGGAGAGGGATGCAAAGGATGGGGAAGAGAAGCAGTTGTAACAACTTTAGAGAAGGGGGTGAGGTTAGCCCACCACTAATGGAAGCTAATTTGGACCCAACTCTCACTAACAGAGGTTTCCACTTTCCATACTGGAGCCACAAGCCCTGTAGCTATAGAAATCGACAACCTGCTCATCTTCTCCCCTAACAGCCTTAGGTCACTAATTATATCACAGGATTATAGAGAAGATAGAGGTCATCTATTTTTATCCCATGCTTCCAAGAAGGCTTTACCTAATCTTCTCTAGACAGATGGGAATCTGGACAATTAAAGATCTTTCATGAAAGCCCCTAACTTTGCTCACCAATCCATTTAACCAGCCTGACTTTCATAAAATTCCTCCTTATCTCCAACCTACATCTGTCCCCCTGAAATTTAAAGTTCCATTTCTTTAGGTAAAACAGCTGGACACTGATTTTTTTTTCCATTTGAACATAGTTAATTGTTGCACTACCTTAGAATTCTATTAGCTTATTCTTTTAAATAATTCTGAATTCCTTCAATATTTTTCAAAACTGTAATGTGGAAATGAGAAGCTCAAGAAAAAGGATTTAGATGATAATACCTATCTAGAATTATTAAATAAGTGACAGCTTTGGCCAAATTGATTTCAAACTCATGCCATGCTTCCCAATCCCTATAACGCAGAAATGATGTAAAAATAGGTTGTGTGGCTGATATACAACCTATTTTGGGGGCTATAGGAGTTTAGTGAAAGATACTTAAAGAAAGTAAACAGGAGCTAAAGAGAACTTAGTGATTATTCAACACTTCTTTTTACAAAGGAGGAAACTGAGGTCCAGAGATGCTAAGTAATTTCAAGGTCACTGAGATAGTGACAAGAAATGGGATTTGAACTCAGATTGTGTGACTGAACTCAGAAAGCTTTCCAGTGAATAAGATAGGAGTTCAGAGGAAGAAAATCAAAGGAGACTAATTTAATATAAACCTAGAAAGGACCTTAACAATTGTTTAGTCACTTATTTTTAAGATAAACAAGCTTAAAGAAGTTAAATTATAAATGTAGCTAAGATCATAAATCAAGATTGTGAACTTGATTAAGGTCATAAATAGTAGATTTATAAATAAACCCATTTCTGCAGGTTTTCCCATTACAATTGTAAGCTCCTTGAAAACAGTAATCATTTTTTGCCTTTCTTTGCTTGCCCAGTATTTAATGCAGTGCCTGGAAGCACTTAGTAAATGTTTCTTTACTTGTTGACTTCTAATTCCAAATCCATTACTTTTCTCTTTCTCCCTAAAAAAAGCATTGGGGTGGTGGGTTAGATTTGTGGGTATCCAGCTACAAGATTGGGCTAACAAAGTCATAATGGTTGCCATTTGTAGAACAAATCAAATGTCTATAGGATTTCTTAAAACCAAGACATTGTACCTGATTTTTGTGCTATGCTTTTAATTTAGTTAAGAGGCAGCCATGGCACAGTGGATAGAGCACTGGGGGAGGTACACATCCGGAGGAGTAAGGAAGACCTGAATTCAAATCCAGCCTCAGACACTTAATAGTTGTGTAACTCTGGGCAAATCACTTAACCTCCGATTGTCTGACAAAATGGATCCACTGGAGAAGGAAATGGCAAACTGCTACAGGATCTTTCCCAAGAAAATCTCAAATGGGATCACAAAAAGTCTTATATGACTGAAACAACAGAATAATAACATTAGTTTAGCTTAATAATAGGGCTCAGTTCACATAATAAATAAAAATGTGATTTGATTAACAATCCAGATTGCTTTACTTGAGCAATCTTTTTTGTCTGGGTACTTCCTGAAATGTCTAGAATAGTGACCCATAAATAGATGTTGCTAATAATTTTAAAATGATTTGAAAATCTAAAGTTACACTCTCGGCAAGTACTGCATCTATGTTTGCCTTAGTGGTTTGGGAGAAATTTTGAATAGTTTGTATATCCCTATCAAAAGCTTTTCTCTCAGTGTTTCATATTTGGCCAACTAAGTGTCTTTAAAAAAATACATAGCCTGAAGGAAATCCCCTTAATTGGAGAGAAAAGTACCTATTAAGGAGTAGATTTCCAATGCCTTTCACATTTATTTAGCTTTGTTCTCCACTGAAATAAAGGAGGGAGGGAAGAATGTAGCTTACCCCTTATTTAGGATATGATGGGGAGATCAACTTTTTGTTCCCCTCTGGAATTCTTCCAATCCAAGAAGCAAAGATGTGGGGTCTGGGAGCAGAAGCAATCCAGGCTTTTTGAGTTTAGGTGTTAAAAAGCAAGTTCAGACTTCTTTCCTGCAGAGAAGAATAGTGTAGCTTCAGGTTGGGCAAGGCTCAGTCCAGGAAATCTTTGAGACTTAGGGCAATGAGGTGATGTGGTGGATAGAGAGGTGAGTCTGGAGTCATAAAGACCTAACTTCAACTCCAGCCTCAACATTTACTAACTATGTGACCTTGAATAAGTCACTTAATCTTGCTTTGCCTCAGTTTCCTTATCTGTAAACTGAGTAAAATAATAGCACCTATGTGCGAGGATCAAAAGGAATAAAAATTATAAAGTGCTTAACAGTGTGGCACATAATAAATGCTATATAAATGTTAATTATTATTATCATTACACTGGGGTGCAATAACTTTGTCACATAACTTTCTATCTCCAAACCTTCACTTTTTTATCTTTATCACAGAGTCCTCACTCCTTATGACCAGATTCACCCTGCTGTCCTTCTGTGACCAAGGCCATTCCTCAAAGAGGCAGCATGGTATAGCAGATAAAATCCTAGACTTAGAGTCAGAAAGATTTAGGGTCATCTTCTCTGTAATAGTATCAGGGTGATCATTCACTAGGCACTTACTCTGATGAGCCAACAACTTTTATTGCTCATCTTTTAAATACAAGGAAGGCACTGCACTAGTTGTGGAGATTATAAAAGCAAAATAAAAAATGGTCTCCACCTTCAGGAAGATTATATTCTGCTTAACCTTTCAGATGTTCAGATTCCTCATCTCCAAAATGGGGACCATATTTGGGGTTATTGTGAAATTTATAGGGCTGTTGTGAAACTCAAATAAGAACAATGCATTTAAACGTATAGAAGCACAGATTTAGAGTAGGAAGAGACTGAAGAGGCCATCTGGAAGACTTCTTTTACACATCAGGCAGCTGAGGACCAAAGAGACTTGCCCAAGGCCATAGGTGTAGGAAGTAGAACAGGTGTAATTGGAATCCATATCCACTGATTACAAATCTGGTATTCTTCCCATTGTACCATTCTACCTCTCTCAAGTACTTTGCACCCATTAAAGCATTATAGAAATGTCTTACATTGTTACTACTGTATGTTCTCAGGCAGCTTGATGTGGAGAAAGAACTCCAAGATTCAGAGTCCTGCATCTAGAAGACATTGACTGAGTGACTGGGTGTAGCAGCAGGCACCCCAGCATCCCCAGGGTGACTGCCAACACAGGTTCTTAGATCTGCTTTTCAAAAGGAAAGCAACTCAAAATGGGTCAACAAGCTTACTTTAATCAAACAAACACACATTACCTAGTTCAGGGGAAAAAGGTCAGCACCCCTAACTTCAGAGTTACAGAACTTACAGATCAAACAGACAGGCTTCCAAACTGTCCAACCATTATATCAATACCAAATCACAGTTACCAGAGAGGGAAGCATCAACATCTGGGTTTTCAAAGCCGGGGGGCTCTCAACAACGGCTTCCCAGAGTCTCATCTGGTCAAATCACACAACACTTCTCAAAGTGAGTCCCAAAGCAAAGCCTCTCCTCAGAGTTTATATAGCCTTCTCCTGGCTCAAAGATTGTAACAATCTCCTTGACCCACTGCCCAATCACAAAGTATCAAGGTGTGGGCTTTCCTGAAAAACAAGCCCCCCACCACAGGCTCCAGGTGCACTTAAGCTAGGGGCAGGGAAGATCTTTAAATTTGCATTTCCATTACACTGGGGATAGATGATTTGACTTCAAAGTGCCCTAGACAACTCTCCAAAATTCTATAAGTTGCAGAGCAGAGGTTAGTGTGAACTGGTAAAGACTGTTTTTTAAGCCACTGGGATAGCAGATCTAGTAAAAAAATTTCCGGTCTTGATCTTCTTCTCTTAATTCATATATGAATTTAGATATAAACTGATGATTAATTTAAAATGTTTTTATCATACATTTAATAGTTACCAACACAATTAAATTAAATGTATATTGTATATTATATCTATCTATCTATCTATCAAATGGCATATATAACCCAAGTCCCAAAGCTCATTGATATAGAATTCTCTCCTCATTGGTGGTTATCAATTCCATATACCTAGGGAGGTATGAGCTGAATTTCCTCTTCAGTGAGATCTGGGACCCTTTCTGAGCTGAGTTCCTACCTCCCAATGGGAGACTTCCTTCATCATGTATTGTCTGGTACATATTCTCCCATGTATACCTTCTTTGATTTTGTTTTACTATAGATTTGAATACATGGGGTTCTTTGCTATTCTGTGTGTTCATGGTGAAACTCATACTCGGTGGGAAGACAGTCAAGTCTTTTAAAGATCAGGCTGTCATTTCCCCATTAATGAACAAGGATTGAATGTAAACCCCCCTCTAGACTAATAATATTTAAGGGAGCAAAGAGATATAACTCTAACCTGGTCCCTCTCCTCTCTCTAAAGAGAGCAGAATGGTCAGCCTCTGCCCTCTGCTTCCCCTCCTGAAAGGAACTAAAGCCTCCCTTGGAAAAGAGTACAGGGAGAAAAAGCTAGAAATGTCTGTTTTGCTTCCCTTCAAGCCACACAACCACATCATTATGCTACATGTGGGGGGAACAGCCTTACTACCCATCATAATAGTGTTTACAAAGTGCTTTCAAGTTTGCAAAGTGCTTTACAAATATCTCATTTAATCCTTACAACAATCTTTGATGATATATGTTATTTTTATTCCTATATTACAGATGAGAAAATTGGGGCAAACTGAGGTTAAGTGACTTGCCCAGGGTCACACAGCAAGTAAGTCTAAAACTGTACTTGAACCCTGAACTTCCTGACTCTAAGTCCAAGGTTCTATCCATTCACCTCCTAGTAAAATCTTCTGTAATTTATAAGGCTTTCATTTAAATAAGGTAGAACCAAATGAAAGAAAAAAACATTATAAAATAAGGAAAGAAATTTTTTTTTTCTTCTGTGAAACTGATATAAAAAATTAAATGGAACATCTCCATTTCAAAGAGTTTTGTTTTCCAAAGTAGTCAGTTGGTGAGGGTGATGGGTACATATCCTAAATATGCCATTACTCCCTAAAACATTTCTATCTACTCTTTGAGGAGACCTTCCTCTACTCTGTCCCATATACATATACACACATACATATACATACATATATACATACACACATACACACAAACACACACACATCTATCTTGGTACTTTAGAACCTGATTTTGATTTAATTTTTTTAATGATACTGACCAGTTTTATCCTTTGACTTTTCTATCATATTTGGTTCCAAATGACTTTTAGCTGCTTCTGAAAAAATGAAATCCAGCCTTTAGGACAAAGGTTTGCCATTGAGCACATTTGAAAGAATGTACACAGGCTCTGAAGGTAACTCAGAGAGGTGTGGCCAACACTCTGAACAAAGGTTGCATTATTGGAATTAGGGAATATTCAGTCTCCCAAGGAGACTACTTTGCAGGGGACACACTCATCTAGATGTCAAATGTCTGATAGATCCCCTTTTAAAAGCAGTCATATTACTTTCTAGTTGCACTTTGTATTGGTGTGAAATAAAGATAAATATTGCCTTAATTTCTGTACATATCATCCCTGGTGATATTATTTTGAATAAGATAAAGGATTAAGTTGATATTAATATAAGTGGAATATCTTTGGAAAATGTATTTTAGGACCAAATATCATCTTAAAAATGCAAACAGAAAACTCCCTTTTAACAATTTCCTTTATTCTATTAATCCAGAAGCTTTTCTTGTGTGTGCTACTGCTTCCCTGGAAAAGGAAACTCCCAGATGTTGAAGGACAAATACTAAATCACTTCAAATTGAGAAAACTTGTCAAAAAAACTACCACCTTTCCAAAAAGTTCTTGGGGAAGACTAAGGTCCTTCTATTGAATAATATGGATAATTTCCATTTTTGACTTACAGATATGAGTCATAACTGGATTTAGGGTTATTCATCTTGGTGAAAGAATGAGTTGTCATCTCTCCTGTTCACCAAGTATGTCAGTGTATCAAGCTCTTTGGGGTTGGTTGGTTAATGAGATGAAGACCTTCCTCCACTCTGTCCCATGTACATATACACACATACATATACATACATATATGCATACACACACACACATATATATACACATATATGTATGTATGTATGTAATGAGAAAGAGAGAAAGAGAGAGAGAGAGAGAGAGAAGAGACAAGACTATGTGGAGCCTAATTTACAGGGCTTCCACCAACTGGGTTTTTATTTGGTCCTCATTCTCCTATATTATTTCCCTTTGGTGGGGCTTGGGGAAGGGGATGTGATGTGGTTAAAGTTCTGCCTTCTCCTGAAGAAAACAAAATATCACTGACAGCTCTTCCTGGCTGTCTGTTTTAGTAATTCCAGATGTGCAAATAAAAGGAAAACTGACAACAATGTACTGTCAAAGTGAAAAGGAAATCAAATGTGTAGACTGTTTCCTAAACATTAAGAAGACCCCCCTCAAACCTAGAATCAATATTTGCATTTTAATCTTTGCTTAATTTGAAAGATTATGGGGCTTCACTAAAGATGAAAGCTCTTTGAAGTCATGGGTGTTTGTTTTTCTTTTCTTCTTATTGCAATTTGATAAAAGTTTGGAGGAAGCAGATACTGGTTTAAGAATCCCACATTCAACAGCTGCTCTGTCCCTCTGCACACCATTTCTAGGGGCCTAGGACCTATTCTCAATACTTTCATATTATTATTTATGGCTTCAAACTTTTTTTTTTACTTACCCTGAACCAATACTGGGGTCTCAGCACTAACTCCTGAATCCAAATAATTATAATCTCATAGGATTTGGAACATCCTGGTTCTATTTGGTGCTCTAGGCATAAGGTGAGCCACTAGACTTCCACAATTAAGTTCAATTGGCAAATCATAACTATAACAGGACCATCCTATTCACTTCATTTCTATTGCCAAAGCCTGGATTAAAGAAGTAATAAACAAGTATGGTAGCCATTAATGATTCAAATTTTAGAATCCTCAAAGTCTCAATTAGCTAGAATATTGGAACACTGGATAATCAATAAGTAAGTTAGTGGAAAAGATTCCTGAGTAACTGAAATAGATGCCGTGATATTCATGCACTTATAGGGAAATTTGTTAGCTCTTCTCTCAGAACCTATTTACTGATGTTTTCCATGTAATAATTCTAATAAATTTGGTGATTTCATGAGTGGGAGTTTATAGCATCAAATCTGAAGAGAATGTACTGAAGACAAGCAATGAGAAATAACAATGGGCAATAAGAGCTAGATGATGAATAAATACAGGTGGAGAAAGATAAATGATTGATAGATCAGACGGAAAGATAGCTAACTTATAGAGATAGATAACGACTTATATCGATAGACAGACAGACTAGCACTTGAAACTTTATCAAACACTATCCTTACAACAGTCCTGAGGTGAAATGCGTTGCCTCTGAGAGCTTGTGATCTATCCTGATCACATAACTAATGAAAGTATGAGGTAGGATCTGAACTCAGGTCTCCTGATACTAATGTAGAATGCAAACCACAATAATATGCTACTTTGACACAGAAGGATTTCAAGAATTTTTTTTTCTAAATAGTCCATTTTAGAAGTGGACAGTGTGGGGATTTCATTTCCTCAATTGTGTTTATATAACAAAATGTTTTTGTTTTTCTTTTTTTTTAAATAAATAGCAAGAGAGGTAGGAAGAAAAATAAATTTTTGATAATTGGAGAAAATATACCTAAAATAATCAACAATTAGCTTTCTAAATAAAAACCACTAAAGACATGAGACCTTAAAAAGTGAGGCTTTATATATCTTAATTTAGAGGTAAATAACCTCATATACATCAATAGGTCCAGAGAGCATTGCTCTATTATATAGCAGTGTATAATGTATCAGTGTATTTTGTATTATATAATAAAAATTAATAGTCATAATAATGATTCTGATATATTAAGAAACGTCTTGGGGGGCAGAGCCAAGATGGCGGAGTAGAAACAGCACTTCCAAGGTGCTCTGCCCCAAACTGCCTCCAAACAATGTGAAAGGGGAATCTGAACAACTTCTGGAGCCCCAGCACCCACAGAACGACACAGAGAAGCTAACCTCCTGCTGAGGACAGCCCAGCAGCCTTGCAGGGAGTGACCAGCACAGCACTCTGAGAGCAGGCAGCACAGCACGCTGGGAACCAACAGGGCAGCTCTCTGGGAGCTGACCCCAGGCCCTCATGAGCCATGGTTTTAGCCCCAGGGCAGCCGGGCCAGCAGCCAGCTGGAGGGACCCCAGAACACCAGCAGCTATGGCGATTCCAGAACTGTCAGCATAGATATGTCTAGGACAAAGTGAGAGGTTAGTGCCCTATGGACTTTGGGACCAGTATTTGGGGAACACATCAGCTTCCTCCCCTGGAGGTGAAAAGCTGCTGAGCAAACAGGGCACAGAGGCCATTTTGCAGCGTCAGTGGCAGCTCCAGCTCCTGGTCTGCAAACTGTAGAGAGATCCAGCAATCAGTCAGGGGTTAATCGCTCTTGCTTTAAACTGCTTGGATCTGGATTGTGGTTTGGGGTGGGTATTCAGCTTGGCAGAGCATGTGGAGGCTTTACAGAGGCCACCCAACCTGCGCAAGTTGTGAAGACCCCATGTTTGGGACAGAAGCTCTCCTGTCTGGTGGCAGAGTCCTTCTGTGGAAACAAGCCCCCAAATCAAGTAATTAAGTGGCAATATGCCCAGGCAAAGGAAACAAAATAAACAGAAAAATGCAACTTTATACTCCTATTTTGGGGGCAAAGAGGATCAAAACATGGAACAGGAAGAGGACTGTGAGGTCAGAACTCCTGCACCAAAAGCCCCAAAGGAAAATACAAGCTGGCTACAGGCCATAGAGGACCTTAAGAAGCAGATAAGAGAAGTGGGGGAAAAATTGGGAAAAGAAATGAGAAAGATGCAAGAAAAGTATGAAATGACAGTCAACAGCCTAAGGAAAACAACACCTTAAAAATTAGACTAACTCAAATGGCAAAAGAGGCCCAGAAAGGCAATGAGGAGAACAATACCTTAAAAAGCCGAATTTGCCAGATGGAAAAAGACTCTCAAAAGCTCACTGAGGAGAATCACTCCTTCAGAATTAGACTGGAGCACATGGAAGCTAGTGACTGTATGAGAAATCAAGATGCTGTTAAACAGACCCAAACAAATGAAAGAATAGAAGGCAATGTGAAATATCTCATGGGAAAAACCACTAACCTGGAAAATAGATCCGGGAGAGATAATGAAAAATTATTGGACTAGATGAAAGACATGATCAAAGAAAGAGACTAGAAATCATCCTTCAAGAAATTCTCAAGGAAAATTGCCCTGATGTTTTAGACCCAGTGGGCAAAACAGAGGTTGAAAGAATCCACCGATCACTTCCTGAAAAGGATCCCAATAAGAAAACTCCTAGGAATATTATAGCCAGGTTCCAGACCTCCCAGATCGAGGAGAAAATACTACAAGCAGCCAGGAAGAAACAATTCCAATATTGTGGAAACACAATCAGAATAGCACAGGACCTGGCAGCTTCTACACTGAGGGACTGAAGGGCATGAAATATGATATTCCAGAGGGCAAAAGAGCTGGGATTGAAGCCAAGGGTCACCTACCCAGCAAAACTGAGTATCTTGTTTCAGGGGAAAATATGGTCATTCAGTGGAATAGAGGACTTTCAAGCATTCTTGAGGAAACAACCAGAGTTGAATAGAAAATTTGACATTAAGACACAAGAAGCAAGAGATGCTTGAGAAGGTAATCAGGGAAAAGAAATCAAAAGGAACTTATCAAAGTTCAACTGTTAACATTCCTACATGGAATAGCAATAACTGTGTCTGATGAAACCTTTCTCGTTATGAAAATAATTGAAGAAGGGTATGTGGACATATGAATACATATGTGGATGAGTGTATATATGTTTACAGGTATATATGGATAGAGGGCACAGGTTGAATTTGTTGGGAAGAGATGATACTTAAGGGGTGAAGTTAAGAGGTGAGAAAGGAAAGTGACAAGAGGAGATGGGGAGAGACAGGGTAAGGTAAACTATCTCATGTAGAAGAGGCAAGGGGAAGTAGTTGCAGGGGAGGGGAAGAACAGGAAGGCAAAAAGGTAAAACCCTATTCTCATTGAATTTGGCTCAGGGAGAGAATCACATACATACTAAATGGGATATCTCACCCTGCAGCAGAGTAGGGGGAAGGGGGATGAGGGGGGATGATGGAGGGGAGGGCATTCTGGGGGGAGGGGAGGTTGGAAGTACGCACTATCAAAGAGAGACAGGATCAAAGTAGGGAATGGACCAGGTGGGGGGTGAGATGGGTGGGAGGGAAATATAAGCATTCTTTTACAATATATCTACTATGGTAATGTTTTGAATAGCTATACATGTACAACACATACTGAAATGCTTATCTTCTCAGAGGGAGTGGGTGACAAGGGAGGAAGGGAATAGATCTGAAATTCGAAGTCTTAAAATTAAATGTTTCAAATATATATAAATACTATTATTAATACTATTCTGCATGTAATTGGGAGATAAGATGTTTAGGCATTGGGGCTCAGAGATTCACCTTTCCCTAATGGCAAAGTTGAAGGGGTTATAGGAGAAGATATGGGAGAGAGCAGATTGGATGAGGGGATATCTTGTGGGACTGCTATTCTGGGGTGGTGGGTAGGGAAAAATGGGGAAAATTGTAACTCAAAATCTGGTGGAAATGAATGATGTAAACCAGAAGTTAATAAAACATTTGTTAAACAAAAAACAAAAAAACAACAAAAAAAGAAATATCTTATTTATTCTATCAAAAATAGCAATAGAGTATGTAATATTCTGGGAAATGCTGCAGCCAAAATGATTTTTAAAAATTTATTAAGTAATAGGAAAAGTCCTTAGTTATCCACAAAGCTTGACTCTCCAATGCAAAACTCATTTTCTGGGCATTCTGTAGGAAATGGTTTTGCTCTCTGAAGGAGGAGGCATAAGGAATGTTGAAACAGAACAATGTCAAAGGAAATTTAGTTATTATCTTGGCCAAAGGGATGAGTTCAGATATAGGGTATCCCAAAAGTTTCAGTGCAGCTTTAAGCTATTAAAAATTTTATAAAGCTTGGATCTGTGGCCAAAAGCATAGCTGAATTTTCTAAACTTTAAGGTGCACTGAGACTTTTGGGACATCTTGAATTCTAGGAGCAAATAATATAGAAAAAATAGTACATAAACTTTTCTGAAGTTGATTCCACTCACCATCAGTACTTATGGACAACATAAAATCAGTAGACCTGAAAGACGAAAAGCTCTTCTTGCAAGAGAACTCATCAGGCATTGTATCCAAACAGCAGCCCTGGGTGTGATACAAGGCTAGAAAATGAAGGCCACCTTACTGAAGCCTGAAGTGGATATATGTTTTTCTGGAATGACTGAATTGATTGGAATTTCTGTGAAACTGGTGTAGGTTTTGAAATCAAATCTAATCTAGTCAATGAGCTTGTATGCCCACCAAAAGGAATGTACAACAGGTTCATGACAATGAAATTACCATTTGTAGAAAAGTGCCATAGCACTATCATTAGTGCATATGCTCCCACTGTGATGAGATCTGATAAGGTCAAAGAAAAAATTTATGAAGACCCGGATATCCTTGTCATCAATGTGCTGAGAGGACAGGCTCTTAATTCTGGGTAACTTTGAGGCCAGAGGAGTCACAAACCATCAGACACAGCAAAAAGTCCTTAGGAAGGATGGGGTTGAAAACAGCACTAGCAAAGGTCGCTTATTACTGAAGAAGACTTGCACATCTCATGACCTTCTCATCACCAACACTGTCTTCCAATTACATGCAATTAAACTTTGCGGATGCACCCACTGGCATTTAAAAGACCATTATCACTGCAAGGAGAAGAGACATATAAGATATAGACAGATAAGGGCAATGTGTGGTACAGAGGGTTAAAAACCTCACAAATTTATCCTCTCTGAGATAAACAAAAACTGAAGCCCCAATTCATGACTGTCAGAAGACTGGACACCAACAGATTAGAGTGCTTCTCTCTGAGGGAACAGTTTGTTGCTGATTTAGAGGCAAAGCTGAGCCAATATACAGTTGCAAAAATTTAGCTGAAAGGGAGTGAGCAGTTTTCAGAGATTTAGTGCACAGCATCACATTTACTCATCTGGGCCAGAACACTCACAAACATCAGGACTGGTTTGAAGGAAATGATGGGGAAAATTCAGAAGCTAATAAATTAAAAACAGGGTTTGCCAGCAGTATAGTTCATCCTAAGAAGATGTTGCTTAACTCCATTAAAAGTCACATGCAAGTAAAGCGAAGAGAGATGAAGGATTCTTGCAGTAAGAAGGCAGATGAAAGTGAGTTTCATGCTTATATTAATGATTTAAAACACTTCTATATGCCCTGAAAGCTATTTATGAGCCAATGACCTTTGGTACATCTCAACTACTCAGTGCTGATGGAGCCACACTGATCAGGACATGATAAGGACACGGTCCTGGAGAGATGGGCTGAACATTTTCATGGGGTTCTCACAGATTGTCATCAACCAATGCTGAAGCCATTGACCATTAGCCTCAGGTTGAAATCAATCCCTCTCTAACTAAACATCCAACTGAAGAGGTTCTGAATGCCAATAGGCTCTTCTCATGTGGCAAAGTTCCTGGTACTGATTCCATTCCAGCAGAGATCTATAAGGCAAGGGGTTCACTGCTCATACAAAAGCTGATGGAAATCTTCCAGAGAGAGAACTTTACCCCACCCCCGAATTCAAGGGTATCTCCATTGCCCATCTTTATAAAGAAACATGAAATAAGTTGTCCTATGACAACTACAGTGGAGGAGTGAGGAGGGAGAGGGAGGGTGTATCTCTTTGTTATTGCTGTCAAGATGCTTGCTAGAGTTCTCCTTAATTAACTAATCCTTCACCTAGAAGAAGATCATATATCTGTGAGCTAGTGTGGCTTCAGAAAGAATTGAAGAATGGTCAACACACGGTTTGCTGCCTGACCACTCAATGGAAAATGCCAGGAGCAGAATAGAGCTCTGTCTACAATGTTTGTCGATATGACCAACATCTTTGATACTCTCAGTTGTGAGGACCTTTGGAAGATCATGGTAAAATTTGGTTGTCCAGGGAAGTTTATCTGTACCCTAGGTCAGTTTCATGAGGGCATGTTTGCACAGGTTCTAGATAATGAATGATGCTTTTGCACTTTGGCAGTCATCAGTGGAGTGAAGAATGGCTATGTGCTTGTTTCCATGGTTTTAATTGTAGTGCTTTTCATGATATTGTCGGATTCCTTTGATGGGGATGGAAATAACATCAAGGTCAGCTAGCATGCTGATTGTAAATTATTTAATTTAGAAAGGATATAGGAAAAGACTAAAGTGGAGAGAGATTAGGTGTGCGACTTTTTATTTGCACTCAATGCAGCCTTTGAGGCTGAGATGCAACACAATATGCATCAATTCTCTGCTGCTTATGCTAATTTTGGTTTGACAATTAACATAAAAAAACCCAGAGGTTCACCAGCCAGCATTGTACCATCCATATGTAGAACTATTGGTTACAGCAAATGGAGAAATTTTGAATTTTGTGGATAAGTTCACTTACCTAGGCAGTATACTTTCCAGGGATGCCCACACAGAGGATGAGGTTGAGGTACACATTGCCAGAGCTAGCTCAGTGTTTGGGAGACTGAAGGAAAGTATGGGAGAAATGAGGTATGAGGCTGCCTATTAAACTGAAAGTCTAGAGTTGTTACGCTGATCTGGTTGTATGCCTGTGAGACCTGGGCAGTCTACCAGTTCCATGTCAGAAAATTGAACTGTTTTCATTTGAATTGCCTTAGGAAGATCACCTGGCAAGATAAGGTAACAAATACTCAAGCTAAAGTGCCAAGCATTCAAACCCTACTGCAGAGAGTGCAATCCAATGGGCTGATCATGTTGTTCAAATGTTTTAAGCAAACATGCATTTGCTTAAAAGACTATTTTACACATAAGGCAAGCCTTCCCATGGAAGTCAGAAGAAGCAATACAAGAATAGTCTCAAAGTCTCTTTTAAGAACTTTGGTATTGCTTGTGAGACACGGGATACTCTAACACAGGACTGTCCAGCATCTTGTGCTCACATCAAAGGTACTGTTTTCAATGAGCAAAACAGAACTTCAGTGGCACAAAGGAAATGTGAGATGAACAAATCTAGAAACATCTCCACTCCAAATAAGTAAAGCCTTCTGGACTTATCCGCAGTTGGACACATTCTATATTGACCCTGGTGTCATAATTTCATTTTGGTCCTCTCTGAGTGCAAAGGACAAAGAACAAACCGTACAAATAAATACTTCTTAAGTGTTAGACTTAATTCAAGAGTCTGCACTTCAGAGGCTTGTCAAACCACCAGAAGATAAATATCCTAACAAATATTATTGTCAGGCACTTTAGGTCCTCTGTCCCAAAGGGCATTGGATTATTCTGTGGGTGTGATATCAGTCCCGGTGGCTTCCAGAGAAGGTGATAATTGTTTATTGACAAGACTCATCATGTCCCCAGGAATCAGGTATGGAGCAAGACTGAACCACCAATTTCGATACTCCTCTACATGGGCCAAGGGGCCTGCTTAATGCTTCACTTTGCTCCTCATCTAAAAGTATCTCACAGTACCCTAGAATCAGAGATTTTCCACTGGAATGGACCTCATGGGGTACTGAGTCCAACTCCATTATGTTACTGATTAGGACAGTGAGTCTGACAGAAGTTACATAACTTGCCTTGGGTCACTCATCTAGTTAAATGTCTGAATTAGAATTTGAACTCAGGTGTTCCCAACTCCAAGCCCAGAGCTCTATGTATTGTGCCACCTGCCTGCCTCTCCTTTAGTCATTATCATGTAGTCACTCGCCTATAGTCCCTACCTAATGTCTTAATTTAAAAATCAGTGGTTCTATCAGGCTAATCCGCTTCCAACACTTCATTTTCCAAGCCTTGGGTGCTTTAGATGATATTGTTGATTTACTCTGATCAAAAAAAGGAAAAGAAAATAAAAGTCATTCAGTGATTAGCCTTCTAATGATGACCAAGCAAAGCCTGAATGGCCGCTCTGTCAAGTATATTATAATGGGGATGACTATAGTGGGGATGTGTCAGATTAGATAACCATTGAAATCCCTTTCAAGCCTTAAATCCTGAGATTCTGATACCCTCTAAACTTTACTTGGATGATGCTCAAACACACTGTATAGTCCCTTGCAGGGTTCATGCTTGTAACTCATCCTGCTTGGTAGAACCTTCCAGAGCCTTGCTCCCTGATAGACTAGCCTTTACAACCCTGAGAGTCATTCAGTTCCACAGTGGAGTATTCTGCTAGGACTAGGATAGGTTATTTTTATTGCAAGTAATAATAATAAGTTACATCTAACTAAAGTCCTTTACCATAGCTTCAATACTAGAAGTATTCAGGTAATACAGGGTTCTTACAGGAGAAGCCAGAATCATATTCAACAAGCAGAGCTCCAACTCTGGTAGGTCCTCCTAATCCCAAATGGTTTAGGGTATGATGTGAATTGTGTATGTCTATTGTTAGGAGTTCAGAAAGGCTTATTACTAGAAGACTGATCATCATACAGTATTCCATTATAGTTACTCATACATATCATTGGCTAGATTATCAAGGGAATACTACCTACATATATTATGGTTATATGAGGGACATCCTATTTTGATGGTTCTCTGACATCCTGATCATCCTTTTTGTTTCATAGGATACAGAGGTCATAAAGGGATTTGATAGAGATAACAAATCCTTGAACTGATAGTAGATGCAGCACTATGTATGTAGTTTTGAAGGATAAAAGAGAGAGACTTAGAGATGAGGGGAGCTGGAGTGATAGCTCATTCTGTAGTCCCTGGGCTCCAGGTGAAAAAGGAACCTCAAAAAGGTATGAAGCACTTCTAATGAAAGGAGGCTTCAAGGTTAAAATAGTGTGTGAGCCAGATCACTACACAGTTGAGCCAGAGACCTTGGAGTAGACTTCCAAGAACATGGAATGAATAAAATAGTTCTTACCTTCAAAGAGCTTACACTTTACTAGGGGGAAATGATATACACAGGTAAGTATGGATAATATAACAAAGCAGTCATTTCAGGTTGGGGAAGAACATTGACAAGACAGGATCAGGGATTATTAAAGGCCTCATTGTGGGAGGTGGCACTTGAGTTAAGGATTCTAAGTGATAGAAGTGACAAATGAGGACATTCCAGACATGGGGGAAAGATAGTGCCAAGATACTGAGATGAGATAGAGGTTCACTCATAGAGCATAGAAAGTAGGCCAGTTTTTCTGGTATGTAAAGTAAATGAGTAATGGGGTGGTAAGTGAACATAGACTGAGGTCATATTATAAAGACTTTAAATGCCCCAACGGTAGAATTGTGATTTTATTCTAGAGTTAATAGGGAACCAATGGAGCAGGTTAGCATCCAAATCCAAAGAGATTCTTAGACCTAATGAGGTTTTATTATTTTATTTTACTAGATTTTACTGATAGTTTCGTTTCATATTACTTAGATTTTATTCTATACTCCTCCTTTCTCCTCTCAAGTTATCCTTTATTTTATTTATTTAAAGTCTTTTTAAAAAGACTTTAAGAAAAAGAAAAACAATTATAAAAAACTAATCAACACATCAAAAAAAAAACACCATGACATCATATGAAATATTCCACACACATGGAACTTCATGTTCACCAAGAAATAGGGTGGAGATACATGATAATATCTATTCTTTGGGGCCAAGTTCTTTCTTTGTAATTTTGTAACATTTATTTTAAATTATTTTGTGGTTATTATTCTTCCTATTTAAACTACCAAAGTCATATTGTATCAATTCATTGGTGTCTATCTATGCTTCTTTATAATGAACATATTTACAGCACAATAATATTGATATGGACAACTGAGAGGAATACAGGATGGCAGAGCCAATTGGAATTTAAAGAGCATTTATTAGCCAGCCACCGACTGTCTCCCAGGTAAAGACCAAGGGAAGACAGCCCAAGCAGCCTGTCCAGCAAGCTTTTATGCAGTAAATACACTTCCTGAAACAAACAGCGGTAAGCAACAAGGGTATGCAAATGTTGCTACATAGGAAGTAAACTAAAGGGGTCTTGCAAGCTAACAGGGCAGATCTTGTCTTGGTTACAGGGATGTTTGCATAGGCAGGCACAGGGCGAGACTTCACAATGGTCATAGCTTCATGGGTGGTTTCTGGGACCCCCTGAGGGGCCTTGTGTAGGAACTAGCACTATGGGAACCTGACTGACACTTAAATATTAGAATATTACATTCATACATCACAATTTACTTACCATTCTCCAATTGATGGGCATCCATTTTGTTTCCAGATTTTTGCATACAAAAAGTGCTACTACAAATATTTTGATATATATGCAGTCTTTCTTTTTGCCAACAACCTTGTTGGAGTTTATTCCTAGCAGTAAAATCTCTGGGACAAGGAGTATAGATATTGTAGCTACTTTATTTACATAATTCCAAGTTATTCCCAAATGTTTACACACAACTCCATCAATGTTCCTCTTTCTACAAATCCTCCAAGATAGACTATTTCCATCTTTCATCAACTATGCTAATTTACTGGATTTATACGTTATTGTTCTTGTGCGTATTTTCTTTTGCAACATGGTTTATATTGAAATAGGTTTGGCATGACTTCACATGTATTTATTTGTTCTTTAGTTGTTGACTCTTCGTAACTCTTTTTTGGATTTTCTTGGCAAAGATACATTTAATTGGCAAATATTTAATGAAATAAACAATAATATATTAAAAAAGAAAAATGTCAGTTGTAAATATTCAGTGTCAGAACTTACTTGCTGTTTTTAAATAAGAGCTTCTTCAAAGGACATTAATTAATAATTCAAAAATGTAGGATTGTAAACAATTAACAACCACATGGAAGAATGTTCCAAATCACTAATCATAAGAGAAAATAAATGAAAGAAACCCTGAGGTTTATATATGTGCATATGTTTGTATGTATGTGCGTATATACACACACACAAACACACACACACATATATTCTTCACTCAGTATTCATCAGTTCTCTGTCTCTGGAGGTAGATAACATTTTCATCATGGGTCCTTTCGAATTGTCTTGCATCATAGTCATGATGACAGTAGCCAAGACCTTCACAGTTCATCATCCTCAGAATGCTGCTGTAACTGTGTGCAATTTTCTCCTCATTCTGCTCATTTCATTTTTCATCAATTCATACAAGATTTCCCAGGGTTTTTCTGAATTAATTTTGTTTGTCATTTTTTTAATACAGTAGTATTCCATCACAATCATATACTACAACTTGATCAGGCATTCCCCAATTGATAGTCATTCCCTCAATTTCTAATTCTTCACCATCACAAAAGGAGTTGCTATAAATGTTTTTGTACAAATAGGTCCTTTTCCCTTTTATTCAGTCTCTTTGTGGTACAGACCTAGTAGAGGTATTACTGGGTTAGAAAGCTCTTTGATCATAGTTTTAAGCTCTTTGACCATAGTTCCAAATTGTTCTCTAGAGTGGTGGGGTCAGTTTACAATTCCACCAACAGTGCATTAGTGACCCTATTTTTTCCATATCCCCTACAGCATTTGTCACTTTCTTTTTCTGTCATGTTAGCCAATATGATAGGTATGAGGTAGTACTGCAGAATTCTTTTAATTTGAATTTCTCTAATCATTAGTGATTTAGAGCATTTTTATGTAACTATTGATAGCTTTGATTTTTTCTAAAAACTGCTCGTTGATATCATTTTGACCATATGTCAATTTGGGAATGGCTCCTATTTTTTTATAAATTTGACTCAATTATATATTTGAGAAAGGAAGTCTTTATTAGAGAAACTTACTTTAAATATTTTTTCCCCAGCTTCCTACTTTTCTTTTAATTTTTTTAATGTTGGATACTTCTTTTTTTAATTTTCTTGGTCTTTATTAATTTGTTTGTTTACTTTTAGTTTACAAGATTCAGTTCCACAATTCTTTGAGTTTCAAATTTTCTTCCCCACTCCCCTCGCTCCCCCCCCATGGCAGCATACAATCAAGTATAGGACCTGCAAATACTTTCACATTAGACATTAGTCAGGTTATAAAGAAGGAGTGTAATGGATAGAATGAACAATGGGGAAGAGGAAACAAAACCAAACAAGAAAAAGAAAGAGAGCAGGTAGTTTGCTTCAATCTGCATTCAAACTCTGTTATTTCTAGTTCTTCCTCTGAATGTAGACATCTCTCTCTATCATGAGTCTTTTGGAATTGACTTATAACTTTCAAGCATTCTTGATGAAAAAACCAGAGTTGAATAGAAAATCTGACATTCTGACACAAGAAGCAAGAGATACTTGAGAAGGTAAACAGGGGAAAGAAATCATAAGAAGCTTATCAAAGTTGAACTATTTACATTTCTACATGGAAAAACGATAAATGTAACTGATGAAACCTTTCTCAGTATGAAAATAGTTGAAGAAGGGTATATGAGCATATGAATACATGTGTGAATGTGTGTATAAATGTTTACAGGTATATATAGATAGAAGACACAGGTCGAATTTAGTGGGAAGGGATGATACTTAAAAGGTGAAATTAGGTGTGAGAGGAATATAATGAGAGGAGATGGGGAGAGACTGATTGGGGTAAATTATCTCATATAGAAGAGGCAAGGCAAAATGGTTACAAGGGAGAGGAAGAACAGGAAGGCAAAAAAGGCAAAACCTTATTCTCATTGAATTTGGCTCAGGGAGAGAATGACATACATACTAAATAGGATATTTCACCCTACAGGAGAGTAGGAGGGAAAGGGATGAAAGGGGGTATGATGTAAGGGAGGGTCAGAAGGGAAGTGGGGGAGGGAAATTGGGAGCACCTACTTTTGAGGGGGGACAGTATCAAAGTAGGGAATGGATCAGGTGGGAGGTGAGATAGTAGGGAGGGAAATATAGTCAGTCTTTTACAATGTATCTGCTATGGTAATATTCTGTATACCTACACGTGTCCAACATAAACTGAATTACTTATCTTCCCAGCGGGAGTGGGTGGCAAGGGAGGAAGGGAATGAATCTGGAAATCGAAGTTTTAAAATCAAATGTTTTAAAAATAAAAATAAAAAAAAGAAATGATGAAGGGAGTGGTTTCAGGAAAAAAATATGACAAGACTTATATCCACTAATGCAAAGTGAAGTGAGAATGGGGACATCATTAAGCACAGAAACAGCAATGCTGCAAATGATTATCAACTGAAAGACTTGGTTACTCTGATCAATACAATGATCCAAGACAATTTCAAAGGCCTCATGGTAAAAAAAAATGCTATCCAACTCCAGAAAGAAAGAGAGGAGGAGAGAGAAAGACAGAGACAGAGAGACAGAACAAATGAACTCAGTGCAGAATGAAGTACAATGTTCTTGCTTGGTTTATTTTCTTTCATTTTTTTTTAAAGCAATTGGGGTTAAGTAACTTGCTCAAGGTTACATGGCCAGTCATTATTTATGTGTGGGTGCTCATTTTCTGAGGCTGGAACCGATCCCGGGTCCTCCTGACTCCAGGGCTGGCGCTTTACTCCCAGCCCCACCTAGCCGTCCCTCTTTCATTTTTTTGTGACATGGTTAATATGGAAAGATGTTTTGAATGATTTCTTAAGTATAATTGATATCATGTTGCTTGCTTGCTTGCCTTCACAGTGGGAAGAGGAAGGAGAGAATTTGGAACTCAAAATTGATAAAGAAAAGAATGTTAAAAATAAATAATAAATTTGAAAAAATTTAATTTAACAGACATTGCTTAAGTATTGCCTATAATTTGAGAACTACTTAAGGGATGGATGTTTTATGGATTTCTGTACACCCTCCTATTATTAAGGCACAGAAATAGATGCAATATCTAACTGGGTTTGTTGATTTCCAACAAAAGTGGAAACCTTAATACCTCTAGAGAATTTGTTTTCCAAGCAAGAGTGAGGTCTTAAAAATCAGAGCACAGGCTGAATTGTTTTTAACATCTCAGAGTTGTTAGAAGAAGACTCTCTAGGGATATTGAATTGCATAATGCTTTTTAGTTTCATCCGGTGTGTTTATTCTTTGAAAATATTCCCAAACCATAGTTTTACTAATAAGAACAAGAGAAGTTTTATAGCTTCATTCATACTCCATTAAAAAATTTTGCTCCATTTCTCATTCTACTTCCTATTTCTTTAAACTCTTTCACCTAGGGAAGGAATAACCTGGACATTACTATATTTCTTAGGATGACCTGTTTTCCTACAAATATCATCTACAAATAAATTAGAAATACTTTTTTAAAGTCCTAAACTTCAACATTTTAAAATTCTACTAAAAGAGCTTGAAATTAATTTCTTTTTTGAGGTGAATGTTCATTTCATATCTTCTTAAGCTCATTTCTTGAAAACATTTAAATGATGTCCCTTTAAAAATACTCCATTTATAGTGATACTTTAACACATGCCTGATACTTTAGATATGAATTCTTTATGCCTTCTTCGAAAGGAAGACATATTATGACCATTAAATACACAAATATATTTATGTTTTTCAATTTGGGTATTTTCCTTCTCCCTCCCCTTGGTAGTTTTGCTTTGTATTTTGTCTTTTCTCATTATATTATGCTTTCTTTGAGGGAAAGGACTATATTTACTGTTTTTTCATTATTATTATTTGTATCCCCAGCACTTAGCATAGTGCCTGGCACAAAGTATTGCTAAATAAATATTTATTGACTATTTGCTCTATATCATGGGGGCAGCTAGGTGGGACAGTAAATAGAGTGCCAGGCCCAGAATCAAGAAGACATCTTCCGAGTTCAAATGCCACTTCAGATTTATAAAACAGGGTTAATTGACTTATACAGGGTCACACAGTAATCTGAAGACATTGCTTTTAAGGGCCCAATTTTCTTCCCAAAAGTTTATAAAATGAGCTAGAGAAGGAAATATAAAACCATCCCAGTTTTTTTTTTTTTTTTGCCAAGAGAATACCAGACATGGCAAAAATGACAAAAAGTCTGATGTGACTGAAACCACTGAACAACAACAGTGACTACAATAACAACACTATATATTACACTTTTGAGATCATTATTGTGAAAATGCTTAATGAAATCTAATCTATTTATATCAAAAAAGTTGTCTCTGGAACAATTTGTGTATACCTTTAAGAAACTTTTGGGAAGAAAATTGGGCCCTTAAAAGCAACATCTTCCTTATTCCCAAATCAATGAAAGGTATGCTTCACCTCCATAAAAAGAGTTGCCTGATCTTGATAGACTTGCCTTGTCTAAGTGAAAGAAAAAAAAAAGTAAAACAACCAGTTTCACTGTTTTACATATTGAAATGACTAGCTTATCAGAGGTCAAATCAGTCCAAACTTAAAATAGATTTGTGTGCATAGCAATAGCCATAGGCTGGGTTTATATGCTGCCATTAGACCTGATGAAAGAAAGAAAAATATGGTCAACAAATCAGTGATGTGGATTATATGGTACAAGTCATCTGGTTTTATAAAAGTAATTTTTTTTTACTAATTTGACTGATGACAATGAGTTGAGACATTCCATGTGCAAATGACAGACCTCAGATCTTAAATTATTACAAAACTTCCATCACTCTTTCTTTCTCTCCCCCACCCCACAATAATGTTCTTGCTTATAGTTCAAAGCTAAAGTCCAACCAGTTAATCTGACCATTGGCTATTGAAAGCTTTGCTAGTGAACTGGCCAATGAATGCTAAGATCACTTAGAACTCCCTAGATCAAAACAGAATTTACTGTAATGTCAATTGCAAAAGTACAGAAATTCTCTTTAAAGTCAGTCTACTATGCTCTGACTGCCCAAGGGGGCTTTTTGATTAAAGTTGCAGAAGGAACTTATTATAACACTCTTTCCCCTCTAACACGTCACCCATGCCAAGATGTTGAGGGCAGTGTTTTGCAAGACTCAAGTGTATGACTAAGAAGGAGATGGGAAATAGCACACTAAATAGACCTACTCTTTAAGATCTCTCAGAGCAAGACTTGATTTAATGTCAAACATCCAGATGAAAAGATTGTAGCCCACTTTGCATCTAAGCTTAAATTCAACACTATCAAATTAATGAGTCCAAGATAGAACCCTATGGACATGTATTGTTAGAGATCTGGAGGAGAATCCAGCAAAAAAGTCAGAGAAAGGGTAGTCAGATAGATGGGAAGAAGAAAAAAAAAACCAGAGAGAGTGGTGCCCTGAAAACAGAGAGAAGAGATTATCAGGGAGGAAAGAGTAATAACTTTGTGAAAGGTTGTGGAGAAGTTGGGGTAAAAAAAAAAAAAAGCTGATTATAGATGAAGTGGTAATCTATATACAGATAAAATCACTGACTGATTAGAACAGAGATCAAAATAAACATCAAATTAGGTTAAATATGAGCAGAAGAAATTTCATATAATTATTGCAACTTCAATTTAACTTCTTTAATAAGTTTCTGCATTATTAAATGTGAAATAGACAACAGTAGAAACATAGTCTCTATCACTTTTTCCTAGAAAAGCTTAACTGATACAAAACAAGGAAAATGCCAAGTCCAAAAATTACCAAACAATATTCCTAAATATAAAGAAGAGCTATGAAATTAAAACAAATTTATTCAAAACATTGTGAAAAAGAAATGCAGAAGAAAAATACACTTATTCAAAATATTGAGAAAAATGCAAACGACTATAAGCATCATCATCTCACAAAATCACATTTGTTTAAAAAAATGGACAAGAAGAAAGCCAGCTTACTGCAATAGCATCTGTACGTGAAACTTAAAAGGGAAAAGAAAACAGCAAACAGACATGAAATGAATTAATCTGCTCAGTTGCTAATGCCTTCATCTCTAAGGCTATTTTTCAGTATTTATCTTGTATGTGCCAATTTAGGTGTATGTTTCTCCTCCAGTGGAATGTAAGATCCTTAAGGGTAGTGACTGTTTTTAATTTTCCTTTGTATTCCTAGAATTTAGTTCAAGGTCTGGCATATACTTAATAAACTCTTGTCGAATGATTGATTTTTGTTATGATATAGGGAACCACCAGAACTACCACATTTGGATTCTTACCACCTTAGTACTTAAAACCTAATATACTATGGAGATGAGTTGTAATAGTATTTAATAAAGTGAAAACCAAACCATAATATTTGGGAGGGAGGGAGTAATGAAGGAATAGAATGATAGGGTAGACAGTACAGAGATTAAATAACTCAGACTTAAGTGGCCCCAGATACATCTAAGGTAGATGGTTGTTGCTATTCATGATAAGTCATGAATTCTTCATTGTATGGGTCAATTAAGTTCATCTAGTATTGCAGGAATATAGGTTTATATTTCTGCACATTATCTTTCATATGGAATTTTTTGGATTAAGGGTTAGGAACTCATAGATTTCCTTTTGTATGGTCCATGGTAAGTTCTTGTGCAAAATTACAGCATATATTTAAAATGGAATCTACATTCTTTACAAATTATCTCAACTCTCCATAGGGAGAGAGATTATTATGTATTCATGATAGCTTATGAAAGGTTCATTAAAAGCAAAGGTTCATACAGAAAGAATGCTGCATTTGAAGTCAAAAGACCTGGGCTCAAATCCAAGCTTTGTGATCTGACTACTTTTGTGACCTTCAGCAAATTTCTTAAACTCTATAGGAAACCCTCAGTTTCCCTATATATAGAAAAAGAAGAGAAGGGTTGGAATAAACCATCTTTAAGGTCCTTTCTAGAATATGGGGGATATAGTATGCTATATAAAAAGACTGGAAATGGAGGGGGTGTGGGTTTATGAAGGGCATTGAAATCAGACAGATTTTTTAATCTTTATTCAAGGACATAACAGTGAACTACTAGAACTTACTGAAGAGGGAATGGTATGTTTTGACTTGTTTTAGAAAGATCATGTTGAAAGTTGAATGGAGGATGGGTTGGAGAGGGGAATGAAAGTGGTAGAGTCATAATTTCATGGCTCTATGATTCATAGTGGGTATGGAGCTTGGATCAAAAAATCACTGGAATAATTTCTCTTTGAAGAAGAATTACCTGTTTCATTTCTAGGATCTGAGAAAAGACAGATGCTTCCAGTTGTAGAGCCTTGATGGAGGGCTCTTCAATGAGATTTCCCAATGAATGGTTTCTCTCCAAAAGGAAATTCTTCTCCCTGCAATCCAGAAGAGGTAAAGATAGGTAATGCTTTCAGTCTTCAATCTATTTTTAGCTTCTTTCTCCTCCTTACTAAAGTCAAAGTTAGAAACATCATTCTGACTTAGAAACCCCTTGTGGATCACTTTATAATATTCAACTGCTAAACTGTTCATCAGTCTCATTTTAGAGAATTTTCTTTCAAAAAACTGCTAAGATCTCTCTAAGTCAGTGGTCTGCAAGTTGTATTTTTTTATTTTTTCTAGGAGAGCATTCTTTCTTTCCTCTTCATATGTAAATGAATAGGAAAGAAAAAAGGACAGGAACAAATGCTAAATCCAAGGGGCAACAATATTAATTTCTTTGTGTCTAGCTATATTCCTACCTTTATTATGTATATATGATTAGCAACAAACTACCCTACACTTATTTAGACACCATTTTTCTGAAAAGACCAAAACAGTTTTAAAAACATTATCTCACTTTTCTTAATAATGTTGCTAAGGGGAAATGGGGCAGCATGTATATTTTACTGATCAGATTCAAAGATTCAACAAGATTTTGATATGAATATTTAAGAAAAAGCTTTGTTCTCAAATTATTTATGTATCTTGAGAATATGTTTATAATTTCAGCAACATCAGGACAATACTCGATTTAAACTCTACCTCCTACTTCCCTCTCTAAAGCTATCCAACCCCTCTACTGTGATTTCTGAAATGTCACACTTAGGCAAGAAATTGGATTCTATCTTAAACTTTTTCCTTTCTCTTTCCCACCATCTTTTTGTACTTACTGAAACTTGGCTCCTTATCTATGGCACAGCTTTGTTAGTTATTCTTTCCAGCACTAGATACATTTTCAATTATTCTCCCAACACTGGATTAGCAGAGTTGGATATTCTTCTTGTCTCCCATTACCCCTTCTACATTCTGACTCTACCAATTTCATTCCCTACTCCAACCCATCTCCCATTCAACTTTCAATCTGATCTTCCTAAAACAAGTAAAATTATACCATTCTCTCTTCAGTAAGTTCCAGTGGTTCACTGTTATCTCCTTGAATAAAGATTTATAAATCTGTTTGATTTCAATGCCCTTCATAAACTCATACTCCCTCCATTTCCAGTCTTTTTTATAGCATACTGTATCCTCCATATTCTTTGTGATCCAGTGACACTAGCCTCCTTGCTATTATTTAAAAGTGACACTCTATCTTCTGGCTGAGAATTTTCACTCATTGCCCCCACCCCTGCTCGGGACTTTCTTCCTTCTCATTGCCACCTCCTAGCTACCTTGGTTTCCTTCAACTCTCTAATAATGTCCTATCTTCCCTGTTACTTTCCAATGTAATCTTACTGTCTTACCTTTCAGATTACTTGCAAATTAACCCATGTAAATCTTGTTTGTATTTATGCTTTTTGAATGTTGTCTCCACCACAACACTGTGAGCTTCTGAAGAAAAGGGACTTTTTTATTTCTTTCTTTGCCTCTTTACTTAGTATAATACTTGGCACACTACAGGTGCTTAACAAATTCCAGTTCCTAATATTGAGCTCTACTTTTGTACCAAGTATGTACTGGCACACATTTGGTATATGGTTAGTACTCAAGAGAGAAATAAGCAAAATAATATATGGAAAACTGCCCAAAGCTATAAATGATCTCAAATGGTTATTTCACAAAGCCCATCTTTAAAATACCAATGATCATAATCTACCATTTGATAAACCAAAAGACCCCAGTTTGGGGGATAAAAACTCACTATTTGACAAAACCTGCTGGGAGAACTGGAACATGGTATGGCAGAAATGGGGCATAGATGATTACCTAATGCCATATACCAAAATCAAGTCTAACTGAGTGCATAATCTAGGCATAAAGGCTGATACTGTAAGCAATCTGGGAAAGCAAGGAGTAGTTTACTTGTCAGATTTATGGAGAGGGGAAGAATTTATGACCAAACAAGAATTAAGGAGCATTATAAAATACAAAATGGATAATTTTGTGTACCTTAAATTGAAAAGCTTCTGTACAAACAAAGCCAATGTAACTAAGATTAGGAGGGAAGTGGAAAAATTGGGGAAAATTTTTTTACAACCTATGTCTCTGATAAAGGACTCGTTTCTAAAATATACAGAGAATTGAGTGAAATCTATAAGAATACAAATCATTCTCCAATCGATAAATGGTCAAAGGATATGAACAGGCATTTGTCAGAGGAAGAAATTAAAGATATCTATAAGTATATGAAAAAATGTTCTAAGTCACTATTGATTAGAAAAATGCAAATCAAAACAACTCTGAGGTACCACATCTCACTGGTCAGATTGGCTAAGATGACAAAACAGGAAAATGACAAATGCTGGAGAGGATGTGGAAAAATTGGAACACTGATGCATTGCTGGTGGAGTTGTGAACCGATCCAACCATTCTGGGGAGTAATCTGGAAGTATGCCCAAAGGGCTATAAATAACTGAATACCCTTTGACACAGAAATACCACTTCTAGGGTTGTATCCCAAAGAAATCATAGAAGTGGGAGGAAGACCAATATGTACAAACATTTATAGCAGCTCTTTTTTGTGGTGTCAAAGAATTGGAAATTAAGGG
This sequence comes from Gymnobelideus leadbeateri, assembly GCA_011680675.1. Classification (NCBI taxonomy): domain Eukaryota; kingdom Metazoa; phylum Chordata; class Mammalia; order Diprotodontia; family Petauridae; genus Gymnobelideus; species Gymnobelideus leadbeateri. The sequence goes on from WOXC01001528.1 coordinate 824,274, forward strand.
GATGCCTATCAATTGGGGAATGGCCAAACAAGTTGTGGTATATGCATGTAATGGAATACTATTGTGCTATAAAAAACGAGGAGGAGATGGTTTTCATATTTACCTGGAGAGGCTTATACAAACTGATGCTGAGTGAGAAGAGCAGAACTAGGAGAAATATGTACACAATTACAGACACAATGTATTGTGATGACCAGTTTTGATAGACTGGACTCTTCTCAGCAATGCAGGGTTATAAGCCAACCCCAAAAGACTCATGATGGAGGGAGATGTCTACATCCAGAGAAAGAACTAGAAAGAACTGAGTTTGAATCCAGATTGAAGCAAACTACCTGCTTCTTTTCTTTTTCTTATTTGGTTTTGTTTCCTCTTTCCCACTGTTCATTCCATCTGATACACTCCTTCTTTATAACCTCACTTATGTCTAATGTGAAAGTATTTGCAGACCCTGTACTTGATAGCATGCCACCATGATGGGGGGGATGGAGAGAGGGGAAGAAAATTTGAAACTCAAGGAATTGTGGAACTGAATCTTGTAAACTAAAAGTAAACAAACAAATTGGTAAAAACCAAAAAATTTAAAAAAGAAAAAATACCAATGATCTCCTGCTAAAATGACATGACCAAAATTCATGGAAGATCATGACTTCTAAAGAATTAAGCTCTCAAATAACTTAAAAGGTACACAGCTATAAGATACAGCATGCTATCAGTGATGACTCTTGAAGGAGAAATGATGTAATAGACATGGCTGTGATCATATATGGCCAGAAACAGACATACATTATTCATGCTACAAGAATGAAATACTAGATGGATAATTTGAATGCTATACTTTCAACACTAACATATTAAAATAACAAGTGAAAGTTTTCCAGCAAGTTAAATAGAATCTATATGGAGGAACTTGAAAAAATAGATGATTATCACGCAGGATAGGAAGTTATGGAGGGTATGTGGCAAACTTTTGGGGGAAAATGCCCATCATAATGAAATAATGCTTCTATCAAAGCACCAAATCATTTCTGATCTTCTGTTTATGATTTAGGTTCCTTCCTAGAGACTGTAGCTCTACAACCCCAAAAGAGGAAAAAGGGTGTCAATGATCAAATTCATTTAGTCCAAATAGATAATCAAATCAGATTTTTCAGTTCCCAAAGTGGATGTATTGGATTAAATGATTCCACATGGTTGTCTGCTTTGATTTAGTTATTCAATAATTCCCACACCACCATTTCACTTTTGGCTGGTATACACTGGATGTTCTATATAAGGCATTTGTTATTTTGTACTTATATGCTACAGTTCTGGGGAATATATCTCTAAAATCATTCCCTTAAATAATTAAGAACCACACTGGAAAGTGGACACAGTGAAGTTAAATAAGTGAGTAATTTAAAAGGACATGTGGAATTTAAAACACATACAGCCTGCATTTCATGGGGCTATAATATATGAAGCCTAATATTTCAAGTCTATTAAACTAATTCTCATGGGCATAGATTTCCAGATGAGGTATAATATTCAGGAGACTGATGTAATAAAATGACAAGGATAGTATCCTCTTTCCCCATTGATTTCTTATTCCCTGTAGCGCTCTCTCTCTCTCTCTCTCTCTCTCTCTCTCTCTCTCTCTCTCTCTTTCTCTCTCTCTTTCTTTCTCTCTGTATTTTTGTCTCTGTCTCTCTTTTGTCCCCTACTATCGTGTGTGTGCTCACACACAAACACACACACACACAGACAGCACAAAATGGAAATAGCTCTAAATTTTTTCAAGAAAAAAAGGAATAAAGATTTATTAAAATTCTTATTTCAATAAAATAGGCACAGAGGCAGCTAGGTGGCATAGTGAAAAGAGCATAGTGTCTAGACCTAGAGTCAAGAGGTCCTGAGTGCAAATCCTTTCCTAGACATTTACTGTCATTTAACTTCTGTCTGCCTCAGTTTCCTCATCTGTAAAATGAGAATAATACTTCCCAGGGTTGTTGTGAGGATAAAATGACATAACAGTTGTAAAGCACTTTGAAAGCCTTAAAGAATTCTATAAATACTAGCTCTTATTATTAATAATATCTGTTCTGAATCACACAAAGTCCAGTAATATTGACAGGTATTATTTCTTTAAATTGTTGTCAAGGAGTGGAGCCAAGATGGTGGCATAGAAGCAAGAAAACTCCATGTGCTCCCCCCATAGCCACCTCAAATACGTATAAAAATGACTCTAAACAAACTTTAGGGCTACAGAACCCACAAAGTGACAGAAAGAAACAAATCTCCTGCCAAAGGGCCAGCAGAAAGGGTCCATACAGAACACTGGGAGCAGAGCCCAGCCCCTCTTGAGCCCATGGTTTTAGCCCCAGGGTGCTCTGACCAGCCCCAGCTGGAGGGACTTCGGGAGAGTGGATCACCAGCAGCTGTGGAGGGTTTCCATAATTATCAACTCATAAATGCCAAAGACAAATTGAGAGGTCAGCATGGACTTTGTGGGAACAGGGGGTGTGGTCCAGCCTCTGCCCCTAGGTAAGAACTGGCTGAGGCACAGCCACCTCATGGCTGCTTTAGAGTTCCTGGCCTGCACATTGTAGGGGGATCAAGCAACCATACTGAGGAGTAATTGCTCCTGTTTTAACCTGCTTGAATCTGGATCACTGTCTAGGGTGGAGGTCCTGGGGTGTGTGACCAGGTACCAGAGCTGGTAGAGGCTTCCAAGAGGGCAGCCAATTAATAGCTCCTGCAGTAGCAAAAACCCCAGCAATTTGAGACAAAGCTCTCCTCTCTGGAAGAAGAGTTCTACTGTGGCAAAAAGCTGAAAAGTCAAGTAATTGAGTGGCAACATGAGCAAGCAAAGGAACCAAAGCAAGCACAGCAACCCAACTCTAGGTTCCTTTTGGGGGCACAAAAAGGATCAAAGCATGGAATAGGAGGATGACTACCAAGTTAGAACTCCATACCAAAAATTTCCAAGAAAAATATGAACTGGTTACAGGCCATAGAAGAGTTTAAGAAGGATTTTGAAAACCAAATAAGAGAAATGGAGGGAAAATGGGAAGAGAAATGAGAGTAATGCAAAAAAAAAATCATGGAAAGAGAGTCAACAACCTGACTGAAGAAAATAACACCTTAAAAATGGACTAACTCGAGCCATTGCAGTACATTGAACTCCATAGATACAGCACCGGGGCAAGTAAGAGCCGGACGGGCACTGGGCTACTCTGTGCAGCGCTGAGGGAAAGTAATCAAAATGGGCAAAGGTGATCCTAAGAAGCCGAGAGGGAAAATGTCTTCATATGCCTTCTTCGTGCAAACCTGCCGAGAGGAACACAAGAAGAAACACCCAGATGCTTCTGTGAACTTCCCAGAATTTTCTAAAAAATGCTCAGAAAGGTGGAAGACAATGTCTGCTAAAGAGAAAGGAAAATTTGAGGACATGGCAAAAGCTGATAAGGTTCGTTATGAAAGAGAAATGAAAACTTACATACCACCTAAAGGAGAAACAAAAAAGAAGTTTAAGGATCCCAATGCACCGAAGAGGCCTCCTTCAGCGTTTTTCTTATTCTGTTCCGAGTATCGTCCAAAAATCAAAGGGGAGCATCCTGGTCTTTCTATTGGAGATGTGGCAAAAAAATTGGGAGAAATGTGGAATAATACTGCTGCAGATGACAAGCAACCTTATGAAAAGAAGGCAGCTAAACTGAAGGAAAAGTATGAAAAGGATATTGCTGCATACCGGGCTAAAGGAAAACCTGATGTGGGTAAAAAGGGAGGAGTAGTCAAGGCTGAGAAGAGCAAGAAAAAGAAGGAGGAGGAGGAAGATGAGGAAGATGAAGAAGACGAGGAGGAGGATGAAGAAGATGATGAGGAGGATGAAGAAGATGATGATGACGATGAATAAGTTGGTTCTAGAGCAGTTTTTTTCTTGTCTATAAAGCATTTAACCCCCCGGTACACAACTCACTCCTCTTAAAGAAAAAAAAATTGAAATGTAAGGCTGTGTAAGATTTGTTTTTAAACTGTACAGTGTCTTTTTTTGTATAGTTAACACACTACCGAATGTGTCTTTAGATAGCCCTGTCCTTTAGTGGTATTTTCAATAGCCACTAACCTTGCCTGGTACAGTATGGGGGTTGTAAATTGGCATGGAAATTTAAAGCAGGTTCTTGTTGGTGCACAGCACAAATTAGTTATATATGGGGATGTAGTTCATTTTCATCTTCAGTTGTCTTTGATGCAGCATATGAAATAATTGTTGTTCTGTTAACTGAATACCACTCTGTAATTGCAAAAACAAAAAAAAAAGTTGCAGCTGTTTTGTTGACATTCTGAATGCTTCTAAGTAAATACAATTTTTTTTATTAAAAAAAAAATAGACTAACTCAAATGGTAAAAGAGACTCAAAAAGGCAATGAGGAGAAGAATGCCTTAAAAAGCCTAATTTGCCAGACGGAAAAAGAATCTCAAAAGCTCACTGAGGAGAATCATTCCTTCAGAATTAGATTGGAGCAAATGGAAGCTAATGACTTTATGAGAAATCAAGATACTATTATTGAAAGTTGTGAACTTATCCAACCATTCTGGCGAGCAATCTGGAATTATGCCCAAAGGGCTATAAATAATTTCATACTCTTTGACCCAGCAATACCACTTCATCACATGTCCAATATTTATTATAAATTTTATGTATTAGTTTATATATATATATATAAAGTTTGCATATAATCTTTATTATGTTTGATTTTACCTAAGAAGAACTGAGGTCTCTCTGAGGACAGATTATCTTTAATAACACTATCCACTGTTCATTTCTTTAGTGCTTTCTAATAGCTATCATTGATTTCTTCATTAAAGTTTATTATAAATTGACCTTCTTGAATTGCAACTAAAATATTTCAGAATAGTAAAAAAGTGAAATCTGAATCAATGTCTGGACATATGGGAAGATTATTGGAAGGATCTTGGCATTTACTATTTAGCTATTTCAAGAATTTGTTATATCATTCTCCCTCTAATACCAATGATAATCCCTCCATGTTATAGAAAGTTTGAGGAGCTTCTATGCCCTTCCATATCCAAACATTAACAAAAAGGGTTATAATTAAGTTAGCATCTAGAACTGTTGCTTAGAGTCTGAAACTCAGACAGCAATCTATAAGGGCACAGCTAGTACAAAGAGGTACACCCACTGGGGCAGCAGCCCATTCTGAAGTTTGCCTGATCCCAAGGTATGAATGCTCACGTTGAAAATTTAAAATTTGACAGTCACTCTCCAGAGTCTGTAGAGACTGCCTCCAGCACATCTTGGCCTCATGACAAGGTATGTATGATATCATTTTGATGGTAGAAGGTACTATGATCACTTTCTTGTGCTATACATCCCACTGGTGTTGAGGATGCCTTTCCATTTCTGAACTAAGTGAGGTCTCTAGTTTATCTCATTTTTGATATATGCTATTCATTTTCTTTCACATAAGTATTGTCCTTTCCATGACATATTGCCTCCAGGCTAAAGGGCAGGCAGAATGCATGAATCCAACCTGGGGTTAGGCCTCCGACTATTAAATCACACTGCACAATTCTGCTATAGTGAAGTACTCACTTACCCAAAATAAATCCTTTTGTCATTGTCTATGTGGATTAATGACAGTATGCCTAGACCAACTTGTAATGTACCTTATAGGTTGTTATAATGGTGCACAAATGAAAATTTGACTGACTTTCCACCTCTAGGAAATTTCTTAGACTTAAAAAATTAGATCTGGTTGTCTTCCTTAAACCACATATTTGTGTTCCAAAAAATCACCATAATTGCATTATAGAGAGGTTATACAACATGGTAGACTTTGGCTAAAGTGCATTAGTGACTTAATTAAAATTTTATATTGTTTGGGACAATGTCATGCAAGTATTTTGTGATTTTCCGTCTTAGAGCATTGTTTAGATTTGTTTATTTCATGTTAAACATGGGAAAAAAATCTGCAAATCTGTTCCAAATCCCATCTTGCCAATTTCCAGTGCAATCATAGCATCTCTACTGCCCTACTATTAAACAATTACAGTACACTTCAGTTTTTACTGTCAGACCTCCATGTGGCTCTCTTTATGTCCACCTCAGGAGCAGACATTCTCATTTTGCTGTTGCTTCCTACAAAACATTTGGCATGTATGTTCAGGAAAGGTGCTCTGGGATACATAAAAATATCCAAAAAATTCCCTGCCTTTGGTTTGAGTTTAAGGTCTGGTCAAATAGGCCCTCAATCATCACTCACTCCCTTGCATGCCCCTGAAATTTGAAAGCATCCTATCAGCAAGTGGCCTCACCAGAGATATTTGGTTGACCCAGTCAAGTTGTCTTGAAACAAGAGTTCACTTTTGGAATCTGCAACCATTTTTTTTCAAGTCTTCACCTCCTAGATAATAGAACTCCATTACCCAAGACACTTGCACTTGATGGAGAGAGAACATCTCTTGCATGAACTTTCCTTTCCTATTTTCTTTAGCCTGCCTGCCAGCCACAGGATGTCTTTCTATAGCTACAAATACCACAGTGTTTGAATAATGAAAAGAGGCTTGACATGAAGCAGAGAAGGAAAGGGTGAGGGGATGGCAATTCCTTTGTGAAAAAACCCTTTTAGCCTGAGCCCCCCGTAGAGGGCAGAGGAGAGAAATGATCAAAGAGCTTGCAAAAGGCCAATTCTCATGTGAGATGAGGTCTGAGGAACAGAGGTTATTATCCTAAACTGTCTGAGGAAGAGTCAGTGTGGCACGTACACACAGAAGCCAAAGTGTAATGCCTTATTTATGAAGGCCAGCTTACTTTACTCAGGAGAGAAGTACCTATTATATATACATTTAGTGCTATTTTGAGCACATGTCAACTAGTCATTTTGACCATTACATTTAAAGTCTACAGACAAAATAAGATTATGGACTACTCTTGAGGGCCAAAAAGGGGTCTGGCTCCCATGAGCCCAGCCTTTGTACTGCTTTTAAGACTGAGGCAATTTAAATAGTAGTTTTATCTTCTAAGAAAAGGAGATGCTAAAACTTTTTTTTTCAGAAACTTCATGTAGCCAGCCCTTGAGACCCCATATTCAAAAGGCAATCTCTTCTCTCTATTGCAGATAAGTGTTTAAAGATCCCTAAATGTAGTGATTGTGACAGATATCAGACAATGAATATTCTCAAAAGACTGCAGATATCTAAAGGATATCTATGCTTCTGGGAGGGAGGTGGTTATTTAGTAATCTCATTTATTACAAAGGCTGGAGTAGCCATCCAGCCTAGGAATGTAGGCAGTAGAAAGAAGGTTGATATTGGGGTTCTAAACTTGGAGTTATAAGATCTAAGTTTGAATAGCAGCTCTTCTACCTAAACCCCTGTGTGATCTTAGGATATTCACTTAATCTCTTTAAGACTCAGTTTCCTCATCTGTAAAATGAGGGGATTAGACTAAATGACCTTACCAGGTTCTTTCCATCTCTAGATTTATGATGATCCTATGGTTTTGGAAGTAGAGAAAAAATAGAAGACTATTAATAATAGCCATTTGTATTTTACAAAGCTTCATGGACCATAAAATGCTTTCCTGACCACAACCTTGTGAAGAAGGTAGTCTAAATATTATCTCCATTATCTTGAAACCTAGATGAAATTTTTGAATTCTCACTATTTTTACACCTATAGACAATCTGTAACCAAACAACCTGTTGTTTTTACCTTTTTTAACATCTCTCAAATATCCCCCCTTCTATCCTCTGATATTGCTATCACCCTGGTGTAGGTCCTCATCATCTTATGCTTGAGAGTATTACATGAACCTGCTGGTAGGTCTGCCTTCCCTCAAGTCTCTCCCACCCCACTCCAATCCATCTCTCATTCAGCCAAGGAAGGGATTTTCCTAAAGCTCAGGGCCAATTGTGTCCAAGTATAGGTCCTGTTCATTATACTCCTGTGGTTCCATATCACCTCTAGGATCACATACAAAATCCTTTATTTGGCATTCAAAGGCCTTCATAACTTAGGGTGTACACACGCATATAGACACAGAGACACAGAGACACACAGATACACAGACACAGACACAGACACACACACACACACACACACACACACACACACCCCTTTTCAGTCTTCTTACACTTTACTCCCCACTATGTACTCTTTGATCCAATGATACTGATCTCTTTTCTCTTTCATGTATAAGAAACTCCATTTCTTGACTATAGGCATTTTCTTTGTCTTTCCCCCATTTCCCACAGTAAAATAACAAGCAAATATCACAACCAAGACCTGAACCCATGTAGTCTACAATTAAATACATTGTTCTTTCGATCATTTCTATCACCTTCCCTGTGTTAAATTAGGGATTTGTGATCACAAAAACTTTTCAAAATGTTTTTTGTTTTGTTCACATTTACCCATTCCATACTCCCAAAGCAAAACTCTTTTTTTTTTGAGGGCAATTGGGGGTTAAGTAACTTGCCCAAGGTCACACAGCTAGGATTTTGTTTGTGTGTGTTAAGTGTCTGAGGCCGGATCCGAACTCAGGCCCTTCTGACTCCAGGACTGGCGCTCTACTCACTGCGCCACCTAGCTGCCCCTTCAAATCAAAACTCTTATACTGTTGCTTGTATAATAGTAAAAAAAAAAAATACACTAGGTCTGGAGCCAAAAGACCCGATCATATTTCAGCTTTGCTACTAACTTACTGTGAGATCTTGGTCAATTCATATAACCTTTTTTGATCCTTAGATATATAAAACACACACACACACACACACACACACACACACACACACACACACACACACACATATATATATATATATATATATATATATATATATATATATATATGTAAAACAAAATGAATGGGGAAGATAATTTTAAATGCTCTCAGGCAGACAACTAGATATTTACCATAAGCACCCTGACTTGGTTTCTGAACGCCCATCTCTATTTTGGACTTATGCATGTTTGCCAATATTGCTTTTAAAACCAGATACCAAGAATTGAACACAGTACTGGAGAAGTAACTTGACCACAGTGGAATGCTGTGATATAGTTGTCTCCCTTTGTTTACTGTTAATATTACTTAGGGCTATAATTTTTGGGTAGCCATTTCTATGTAGCTGTGATTTCATAATTCCTTTTGTTAGCCTTTCATATCTCTTTAAAACCTTTACTTTTAGAGCCCCTGGCTATGAATTAAAAATATCATTTTTTCCACTTGTACTTCATAAAATCTGCATTCCTAAAGTTTAGGGTATATATCTGAATATGGCAAATATTCCTATAAATTATTGGGTATTACAAATTATAATATGATGGTCACTTTCTGTCAAGGTCATTTTTATTTTACCAACCACTTCTTTCTTGTTGGTTAGAATAGGCCCAACATGGGGCAGCTAGGTGGCACAGTGAGTAAGAGCGCCGGCCCTGGAGTTGGGAGGACCCAGGATTGGTTCTGGCCTCAGAAAATGAGCACCCACACATAAATAATGACTGGCCGTGTAACCTTGAGCAAGTTACTTAACCCCAATTGCTTAAAAAAATAAAAAAGAATAGGCCCAACATAGAAGTTTCCCTCACTGCTTCCTCTACCCTTTGAGTAAACACAGGACCTTATATTTTGAGATGGAAGTCATGGAGTCCAACACCCTAGTTTTAAAGATTAGGAACCTTAATTTCAGGTAGGTCAAATGAGACTTTCCCATGTTATAAAGATAACAAGAGACAGCTAGCATTCAAATCCAGGCAGGACCCCTGATTCCAATCCTTTCATGGACCATACTACTTCTCTAGGAAACCTTCAGTAAGTCACTTCAAAAATTTGTCAGATGTGATACATCTGAATATTTATTGTTGTCAGACTAAAGATTGAATACCTCAAAATACCTTTCCTCTAAACATTTCAGTAATTACTGCATTAATTTCTTGACTGAATTTTCCCTAAATGTTTATTTAAAAGTTTTATGTGTCCAAGAAAGCAAATATAATAATATTTTATAGCTTAGTTATTACTAGGCCTTCACATCACTGATGGCTTTCTTCCTCTAAGCTCTGAGAGCATACCAAATAGTTGTTTTTTTTTTTAATTTTGATGTTTAGTAAGAGGTGGTCTAATAAAATCCTTTCTAATTAGGTGATATCAAAATTTGCTCATTTATAAAATGTAACTCAGGCCAACAAGAAAAATGTGCTTCTGAAACACAATATTGTTTAAATGCCAGTCAATAATATTATATTCTTGGGTTCAAAGCAAATGGCAGCTGCAGCCATGAAATTAAAAGATATTTGCTCCTTGGAAGGAAAGTTATGACAAATATGGACAGCATACTAAAAAGCAGAAACATCACCTTGCTGACAAAGTATCATGGAAACAATGAACATGGACTTGAAAAGACTTTGAAAGAGTGGAAGATCCTGGCATGCTATGATCCATGGAGTCATGAAGAGTTGGACATGACTGAACTACATGATGTTAATATAACAAAATCTTTAAATGACCAAAACATTCCAACACCAACAAAGGTATAGAGAGTAGATTAAGGGGAAGGAGTTGAGGAAGAAACACCATACAAAGAAGTGTTAGAACTACAAAGAGGATTATTCCCTTATGCCAAAAAGAAAAAAAACCATTCCTTGAAGGGATTTAATGTTCTGCTAAGAAGTTATTTAATAGGTGCATGGTGGAGTTGTTGTGAATGAAATAAAGCGCCCCATTTGTCTGAAGCTTCTGGTGACCTAAGTCAAATAACACAGTAGTCTGACTTACTTTTGTCCCTCCCCTTCATCATCCCCCATTGAGTTTCTGATAGAATGATAACTATTATTGGCTTGATTGATAGAGTTTCAGGCATCCAAACTTTCATTCTCAAAGCCAGTCTGGAAAATATCAATTGAGTTTGGAAAAGTCTTTTAACTGTTGTCATGAGTGTGTTTGAAGTGGAATGAAGGATCAATTGAAGAGTTTCAATTTTCACAGTTTCATATCTGGCCTGCAAAAAACAGAAAGTATTATTTTTAAAGTATAATTTTATTCATAGCTTCAATGAGCATTTCTCAAGGCTACCTTTTGTTATAATACATTTTTTCCTGCTGTTAAGTGTTGAGGGAAACTAATTGAAATGAATATTTCCAAACAAAGGATAGATTTTTCATTGGAAAGGAATACTTATATTTTTAGTTAATTGTGGATTCTTAATAGGTTAACTTCCTTATCTTCCTATTTTTTTTTATTATGATCATCTAATACCTTTTAGCTCTAATGTTGCAGTAACTACTGGGGCACTTCATTTTTTCAAAAATTTGTATGTAATTGGAAGCTATGGTCCCTTTGGTACAATACGACTAAACACTTTGAAAGGGCAACCCTTGTTGAGTAGTGTAATGCCAAGCACAAGCAACTTCCAGGTTCAAATACTGAGCATAATAATTCTCCATTTATTCAGTAACAGATTAAGGCAAAACATTCACAGAATAGAGAAAAATCAAAATACAGGGTAACCCAATCATTTAGTAAGTTCTCAGTTCAATCACAAAGTACAAAAGTCAAAGTATTCCACCCCTGGGTAATACATTCATTTTGGTCAGTCACAAAGTCTTAAGTCCTCAGTTCAGTCATAAAGTACAAAAGTCAAAGTACTCAACCCTGGGTAAGTCTCATTTGGAGATTAGTTTCCATTCATAAACAAATTACATTCATTTGGTCAATCACAAAACACAAAGGCCATCCACCCCTAGGTCACAACTAGGTTACAATATCATCACAGCATTCAATACCCAAGGAGAGGTCTTTTCTTCATCTTGACCTGAGGCAAGTTCTCAGCAGTTTTTGTTCCTGAGAAGACAAGGCTTAACAAAGATACAACATAGATACACATTTAGCATCCTCATCAATTCACTCTCTGCCTGTGAAATCAACCTAGACCCAACAACAAGGTCTGAGGAATTAGCACAAATCATCAGTACAGTCCCAGGACCCCTGAAAACAGCAACAAGACCTTCCTCCAGGATTTCTGTAAACATACAACAAGAAAATCCTCTTTCAAAGCTTCTGAACTGACATCAGGGTCCCAGGACTTCTGCAACAACAGCAATGTCCTCTATCAGCAGATGAATCTGACAAAGTAACATCAAAACAGACAGACCAAATACTAGCACCACAGTTGTGCTTCCTCCCAGTTCAATGCTCAGTTCTCATTTCTCTCTCTCCAGCAGTAGCAGCAGCCTCTAGATGCTGGCTCCCAGAAGTCCTTCTGGCCTCTCTCTGCTTGGGCCTCTTTCTTTCCACAGCACCAGCTCCTCCCAGTTCAGCCCCATCTTGTCACATCAACAAGTCCATCCCATTGCGGGGTTCAAATTCCATTACTGTTACAAGTAGATGGCCATTCATGTGGTAGGATTAAAACAACTGTAATAAGTCCCTTCCCAATAATATTTCCTGATCTAGTCTAAAATTCCATTGAGAAATGTAGTTCTTTGGATCTTCAAATACATACTTTCTCCCCACACCCAACATTTACCTATTCCTTTCCTCGTCTCATGTCAAAGGATTATCAAGTAGACAATATCATTCACCTTCCCATTGCTGTCATGCCAAATAAAAGCAACATACAACTTGGCATACGTTTATTATTATTTTGCAGATTCTTTCCACCTTATACACTGTTATTAACTAATAGCAGAATATAAAATAGGGTATGGGATAAATGCTTGGATCTGTGGATTCTTAAAGGTCCCAGAAAAGGAAAGTATGGCCTGGAAAGGATAATAGGAAGATCTAAAAAAACAGCTCAAAATATATATGGAGGGGGTGGCTAGGTGTGGCAGTGAATAGAGCACTGGCCCTGGAGTCAGGAGGACCAAAGTTCAAATCCGGCCTCAGATACTTAACACTTACTAGCCATGTAACCTTGGGCAAGTCACTTAACCCCAACTGCCTTGCCTTCCCTCCTGCCCCCAAAAATATATATATGGAGAAGTGGATGTTTGATATAGAAGACATTAGTAAGATGATCTCTAAATCAATGTTGAAAGAAGAAGAAAAAAGTATAAAATGTAAGTTATTTATATTAAATCTGATTACTGGTAAAGATAAACTGCTGAGATCACCTCAATTACAAGGAAATTAGATTAAATGAAACATAAAATCAGATTAACTTCAGGAATCATCCATTATAATTCCCTCCATTAAATGCTGTCATTATGGAAGCAAAAACAACAACAACAAACATGTGTGAAGTTATGCTAGGTAATATGTATCCTCTAATTACAACAAAAGCAGGGGACTTTAAGCTGGGCCTGAAGGCTTATAAAGTTATTTTCTCAAATGAGCACAGTATAATGTGGATTAATAAACCCATCAGCTTCATTCATAAAGAAACCAATCCAAGGAGTCATTAACCAAGGACAAGACATTATTTGAGCATGGATTAACTTTGGAAATTTCTTGTCTTGTCAAAAGCAAAAAAAAAAAACGAAATGCCTCTTGGTATGTTTGCTTCCTCATACCAAAAAGGGGATGGAAGTGGCAGGAAAGAGGTGGAACTCTGAGATGATTGGTGTCTCTTTTGGCATAATGGTACATAACATACAGATTAGTTTGCTTTACAAGTAGGTCTTAATGAGTGTCAATAATGAATCTCATGAAGTGTTTGCATTATTTGGATTTTCATTACATATTTCCATTATGCTAGAACTGTGAGTTTGAATTATGAATATTCAAAAAATGTAAGCACTTCTAGGGATTCATTATTTGGAATAATGTTACCTTTTGATGCATATTTTTTTAGCTTTTTGGTACACACAGGCACACACATATATGTGTGCACACACAGAGCCATAATCATAATGGTCTGGAAAATTTCGAACCCCAAAGGGAGATAACCAATTTGTCTTTAACTTAATCTTAGAGCACAAAGCAGTTAAGTAATATACCCATGGTCATACACCTAGTATATGTCAGAAACAGGACTTGAACAGGACTTAGGAAAACTCCAAGATTAGGTCATTTCTGCTATGGCACACCACCTCTATAATATTAATATAACTGACTTGATAGTCAACTTATTTAGGGAGTTTACACAGATGTATATGGTAGAACCATTGCCAAATAGATAATGGTCAAAAGAAATGATCAAATGGTTCCCAAAAGAATTCCAAACTATTAAAAATCTAATGGTTGTTTTATCCCAAATCAAAAATATAAGAAATATGAACTAAAACAGCTATCAGATACCCCCACACCCAGAAAATTGAAAAAGGTGGCAAAAGATGGGAATAATCAGTATTGAGGGGGTTATGGAAAAGACAGGCATACTTATAGAGAATGACAGTAAAGATATAAATTGGAATAACCATTCTGGAAAGTATTTTGGGATTATATTAGAAAAGTGATGTAAATGGCTATGTGTTATTATACTCTAAGATCCCACTGGTGGGTGGTGACCAAGGAAGTCAGAACAGAAAGCACTCTGCAGTACAGTGACAGTGGCCTCCTGGCTACTTCTTGAACAAGCCATCTTCTCACTCGAGGCATTTTCACTGGCTACCCCCCATATCTAGAAGGCCCTCCCTCCTCGTTTCTGCTTTCTGAGTTAATTCCATGGCTTCCTTAAAGTCCCTGCTTAAATCCCACTTTTTTCAGGAAGCATTTCCTTATATCCCTTAATTCTAATACCTTTTCCCTATTGATATATTTCTAGTTTATGCCACATAAAGCTTGTTTACACACAACTGTTTTCATTTAATCTCTTCATTAGACTGTGAGCTCCTCGAGAGCAGGGACTTTTTGCTTCTTTTTGGATCTCCAGTGCTTAGTACAGTGCTTGGTGCATAGTAGGAATTTATAAGTATTTAATGGCTAAATGATTCCTCATTCCAAGCCCAGTACTCTACCCACTTCACCACCTATCTGTCTGCATGTAAGTCTATTGTCCACATACCAATCTAAGAAAATATGGATATGCTCATAACCAGAAAGTCAGTTACCAGCAATTCCTGAAGACTGTCTCCAAAAATGAAGAAAAACAACCATCCACCATACTAATGAAACTATGGCTCCCTCAAGTAGCAAAGTAAACATTATCACACAAAAGCCCAAAACTTTATATGATCTTTATATTCAGTTCATACCATGGGCATAAAGTGTTACTAACTGCCACTATTTCTAAGAGGTCCTAATTATGAGATATTGGGGCTCTTTGTCTTAGAGCTAATTTACAGAGTAATTATGGGTAGGCATTGTACTATGTTTCAAATCAAAATGCAAAGCCTCAGTGAAGCCCTTATCTCTAAGGACACATTCCAAATGAAGCTAAAATGATATCCTGGCTCGAGAGCTATTATCAAAAACCATGTAATTTTGGAAACGATAGTGAGTGGTCTCCAAAAAGCATTTATATCATTGCCACATGACCAGTGTCACCAGGAATGATCTATGAGGCAAAGGGAAATTAGGGCCCTGATGTCAGCCCCTGTATCTTTGTATTCCTAATTGCAATTTTTGGCATTAACTGATGTTGTTGCCATATTTGATAATTTGGAGCTGCCCTGAGCATACTGCTAGTTGAGAAGTATTGGCTGCTCAGATAATTATGGCATATTTGGACCATAATGGCTTTCTACAAACCATATCTAAAAGTCAGACTTCTGAGGGTCATGAGGGTGGGAAGGATGGGGAAAGGAAGGAGCCTGTCAGAACCCGAAAATGCATTAAGTTGCAGAAGAAAGCCAAAGATGGAAGTCACCCAAGAGTGGCCATAGCTGATGGCAGGTAGATGGTATAGATCACAGCTGTGTGACTGGATAATTATACAATCGTACATTTTTGTCCAATAGTCTTCATTCACCAACTTCTTTCGCAATGTTATTTTATGAATGCTTGGGTGCCCAACTGAATTGCTTATTGACCTAGTGGAAAGAGGCAATGAGTTAAGGCTTGGCTGTGAGTTTTGAGGTTAGTTTCCTAAGTCTAAACTTCAGTCTTTTCACTGATAATATTATTTATACCTACTCAACAAAGTTGTAGTCGTGTTCAAAGCACTTTGGGAACCTTCAGGTGCTACAGAAGTGATTTGTTATTTAGAAACTGTTCTAATTCCCACAAGTGAATGGCTAATTTGAATAGAAAGAAAATAATTGTGATTAAGAGGAAATTTCTATATTAAGGACAAAGTAAGGTTATGGTTTAAAATTTAAGCAGGAATGTGGTAAGAGGAAATCTGTCCCACTTTGACTTGTCTTGTGAATTTCATATGTGCTGATAGAGGAAATTCTCATTCTTTTGTGTCTTTTTGTTCAGTAGGAAATTTGTGACTGCATATCTTTCTGTAATACATCAAGCCATTAAGTATAAATGGTTGGTTCTTGGGTCTATTGATGACTTAGAATTCACAGGACCAAGGGGGGTTTTTGCTGCCTTTGTCTGATCAGGGAGCTGCATGGATTGACATTGTTCCAGGATTGAAAGCTTCATGATGTAAATGAAAAGCCAGGGTTCGGGGTTACAAAGACATTTTTTTCCTGGTCATTGGTTCTGCATTTCCAATCTGTTATGTTACTTACTTAGGATAATGAAAGATAATGGATGCATACATTATCATCACTGGAACCAATTACCAGTTGTCTTATTATTAGTAGTATTATATTATCATTAGTATTATTATTTAAAATGCCTTGTAGATTTTATACATTGCTCTTAATTTTGTCAGGGAGATTTCTTTTCCTTAGGCAGAGACTTTCTGTGATACATGAGATGTCTTTTGTGGGTACTTTGCTCTGATTTCCTCTAAGTTACCATAATTGTAAGAAAAAATATTTGAAGCAAATTAATTTCTTTAGCAATTTTTTTATTTATACAAATGCTTTATTAACTTCTGTTTTACATCATTCATTTCTGCCAGATTTTGAGTTACAATCATTTCCCCCCACCTGTTTTTCCCCTACCCACCCTCCCAGAAAAGCAGTCCCGTAAGTCATCGCTTTCTCCAATCTGCTCTCTCCCCTATCCTCTCCCACACCCCCTTCGACCTCTCCATTAGAGGAAGGTGAATCTTTGTGTCCCAATGCCTGCACATCTTATCTCCCAATTATAAGCAAAAGAGTATTAATAATAGTATTTATATATATTTGAAACATTTAATGTTAAGACCTCGAATTTCAGATCCATTTCCTTCCTCCCTTGTCACCCATTCCCTCTGGGGAGATAAGTAATTCAGTATATGTTGTACATGTCTAGCTATGCAAAACATTATCATAGTAGATATATTGTACAAGGCTGCTTATAATTCCCTCCCACTCATCCCACCCCCCACCTGGTCCATTCCCCACTTGATCCTGTCCCTCTTCCATAGTGGGTAGCTCCAACCTCCCCTCACCCCAAGGATGCCCTCCCATCCATCATCCCACCTCTCATCCCACTTCCCCCCATTCTGCTGTAGGTTGAGATGTCCCACCTAGTATGTATGTCATTCTCTCCCTGAACCAAATCCCTGCTTCCTCTACATGAGATGGTTTACCCCACCCTGTCTCTCCCCATCTCCTCCTGCCACTTTCCTCTCTCACCTCACAACTTCACCCCTTGAGTATCCTCCCTTCCCAACAAATTCAACCTATGCCCTCTATCCATATATAACTGTAACCATATACACACACATTCACATATGTATTCACATGACCATACACCCTTCTTCCATTATTTTCATAGTGAGAAAGATTTCCTCAATCACAGTTATTGTTTTTCCATATAGGAATGTAAATAGTTCAACTTTGATAAGTTCCTTTTGACTTCTTTTCCCTGATTACCTTCTCAGGGATCTCCTGCTTCTTGTGTCTGGATGTCAAATTTTCTATTCAACTCTGGTTTTTTCCTCAAGAATGCTTGAAAGTCCTCTATTACACTGAATGACCCTATTTTCCCCTGAAACAAAGTGTTCAGTTTTGCTGCGTAGGTGACCCTTGGGTTCATTCCCAGCTCTTTTGCCCTCTGGAATATCATATTCCATGCCCTTCAATCCCTCAGTGTAGAAGCTGCCAGGTCCTGGGCTATTCTGATTGTGTTTCCACAAGATTGAAATTGTTTCTTCCTGGCTGCTTGTAGTATTTTCTCCCTGATCTGGAGATTCTGGAACCTTGCTATAGTGTTCCTGGGAGTTTTCTTTTTGGGATCTTTTTCAGGAGGTGATCTGTGGATTCTTTCAACCTCTATTTTGCCCTCTGGATCTAAAACATCAGGGCAATTTTCAAGAATTTCTTGAAGGGTGATTTCTAGGTTCTTTCTTTGATCATGGCTTTCAGGTAGTCCAATAATTTTTAAATTGTCTCTCCTGGATCTATTTTCCAGGTCAGTGGTTTTTCCCATGAGATATTTCACATTGCCTTCTAATCTTTCATTTGTTTGGATCTGCTTAACAGCATCTTGATTTCTCATAAAGTCATTAGCTTCCATTTGCTCCAGTCTAACTCTGAAGGAATGAATCTCCTTAGTGAACTTTTGAGATTCTTTTTCCATCTGGCAAATTTGACTTTTTAAGGCATTCTTCTCCTCATTGCCCTTTTGGGCCTCCTTTGCCATTTGAGTTAGTCTATTTTTTAAGGTGTTGTTTTCCTCAGTCATGCTGTTGACCCTCATTTCATACTTTTCCTGTATCCTTCTCATTTCTCTTTCCAATTTTTCCTCCACTTCTCTTATTTGATTTTTTTAAACACATGCTTTATTAACTTCTGTTTTACATCATTCATTTCCACCAGATTTTGAGTTACAATCATTTTCCCCCGTTTTTCCCCTACCCAAACTCCCAGAATAGCAGTCCCACAAGATATCGCTTCCTCCAATCTGCTCTCTCCCATACCTTCTCCCATAACCCCTTCAACTTTTCCATTAGAGGAAGGTGAATCTTTGTGTCCCAATGCCTGCACATCTTATCTCCCAATTATAAGCAAAAGAGTATTAATAATAGTATTTATATATATTTGAAACATTTAATGTTAAGACCTCGACTTTCAGATCCATTTCCTTCCTCCCTTCTCACCCATTCCCTCTGGAGAGATAAGTAATTCAGTATATGTTGTACATGTCTAGCTATGCAAAACATTATCATAGTAGATATATTGTACAAGGCTGCTTATAATTCCCTCCCACTCATCCCACCCCCCACCTGGTCCATTCCCTACATGATCCTGTCCCTCTTCTATAGTGGGTACTTCCAACCTCCCCTCCCCCCAAGGATGCCCTCCCATCCATCATCCCCCCTCTCATCCCCCTTCCCCCTATTCTGCTGCAGGTTGAGATATCCCATTTAGTATGTATGTCATTCTCTCCCTGAACCAAATTCAATGAGAATGTGGTTTTGCCTTTTTTTTCCTTCCTATTCTCCCTCTCCCTTGCAACCACTTCCCCTTGCTTCTTCTACATGAGATAGTTTACCCTACCCTGTCTCTCCCCATCTCCTCTTGCTACTTTCCTCTCTCACCTCATAGTTTCATCCCTTGAGTATTCTCCCTTCCCAACAGATTCAACCTATGCTCTCTATCCATATATAACTGTAACCATATACACACACATTCACATATGTATTCATATGACCACACACCCTTCTTCCATTATTTTCATAGTGAGAAAGATATCATCAGTCACAGTTATTGCTTTTCCATATAGGAATGTAAATAGTTCAACTTTGATAAGTTCCTTTTGATTTCTTTTCCCTGATTACCTTCTCAGGCATCTCTTCCTTCTTGTGTCTAGATGTCAAATTTTCTATTCAATTCTGGTTTTTTCCTCAAGAATGCTTGAAAGTCCTCTATTCCACTGGATGACCATATTTTCCCCTGAAACAAAATACTCAGTTTTGCTGGGTAGGTGACACTTGGGTTCATTCTCAGTTCTTTTGCCCTCTGGAATATCATATTCCATGCCCTTCGATCCCTCAGTGTAGAAGCTGCCAGGTCCTGGGCTATTCTGATTGTGTTTCCACAATATTGAAATTGTTTCTTCCTGGCTGCTTGTAGTATTTTCTCCTTGATCTGGGGATTCTGGAACCTGGCTATAATGTTCCTGGGAGTTTTCTTTTTGGGATCTTTTTCAGGAGGTGATCTGTGGATTCTTTCAACCTCTATTTTGCCCTCTGGATCTAAAACATCAGGGCAATTTTCCTTGAGAATTTCTTGAAGGGTGATTTCTAGGTTCTTTCTTTGATCATGGCTTTCAGGTAGTCCAATAATTTTTAAATTGTCTCTCCTGGATCTATTTTCCAGGTCAGTGGTTTTTCCCATGAGATATTTCACATTGCCTTCTAATCTTTCATTTGTTTGGATCTGCTTAACAGCATCTTGATTTCTCATAAAGTCATTAGCTTCCATTTGCTCCAGTCTAACTCTGAAGGAATGAATCTTCTCAGTGAGCTTTTGAGATTCTTTTTCCATCTGGCAAATTCGACTTTTTAAGTCATTCTTCTCCTCATTGCCCTTTTGGACCTCCTTTGCCATTTGAGTTAGTCTATTTTTTAAGGTGTTGTTTTCCTCAGTCATGCTGTTGACCCTCATTTCATACTTTTCCTGCATCCTTCTCATTTCTCTTCCCAATTTTTCCTCCACTTCTCTTATTTGATTTTTAAAGTCCTTCTTAAGGTCCTCTATGGCCTGCAACCTGCTCATGTTTTCCCCTGAGGCTTTTGGAGCAAGACTTCTGACCTCACAGTCCTCTTCCCCTATGCTTTGACCCTCCTTGCCCCCAAAGTAGAAGTCTAGGGTTGCATTTTTCTGTTTAATTTGTTTCCTTTGCCTTGGCATGTTGCCAATTAATTACTTGACTTTTGGGCTTGTTGCCACACTATGGCTTTGCCGCCAGATAGGGGAATTTTCGTCCCAAATGTGTGGGGGGGCAACTTCCATTTCTAGCAAGCTGGAAACCCACCCACCACCTCCACCCCAGATCACAATCCAGATCCAGGGAAGTTAAAGCAAGAGCGATTACCCCCCAAGACTGATTGCTTGATCTCCCTACAGTTCACAGGCCAGGAGCTGGAGCTGCCTCTGAAAACTACAAAATGGTGTGTCTCCTCAGAGGCTTCTAGCCCCCAGTGGAGGAAGCCGACGCGTTCCCCAAATACTGGTCCCAAAGTCCATAGGGCACTAACCTCTCACTTTGTTCGAGGCATGTCTATGTTGATCATTCTGGAATCGCCACAGGTGCTGCTATTCTGGGGTCCCTCCAGCCAGCTGCTGGCCTGGCTGCCCTGGGGCTAAAACCTCAACTCAGCCAGACTGGACCTGTGCTCGGCTCCCTGAGCTCTGCGCTGCCAGCTCCCAGAGCGCTGTGCTGGTCCTTCCTGCAGGGCTGCTGGGCTGTCCTCAGCTGGAGGTTAGCTTCTCTGTGTCGTTCTATGGGTGCTGGGGCTCCAGAAGTTGTTCAGAGTCCCCTTCTACATAGTTTGAAGGAAATCTGGTGGCAGAGTGGCTTGGATGCACTGTTTCTACTCTGCCATCTTGGCTCCGCCTTCTTTAGCAATTTTAAAGAACAATTTCTAGACTTTCAGAAATCTGTTCTTTTAGTCAGAAATAGGGTTTTCATGAGTTTCTTCAATATTAGATACCATAGCACTTAAGAATTTGGACAAGTCAAAGGTGAAATATATGAAACTAAACTATCCTTTGTACGTGAGGATAACATCAGCAACCTGCAATACTGCACATGCTGTTTCTTGGTTCCCTAGTAAGTAGTATGCTGGTCAGGCAAATGACGATTCAGTACAAACATTCATAGCAAGGAGTTTGGATTGAAATAGTGATATAAATTTTTAAAGAATAGAATTGAGAAAACCTCGGGGTGGCTTGGTGGCGCAGTATGTAGAGCATCCTCCCTTGAGTCAGAAGGGACTGAGTTCGGATTTGGCCACAGACACAACGCACACAAACAAAAACCTAGCTCTTTGACCTTGGGCAAGTTACTTAACCCCGATTGCCCTCCGAAAAGAAAAAAAAATGAATTGAGAAAACCTGGCTTCAAATGCCATATCACATACTCCTGAAGACCCTGGGCAAGTCACCATATCTAGAAAAAGTACTATCTTTTTTTTTTTTTTTGCATTTTTGGAGGGTAATTGGGGTTAAGTACCTTGCCCAAGGTCACACGGCTAAGTTTTTGTTTGTGTGTGTTAAATGTCTGAGGTCACATCTGAACTCAGGTCCTTCTGACTCCAGGGCCAACACCCTACTCACTGCGCCACCTAGCTGCCCTAAAAGTATTATCTTTTTAAAAAGCTATCAATTTTTTCCATATGTATGTTGTTTTGAGTTTCTAGTAAAACTCCAGGATCTTATCACTTGCTCTGAAGAGTTAAGTGACCTGCCAAGAGTAAGATAGTTAATATGTATCCGAAGCAGGATTTGAACCTTGGTGTTCCTGGCTTTGAAGTAAGCCTTCTATTCATCACACAGCATCACTTCTCCAAAGAGATATTTTTGTTTCATAAAAAATACACATGAAGAATGCAGAGAAACTTGTATGAACTGATGTGAGGCAAAGTAAACAAGAACACAAAAATTTACAAGGTGGACACAATGATACAAAAGAAAGCAATACTGAAAGATTTAAAAATTATGATGAATCTAGTGAGTAATTGTCACTTAGAAATTATAACAATTGTTACAATGAAGCATGCTTTCCACCTCCTGGCAGAGGTGAGTGTATGTCAGGGTTGGGGGGGGAAGGGTAACTTGGTATTCCTAGATGAGATGTACATTGTTAAACTTGACCAATATGTTGATTTACTTTTATTAGCTAGAGTTTTTTATATTAAGAGAAGGACCTGCTAAAATCAGAAAGCATCAATGAAGGGAGTCATTGGAAAATGACAGTGTTATATGACAAAAGCATGAATGAATGAATGAATGAATGAATGAATGAATGAATGAATGAACCATTTTAAGTACTTCTGTGCAAACCACAATGCTAAGTGCTGGAGATATAAATAGAAAAGAAATGTAGCGAACAGGATACTGGTCTTGTTATCAAAAAGATATGTTCAAGTCCTGCCGCACACACTATATGTATGATCCTGACAAATCACTTAACTATGACTCAGTTTCCTCATCTATAAATGAGGGGTTAAACTAAATCCCACATAAAGGTTTCTTCCAATCTCCAAAGCTAGGATCCTATGAGCAATATACAAACTGTGCCTATGCTGGTTGGTTAGTCCTCTGTGACCTCTAGTCTCAGAGAGTCTCCTGAGACACTGAGAGATTAAGGACCTTTCTCAGGGTCACACATGCAATAAGCTTTAGTGGCATGACTTGAACCTGGGTGCTTCTTATTCTAAGATCAAAACAAGACCCATAATGGCACACTGACTTATGCCTATTAATAGGTGTTCAATACATTTTTCTTGAATTGAATTGAATTGCCTTTAAAGGGGGACTGGCAAAATGCAAAACTGCTTTAATTCATTTCCATAGAACATATTCATGTTTCTAATAGAGCAAGAGGAGGAAAAATTTCCAAAGGTCAAGATGTAGCCACAATGCCAACCTCACTGGGCAGTTCTGTGGGGAAAAGTGAGCTTCTCACTTTCAGATGAGCACATTGAAAAACTCACAGCTTCGGGGCGGCTAGGTGGCGCAGTGAATAGAGTGCCGGCCCTGGAGTCAGAAGGACCTGAGTTCGGAGCCGGCCTCCGACACTTAATCCACATAAACAAAAAAAATCCTAGCCGTGTAACCTTGGGCAAGTTACTTAACCCTAATTGCCCTAAAAGGGGCGGCTAGGTGGCGCAGTGAGTAAGAGCGCCGGCCTTGGAGTTGGGATGACCCGAGATCAGATCTGGCCTCAGAAAATGAGCACCCACGCATAAATAATGACTAGCCGTGTAACCTTGAGCAAGTTACTTAACCCCAATTGCTTTAAAAAAAGAAAAAGAAAAAGAAAAACTCACAGCTGAAATATATGGAGACAGTAAATACTTCAGAAGATTTAAGTAGCTCAGGCTTCCCCTTCATTTCTATTTTTTCAGATTCCCACAAGGAGCCTATCTCCAGGGTATCACTGTCTGTGTCACCTTAAGCCTCAATAATACATGTCTTCCACAACAGGTCTCAGGCACTATACAAGATATAATCCTCTGTTTACTTCAGTACCAAAGGCATCTGCTCAGAGTGATTGGAAGAGACCTTGACTGATTAAATTTATGAATCTGCAAAAGGGCAGAAAGATAAGAGAATAAAAGCAGTCTTTTTCCAATTTTTGTGAATTGACTGTGTAAGGGACAGAATGATAGGCCTCAGCAATAAAGTAGTCAGACTTGATAAGATTGGAAAGAATCCATTTTTTGAGATTAGGATCATAGGATTTAAATCTGGCTCTTAGAGATCATCTAGTTCAAGCTCATCGATATACAATTTAGGAAAATGAAGCCCAAGGTCATATAGGCAAAGTAGCAAATTTAAGTCCTTGGACTGTACATGGGATTCTCTTTCCATTGCTCCAGATGCCTTTTCTCTGAATGCTTACTTATTTCATTGATTCTGTGATCTCTTTGGTATGGATACACCCCATTTTATAGTGATTTCAGGTTTATAAAGCACTTTACAAATATTATCTCATTTTATCCTTGTAACAATTTGGAAGGTCAGTGCCACTGTTCTCCCCATTTTAGTTGAAGAAACTGAGGCTGATTGAAGTTGTGACTTGCCCAGTTAGTAAGTAACTAAAGGAGGTCATATTAGAACTCAAGTCCTCCTGACACTAGGGCCAGCTCTTTATCCACTGTTCCAACTACTTGTCTGTTCCTATCCTTATGTCACATTTGGTACACAATTCTTTATTGATAATATGCTGTAGTCTATTCACAACTGCAATACATGGCCACATTGCCCTCTGCCAAACCCACAACTTTGATTCTTCTGAGAATGAGTCACAGGCATATAGCATCAAATGCAAGAATACTGGTAATTTTGAAAGTTAAGCCTTGTTTTAGGGAGAAGTTTGGGGTAATTAAGAATATTGCTCAATGGGGTATAGAAATCCATCTTTCCCTACTAGAAAGTTGGGGGAAATGGGGGAGGATATAAGAGAAAACAGATTGGGGGAAGGGGCATTCAGTAGGCTCGCTTATCTTGGGCTGGGGGTAGGGGAGAGACAGGGAGAAAATTTGTAATTCAAAATCTTGTGGAAATGAATGTTAAAACCTAAAAATAAATAAATTGGAAAAACCACACACAAAAAAGTTACATTTTAGAATAAGAAAAAAAAAATCGCTCAGTTTCCCAAATAAAATCCAGTTTACTCCCTTCCTCTAATTTAATTGTGGCCTCACTTAATTTACAATTTTAATATCTTCCCCTGATAAATATATGGGAGGACTTGGAGGACTATAATACAAATAGTTTTTTTAAAGCCTTTCCCCCCAAAATGGCACCAATTATGTTTTTTTGTTTGTTTGTTTTTGTTTTTTTAAAGAATCTTCTTGTTTTTATTGTTAGGATCCGGGTTACTTGAGAGGGATGAAACGAGAGGAGTGGGTGGCTCCAATACCTGGTCGGCCATGTTTTACAGGCTTGTAGGTGATAAGAGAATTCGCCCAGGTAGTGGCCAATCATCTCAGGCTTAATTTCTACCTGATTGAAGGTCTTGCCGTTGTAGACGCCCACCATACTGCCCACCATCTCAGGCAGGATGATCATGTCTCAAAGGTATGTCTTCACTACCTCAGGCTTCTCCATGGGGGGGTGGGGGCCTCCTTCTTGGCCTTCCTCAGGCACTTCAGGAGGGAATGCTGTTTGCGCCTCAGCCCCAGGTTGAGTCTCTGTCACTGTGGTGCTGTACAGCTGCTCCAGGTCCACACCATGGTAGGTGAACTTCCAGAAGGTTCGCTTCTTCTTCTGCTCCACTTCCGCCATTTTGTCTGCTGTCAGGAAAAGGACCACCAATTATGTTTTAAACCCATTATTATCATATAGAATTCTACAAATAGAATTGTGGAGTATACTGGACTTTTGTTTCTGTCTTTGACTTCTGTGGGGTATGTAGCAAGTAATAGTGCAAAGAGTATGCCCTTTCAATTCAATCACTTTTCTTGTATAATTCAGAATAATACTCAGAATGATTGGAGAGAATCACATTTCCATCCAACAACTTAACTTCACACTGTAGATCTCCAATATTGACAATTCTCATTTTTATCTTTGATATTTTTCAGGATGTAAGATGAAAATTTAGGATTATATTAATCACTTTTAATTTTAAAATTAAAATTATTTTCATTTGCATTTATTTATGATTAGGATCATGTTTTCATATTAGTAACTTAAAATTGTTTTGAAAGTCATTCATACGTCTAACCATTTCTCTTTTGGGAAATTGAAATCGGTCTTGTATATTTGTGTCTGTTTCTTCCTATTTGAATATAGTTATAACAGTGGTACTTGATTCAAGTTTTATTTTCTACATGACAATTTCTCTTATTCTATCTTAACTGACTTTGCTCAAACCAAAGCTTTTTAATACTGTATATTAAAATAGTTTATTTTGCCTTTTATGATGATCTCTAGCCCTTGCTTGGTTAATAATTTGGTCCTAACCTTATCTGTGAAATATACCTTCTTCTAATTCTCTTTTTTAATGATATAATCATTTATATTAAGGTTGAATATTCATTTTGAGTTTATTGAGCTAGATGACTTAATGTATCCACAAACTAACTTCTAAAGAACCGCTTTCCAGTTTTCCAAGTAGTTCTTGTCAAAAAGGCAGTTTTTCCCTATTTATGTTCTTGGTTCCTAAAAAAATAATTGATTTACTATTTATGATGGCTTCTATCTCTTTCCTAGTGAGTCTGTTTTACTGATATATTTTTAAAAATATTTTAACCCAAATCAAATATTTTTGATGATTATAATTTTATAATATAATTTGAGTTTTGGGAATGCTATGTCCTATTCATTTATTGTTTTTTCCACTATTTCCTTTTAGATACTACAGCTTCTTATTTCTGCAAATGGATTTTGTTATCTTGTAATACACTGGATGTCTAAATTAATTTATATAGTATCATTATTTTTATTATGTTGGCACTACCCAAAGATGAACAGTAAATACGTGTTTTCCAGTTATATTTATATAAATCTTGCCTATGCCTTGGTAGGTTAGCTCTCAAATGTAGTTTATATTTTGTGATTATTTTAAACCAAATTTCTCTCATCATTTCTTATTTTTTTATTTTTTGCTTTTTGGAGGGTGGCAGGCAGGGCAATTGGGGTTAAGTGACTTCCCTAGGTCACACGGCTAGTAAGTACTAAGTGTCTGAGGCCAGAGTAGAACTCAGGTCCTCCTGACTCCAGAACTGATACTCTATTTACTGTACCACCTAGCTACCTCTCTCTTGTCATTTTTCATTGGTTTTGTTAGTACTATATAGAAAGTCTGATGATTTCGTGGATTTAATTTCAATGAATCCTACAGCTTTCCAAGCTAAATAATCTAAATTGCTCTTTTTAAGTGCCAGAAGTATCTGCCTTTGTAGTAATTGTCTGGGGTTTTCTAAATAAATAATCATATTATTGAAGATGTCTCCTATTTGCTGATGTTTATACTTTTAGTATTATTTTCTTTTTTTATTGCCTGTGAAAAGTACTTCTGAACTATGACAACTATTAGTGGCAAGGGTCATGCATAATTTACCCCTGTGCATACTGGAAAACTTTCTAGTGTTTTTACATTTATAAATAATGTAGCTCTTGAACATACACGTTTTTATTTGTATTAAACAAGGGATATTTTATGAACATGCTTTTCAACATAAAGAAATGCTATATTTTGTCAGTCTTTTTCTGCATTTGTTGAAATAATCATGTAGCTTTTGTTGTTTAATGTGACTGATTATTCTAATTGTTTTCTTATAAATAGTTTCATCAGTACACATCTATTATTTATCTGCTACATACCAAGCATTATATTAACCATCTGAGGTACAATGATAAAAACAAAGCCATTCTTGCATTCATGGAGAATGGCATTCATATGAGAGATGACATGCACAAGTGAATACAAAATGAATACAAGGGGAATCAGAAAAGGTCTCTCATAGAAGTTAGCATATAAATTGAACACTGAAATTAAGATTTCAAAAAAGGAGAGGTGAGGAGGAGCTGCATTCCACAAATAAGAGGGAGCCATAATAAAGTCATGAGTTAGGAGAATACAGTATTTTCTAAGTTAGAAATAGCAACTAAGTCAGTATGGCCAGATCATGGAGTGTGTAAAGGGTAGTATGTTTATGGTAGTAGATTATGTGTAAGATAGGAAGAGTCCATGTTCTAAAGAGTTTTAAATACAAACAGATTATATTTTGTCTGAGAGGCAATAAGGAGATACTTAAGGCTATTGAGAAGCAAGAAAGGGTTAGGTATGGTTGGAACAAGGCTTTAGAGAAGATATTTTAGAGTCTATGAAGAATTTAAATTAGAGCTGGAGAGATACTTGAAGCAGGGAATACACATTGATTCTTTTTTCTCTGGTATGAATTCCAATTGATCAATTTGAATTTTCTGAGTCTATTATTATAATCTCCTTGTAATGATTTTATTTAAAATATTTGCATAATTACTAATTAGTGACATGGCTCCAGAATCCTTTCTCTGTGTTGCCTTTTCCTGGTTTGATATAAGTTTATATTTGTCTCATAAAAACCTTGATAGTGAAATGACAGATACTGATTTTATATCTGTTTTTAATCAATACTATTTATAATTGCTTAATTTTGTCTTTTCAGTTATTGCTACTGAAGTCATGGTTCTGTGTCTGTGGTCTTAGTTCAGAATTCAGCTGACCTGTAATGGGGTAAATTCAGAAATCCTATACTGTTGCTAATCCTTGAGCTATTCTTTCCTCAAGGAATTTTGCTAACCTTGGGGGATCTTTATAACCACCAAGCCATCTTTCAAGCTTGCCTGGTTTGCTGTCCAAAAGTTTTGGCCACAATCAGTAACTTTGCAGCTAGACTCAATAAACACTTATTAGTCACAGGAAAGGAAGGAGGGGAGTCATTGCTAGGCCCCCATTTCCAAACTTCCAATCAATAATATTGTCCTACACCCCTCTGCTATGTAACTAATGATGTTGTCCCCAATCCTATGATGTCACCTACCTTATTCTATTCATTGTTTTTTACTCCCCAAAATCTATAAAAGAAAACTGCCCCCTTTATTTGAGGTCTTAGCTTACTGGAGAAACTGAGATCCTATTTATTGGTAGGTTCATGCTTTACCCCTAAATTGATCATGTTCAGAGATTTTGTGCCTCAGTTTACCTTATTTTTAACGGTTAAACTACAGTTTCTTCTCTATTTCTTGAGAAAAGTAATTACAGGTTAGGCATTATTTGCATAATAGTTGTTTTATAGAAGTTATAATAAATTTATCTGGTTCGGGAGTTTTTACTTTGGCATGTCATTTATGGTTTATTTAATTTGTTTTCTCTGAAATGGGGTTCAGATCACTATTTCTTGTTTTATTGATTAGGTATTTTATATTTTTGCAAATGCTCATCTGTTTTCTTTGTTCTTCATTTGTACTAGCAGATAATTCTATCTTCTTTTTTTCTGATAAATCTTTTTATTTTTCCTCTGTTATGCATTCAGCTTTTAATTTTTTTCCCATTTGGTATTTTGATTTTCACCTCACTTTTTCTTGATCACATTAGAAAACAGATTATACATTTCTTAGTGTGATTTTTTAAATATAACACTTTTAGTATCTACTTCAGGTGATGAGAAGTAACTTCACCAATTGTCTTCCCAGAATTCCTCCACTATCCATTGCTTTCAAAATACTTTCAGAATTTTGCCAGGAAATAGAAGTTAAAGTCACTGGTTTGCATTTACAGATTATTTCCTCTTATCTTTTTTTGTTTGTTTGAAAAACTGGGATGGCATTTGGCCTTCTTACTTGTCTGACTTTTTCTAACCCCATGTGGTGTTTTCTTTGCAAATATATTCAGGTGGTTTGCCATTTCCTTCTCCAGTTCATGTTACAGATGAAGAAAGTGAAACAAATAAGGTGAAGTGACTTGCCCAGGGTCACACAGCTATTAAATGTCCAGGCCAGATTTGAACTCAGGAAGATGAGTTTTCTGACTTCAGGCCCAGTACTTGTAATGGAAATGCAAATTTAAGGATCTTCCCTGCCCCTAGGCCCTTTGATAGGCTTAAGAGACTCTGAGAACCTTCCTTGATTTGAAAATATACTCTGCCCCATAATAGGCTGGATGTGGTCATGTGGAGCCTGTGGCAGGAGGTTTTCAGGAATGCCTACACCTTGATGCTGTGTGATTGGGCAGTGGGTCAAGAGGGTGGTTACATTCTCTGACCCAGGAGAAGGCTATATAATCCCTGATGTGAGGCTTTGCTTTGGGGCTCACTTTGAGAAGTGTTATGTCATTTGACCAGATGAGACTCTGGGCAGCTGTTGAGAGCCCCCTGGCTTTGAAAACCCAAATGTTGATGCTTCCCTCTCTGGTAACTGTGATTTGGTATTAGGTAATGGTTGAACAGTTTGGAAGCCTGTCTGCTTGATCTGTTTGTTTCTCTGTCTTGTAAGTTCTGTTTGTATACTCTGAAGTTTGGGGTGCTGACCTTTTCCCCCTGAACTAGGTAAATGATATGTTTGATTGATTAAAGCAAAATTGTTAACCCGTTTTGAGTTGCTTTCCTTTAGAAAAGCAGATCTAAGAACCTGTGTTGGCAACCACCCTGGGGATGTTGGGGTACTTGCTGCTACAGTATTCTATTCACTGAGCCCCCTATCTGCTCTTATCTATATGTACTTTGGGCATTTGTGTAGACATCTGAGGTCAGGGTTTTTATTACTAACTTCTTTCTTGGATTTTTATCTCTCATGAATTTTTATGTTTCTCCACTGCTACTTTTCTTCCTATTCTATAACTGATCTCTATGGTCCCTATCTTGGTGGATATACACAGCAAGTTTTCCTCATATCCGATACATTTCAGTTTAATGATATTACTTCTATCATAGTTTTAGTATGTTCATATCTGCTATAAATATTGAGTCTTCTTCCCATGTCATCCCATGTTACTTTTTATATCATGTCTTTATTCTTCCTCTTCATAAACTGATATCCTTTTTAAGCTAATCTCCCCCCTTTCATTCTTTCCCATTACCATGCCCTCTCTCCTCCCTCACCCTCTTAACAGAAACCCTGGTATTTTGTTCATTAGCCCCACTATTTAGCTGCCTGATCATGAATGAGGCCTAGGAATGAATTTGCATAGTTCCCAGACAAAGGTTAAATGTATACTTCTGCATTGATCCTCTAGCTGTCTACAAAGGGGGGATTTCTACAGCAGCTATTGTATTTGTTTGATTTACAACTTTGAAAATCCTAAACTGTAATAGACCAATAACTCTGGATATTTCCATACCTAGAAGAATCAAACATATTCAAATTAGAGTTTACACTTTTTGGGCTTTGCCTAACAGAAGCCGGCAAAGAGGCAGATAATTAGGGAAATCAATTTTGCATTCATAGCAGCATTTTAGAAAATGTTAAAAAAAATAAACCTTGTTATAGCTTGCTTCATCTTCATCCTGGAGGGGAAAAAATAACCTTGTGGAAGAAACATTAATGAAGCGTCTCTGGAAATGCTTCAATGGCAGCTGGCCTCAAGATTCTTCAAAGCCGTTCCAGCTATTTCCTCAGGGAGTCAAGGCAGCATTGCCATAAAGAATTACTTTTTTTTTTTTGAGCACCCGTCCCTTTAAATTTGCCATTAACTTCTTGCTATTTTAGTAAGTCTTGGAGGTTTGGAAACTGCCTTCTGTCATGCCTGTCAGCAAGTTCAGTTGCAGGTCTGTCACTGTGTGATTATATGTGTTGATCTGTGCATGCTCTCTTGCCACCTTCTGAAAGGGCTTTGGGTGTCCGATGCACCATTCCCCTCACTGGAATTCATGTGTAATTTTCACTGCTATTGAGGGACTTGCCTAATTCCACTCTAACTCCTTTGAAAAGGAGGCCAGAAGCAGAGCCACACATCTTCTTCCCACTCCCACCTCCACCCCAAATTGTAGCCATTTATAAGCAGCTGTAATGGTATCTTGCCATGCCTCTTCACCCTTCAGAGTCTATGGAAAAGGAATCCAATTCATTGAGAGAAAGCAAGATGTGAAAATGTCTTAAGGTGCACTCTCAAACTAAAAACCCTGACTCAATGCATATGCATAATAGTGATATTTTCAATGATTCATAATTAAATCAGAGTTGCAGTTTATTTTCCAAATGAAAACATGTTTCTAATTAGAACAAAAAAAGTGCATCTCTGTTAACGCTGAATTTTAAATACCAGGTTTTTAAAAAATTTTATTGATTGATGATTATTATGGGGAAACATGAGCTTTTAT
This sequence comes from Gymnobelideus leadbeateri, assembly GCA_011680675.1. Taxonomy (NCBI): domain Eukaryota; kingdom Metazoa; phylum Chordata; class Mammalia; order Diprotodontia; family Petauridae; genus Gymnobelideus; species Gymnobelideus leadbeateri. The sequence continues at coordinate 856,685 of WOXC01001528.1, forward strand.
GCATAAATCTTTTGACAGGTGCTGTCTGTCAAAAATAATGATCCTTTTAAAACTCATGAATAAATAACGATGCCAATCCCCCTTTACACAAAAATACGCACTCATTTAGGCTCTGTCCACTGAAAGGAAATATGGCAATTTAAAATAATGATTGAGATGGCAGAGTAAGGCAACATTATGAATTTAATACACTTGGCATTTCGTCATCACCCTTGGATTAGCTACATCTATCTTTAATATTCATGTATTATTAGTTTTCCTTCTCCCTTACCTCCTTTATTTTTTTCCTCCCTTCCTTCTTTCTTTCCTTTCTTCCTTCCTTCTACCTTCCTTCCTTCCTTCCTTCCCTCCTTCTTTCCTTTCTTCCTTCCTTCCTTCCTTTCTTTCCCTATAACCAGATATGGGTTACAAAGAATTCTTTCACAAATGAGACTGTATATTTTAATTCCACCACACTGTGGTCTTATTCTTTGTCAGAAGAAGGAAAGTAATAACAATGCTTGTCACTGTTGATGTTTTATGGTTTCCCCAGACTAAAGCCATTTAGGACCAACCTCTCTTTCCTCACACAGGAAAAAAAGCAAAGATGTCAGAAAGAGAGTTCCAATTCTTTTCTTGGTTTGTATGTTTATTTTTCCCTTTTCCCATTTGAAGTGTGATCCTAGTTTTTTTTGATCTTTTCCATTTTAACCCTTAGTGTTTCACCTGTACCCTCAGAAAGAATCAGGGTAAGGCCATTATATTCAGAGGCACCCCAGCTTTTTAATCAGACTTTTCTTTCCTAAGAAAGAGTGACTTTGAAAAAAACATTTCTACAAAATTGAAAATTACAAGGGGACTCCTCACTAATGCTTGGAAGAGAATGGACAAGAGCGAAATAAGAGGAAATGATGTCCCCATTCTTTTAGAAGCATTAATTCTGCCTATTCATTTCCCTCTCCCACCACTTCTTTCTTTTTCCACAGATCTCTCCTTCTATCTTTTTCTGATAAAGTTCAAAGAAGCAGATGAGTGAGGAAAGCAAGGCAAAGTTGAGTGTAGGTGGGCAGATTCAGGACAGGAAGTGATAAGGGCACCAAGCACCTTAAGACTGAGTTCATCTCAGAATCCCAATGTGTTCAATGCTTTTGTTCCTATAATGTCTTTGACCATGAGGAAGACTGGTGGCATATTTTACTGACTTATTTTTTATTTTCACTTTTTCATTCTGAGCCCTATTATTTAGTCAGTGTAGACGATTCCCTTAGAGTTATCGGAAAAATAGATTTAGAGCTGAACAAAGGTCCAGAGATCATCTGGTCAAATATTATTTTACAGATGAAGAAACTGAGGGACAGAGAATGACATATCCAAAGGGACATGTACGAGGCAATGAAATCTTCTAATTCTAGATGAAGTTGCCTTCTCACTGTTTTACCCACCCAAAGTGGAAACTCTTTCTACTGAAGCAAGTTAACTTGAAAATAACTCATTGTCTTACAGCAATGGTTCTTAACTTGGAGTCAGTGAACTATTTTTATTTTGATAATCATATTTCAATGTAATTGTTTTCCTTTATAAACCTATGTAGTTATGCATTTAAATATATTGTTTTAACATATATTTTATTCCCTCCAATTACATGGTAAAACAATTTTTAAACTTTTTTATTTAAATATTATTCAGAGTTGAGGTTTATAGGCTTTAATAGTTGGCCCTTATGATACACATAAGGGTAAAAGGACCCCTAATTTAGAGAATTGTCTTACATGATGAAAAGTTAAGGGACTAGCACACAATTGGTATGGATCAGAGGTAGCACCTGAACTCAGGTCACAAAATGTCAAGGCCTTCCACCTATCAGTTGGCCAACCTCACGTAATCTTTTTGGTTTTTTGGGTTTTTTTTTTGGTGAGAGAAGAAAAGACCAGTGCAGTTGGGTAGCAGTATACATGCAGGGACAGAATTTTGAGGATTCCATCAGACACATACTTGAAAATCCTTCACTTCAGACTATTAGTATTGTGTAGCATTAAGACTGTTATTGTTCCTTACACAATATTTTTCTAACAAAAGAAATGTTCATATATAAGAAACTAGTCCAAGATTTAAGCTTATTTATTGAAGTACACAGCCCTGTGTTTTCTTTTCTTTCTTTCTTTTTCTGAGGCAATAGGACTTAAGTGACTTGCCCAAGGTCACACAGCTAGTAAGTGTCTCAGGTCAAATTTGAATTCAGGTCTTCCTGACTCCAGGACCAGTTCTTTATCTACTATGCTACCTCACTGCCTCTTAGCCCTGTGTTCTCAAGCTTTTATGACAGTCTAATACTTATTTGTTGGATTTAGTAACACTTTGCCCCCAATCCTCTTAAACATGTTATACTGCATACGTATGTAGACATATGAATTAATTTAAGTGAATAAATTTAATTACCTCATAGAGTATCATGAGAAACTTACTGGAAAAATGGATAGAGAGTCAGTCTTGGAATCAAGACTGGGTTCAAGTCTTTTTTCTAACAGCTACTATATGTAAGGCAATGGGCAAGTTATTTAATCTCTTAGTACCCTAGGGAACTCAGAAAAATTATAGTTATAGACAAGTTCCTGCTCTGCATCACTGGAGGTAGTTTCTATACCATCATTTGCTCATAATGATGAAGTCACTGATCCAGACACCTTCCTCAGAAGAAAATAATAATAATAACTTAGAACTTTGACTTGAAAGGCATCTTAAGAAAAGGGTTCTTCATCTGAGGTCCAGGTGGCTCCAGGGAATCTATGAACATGAATAAAAAAAATTCCATCTTTCTTTTCACTAATCTCTAACTGAAATTTATCATTTCCATCAATCATGTAAAAACATTACTATGAACATGGATATACTAGCTTCACTAGACTGCCAAGGATTCACATGACACAAATTTATGAACCCTTGTGTTAAGAGGTCAAGGACAGGCAGCAGTAATCAGGGCAATCAGGGTCCAACATGGATCTATTGATTATAAATCCCTCTGTCTCTCTATTCTACCACACTGTCCCTCCTAGATGTAAGTACAGATTCAATATGGAAGAACAAGAGATAAAGAATATCAAAGGAATTAATGGAAACAAAAATGTGAAGGAAGGTGGCCTAGTTGTACCAGATCTTGAACCATATTATAAAGCAATAACCATCAAAACAATCTGGTATTGGCTAAGAAACAGATCAGTTTAATAGAATAGGTACATGATACAAACTAGTAAATGACCACAGTAATCTACTGTTTGATTAAACCAAAGACCCAAGCTTTTGAGATAAGAATTCATTATTTGACAAAACTGCTGGGAAAACTAGAAAACAATATGGTGGAAACTAGTTATAGAACAACATCTTACACAATGTGTCAAGATAAGGTCAAAACAGGCACATGATTTAGACATAAAGGGTGATTCCATAAATAAATAAGGAGAGTAAGGAATAATTTACCTGTCAGATTCATGGAAAAGGGAAGAATGTATTAGCAAATAAGAAACAGAATATTATAAAATGTAAAATAGATCATTCTATTTTTTAAAAGCTTTTGTAGAAACAAAACCAATGCAATCAAGATTAGAAGAGAGTAGAAAGTTGAGAAGCAATCTTGACAGCAAGAGTCTCTGATAAAGAAAGGGCTCATTTCTCAGATATATAGAGAACCAAGTCAAACTTATAGGAATACAAGCCATTACCCAATTGATCGATGGTCAAAGACAATGAACAGGCAGTTTTCAGATGAAGAAATCAAAATTATAGTCATAAAAATGCTCTAAATTACTATTAATTAGAGAAATGCAAATTAAAACAACTCTGAGGTACCACCTCACATCTATTTGATTTGTTAATATGACAGAAAATGGGGGGCGGAGCCAAGATGGCAGAGTAGAAACAGCACTTCCAAGGTGCTCCGCCCCACAAAACTTCCAAACAATGTAAAAGGGGACTCTGAACAACTTCTGGAGCCCCAGCACCCACAGAACGACACAGAGAAGCTAATCTCCCGCTGAGGACAGCCCAACAGCCCTGCAGGGAGCGGCAAATGAAAGATTAGAAGGCAATGTGAAATATCTCATGGGAAAAACCACTGACCTGGAAAATAGATCCAAGAGAGACAATTTAAAAATTATTGGACTACCTGAAAGCCATGATCAAAGAAAGAACCTAGAAATCATCCTTAAAGAAATTCTCAAGGAAAATTGTCCTGATGTGTTAGATCCAGAGGGCAAAATAGAGGTTGAAAGAATTCACTGATCGCCTCCTGAAAAAGATCCCAAAAAGAAAACTCCTAGGAATATTATAGCCAGGTTCCAGAATTCCCAGATCCAGGAGAAAATACTACAAGCAGCCAGGAAGAAACAATTTCAATATTGTGGAAACACAATCAGAATAGCCCAGGACCTGGCAGCTTCTACACTGAGGGACTGAAGGGGATGGGATATGATATTCCAGAGGGCAAAAGAGCTGGGATTGAAGCCAAGGGTCACCTACCCAGCAAAACTGAGTATCTTGTTTCAGGGGAAAATATGGTCATCCAGTGGAATAGAGGACTTTCAAGAATTCTTGATGAAAAAACCAGAGTTGAATAGAAAATTTGACATTCAGACACAGGAAGCAAGAGATGCTTGAGAAGGTAATCAAGGAAAAGAAATCAAAAGGAACTTATCAAAGTTGATCTATTTATATTCCTACATGGAAAAACAATAACTGTGTCTGATGAAACCTTACTCATTATGAAAATAATTGAAGAAGGGTATATGGGCATATGTTTACAGGTATACATGGATAGAGGGCACAGCTTGAATTTTATGGGAAGCGATCATACTTAAGGGGTGAAGTTAAGAGGTGAGAGAGGAAAGTGGCAAGAGGAGATGGGGAGAGACAGGGTAGGGTAAACCATCTCATGTAGAAGAGGCAAGGGGAAGTAGTTGCAGGGGAGGGGAAGAACAGGAAGGCAAAAGGGAAAAACCATATTCTCATTGAAGTTGCCTCAAGGAGAGAATCACATACATACTAAATGGGATATCTCACCCTGCAGTTGAGTAGGGGAAAGGGGAATGAGAGGTGGCAGGATGGAGGGGAGGGCATTCTGGGGAGAGAGGAGGTTGGAAGTACCACTATCAAAGAGGGACAGGATCAAAGTAGGGAATGGACCAGGTGGGAGGTGAGATGGGTGAGAGGGAAATATAAGCAGTCTTTTACAATATATCTACTATGGTAATGTTTTGCATAGCTATACATGTATAACACATACTGAATTGCTTATCTTCTCAGAGGGAGTGGGTGACAAGGGAGGAAGGGAATGGATCTGAAAATCGAAGTTTTAAAATTAAATGTTTCATAAGATGTCCAGGCATTGGGGCTCAGAGATTCACCTTGCCCTAATGGCAAAGTCGAAGGGGGTATGGGAGAAGACATGGGAGAGAGCAGATTGGATGAAGGGATATCTAGTGGGACTGCCATTCTGGGGTGGTGGGTAGGGAAAAATGGGGGAAGTAACTCAAAATTTGGTGGAAATGAATTATGTAAGCCACAAGTTAATAAAGCATTTGTTTAATAAAAAAATATGATAGAAAATGAAAATGATAAATATTGGACAGAATGTTAGAAAATTGGGACACTAAGACTGGTGGAGTTGTGAACTGATCCAACCATTCTGGAAAGTAACTTGAAATTATGCCTAAAGGGCTATGAAACGGTTTATATGTGTTGACCCAGCAATATCATTACCAGGTTTTATACCAAAAAGAACAAAGAAAAGGGGAAAGGACCTATTTGTCCAAACATATTTAAAGCAGCTCTTTCTGTGATAGCAAAGAATTGCAAATTGATGGAATGTGTATCAATTGGGAAATGGTTAAACAAGTTGTGTTTTATCAGCATAATGGATTATTATTATGCCATAAGAAATGGCGAGCAAGATACTTTCAAAATAAATCTAGAACGACTTACAGAAACTGATGCATCATTGTACAATGATCAACTGTGAATGACTTGGCTATTCTCAGCAATACAATAATCCAAGACAAGTCCGAGGAACTTTTGATGAAAAATGCTAATAATCTCCAGAGAAAGAACTAATGGAATTTGAATGCAGATTGAAGCATACTTTTAAAAAACTTTAAAAAAATTTTCTTGGTGGTTTGTTTTGTCTCATTTTTCAGTCTGTGTTTTCTTTCACAACATAACTAATATGGAAATAAGTTTTTCATGACTGAATATGTATAACATTTATCAAATTAACTTGCCTTCTCAATGAGGGGGTAGAAGAAGGAAGCTAGGAGAGAATTTGGAACTCAAAATCTTATGAAATGAATGTTAAAAGTTGTTTTTACATGTAATTGTGAAAAATAAAATATTAAATAAACATTTTAAAAAGAACATGACTAATATGTAAATACATTTTGCATGATTATATGTGTAGAATGTATATCAAATTGCTTACTGTGTCAAAGAGGGAAGAGAGAAAAGAGGAGAGAGGGAGGGAGAGAATTTGGAACTTGAAATTTTTTAAAATGCATTTCAAAATTGTTTTCATATATAACTGGGGAAAATAAATTACTATTCTAAAGTAAAAGTTAAAAGATTCATTGGTGTATTTCAAAGCTGACTGGGATTGACAATAGCCAACACATTAATTCTGGTAGGAATGCACCACAAGGAGAGGCAAGGTGGTACAGTGAGTAAAGCACTGGCCCTGAAGTCAAGAGGACCGAGTTCAAATTCGACCTCAGACACTTAACACTTACTAGCCACGTGACCGTAGGCAAGTCACTTACTTAACCCCAATTGCCCTCCAAAAAGCAAAAAAAAAAAAATGCACCACAAATAAAAGATTTTAATGAGAAAAATTTCAATGTTTTTATTGACAAAGTTGGAAATCATGATAAAATTCAAGTTAGATCTCAAAAATGTGTCCTTACGTGTATACACATAACCACTATCAGATAGATAGATAGACAGACAGATAGAGATATAACCACTTACATATATAAGACACACATTTAGGCATTCAATGAATTAGCAAACATTTATTAAGTGTCTAGTATGTGCTAAGTAATATTTTGAACACTGAGAATATAAATACAAAGAATAAAAGAATCTTTACTGTCAAAAAGCTTAGGATCTAATGGGGAGAACCCAGTTCTGTAGCCCATATAAGAATTGGAAAGGGTTAATTTAATATCAAATTATTTCCCCTTTAATAGTCCCCACATGAAACCTCTGAACTTTGATCTAGGATGACATGGTTTTTATGCTATCTTGTTTCATGTGCTTATTTATATAACTAGGGTGGTTGTTTTCCCAGCTAGCATCCTGTTATGTGGCCAAGTTATCCTTTTCTTGACTTTTTCTATGTTAGAACTCTCGATGCTTGCTCATAATCACACTTATGCCTGGAGACAGCATATACCAAAAAATATCTATAACTAAATCCTATTATGCAATTATGTATTTAATAGACTTTGCTGAAAGCCCCATGTTAATAAAATGGAGAGTCTTATTGGTGAATAAAATGCATTGTGAATGAGTTAAATCAATAGGTAACACAATTTGTATTTGGTGGTAGATGCATTAGTGAATTGAGCCAGAGGAAAAGAGATGGGACCAAACATATCAGTCTTTCTGTTTCACAAACCTGAAAGAAACCTTTGTAGGAAATCACAGACTCTGGGAGGAGGATTCCAAACATAATGAACAATAAAGTATTTTAAGTTCAGACCACTGTCAAACATATGTATTTTAGAAAATAGTGGATTTCTAAAACTAAATAAGTTCTCATTTATTGTATTTTGAATTATTTTTCCACTTCTGATTTTGGGTGAGCTTTAAAATATCACACTGCTATTATTTTCTAGTTAAGAAATCCTAAGATTTGAGGTGGATCTGATGTCAACTGGCAGTCCATGACCAAGATATTAGTACTAGTAACTATTGACAGATAACATTGATTAAACAAATATTTATTAAAAATGTAATGAGAATAAGCATAGCTTAGTGCATAAAGAGTGAACCTTACAGCTAGAAGATCTAGGTTTAAGTCTAATTACTGATATATAATGTCTGTGTGACTATGGGTAAGTCACTTAAACTTTCAGTGACCTAGGCAACATTCTATGACTTTTACCCTGCGGAGGAGGTAAGGTGGAAGAGGATGTTTCACATTGTAAGAGCCCCACACCCATGAAATCACAGGTCCAGTTTATATCTAAGGAATGGGTTGCATTCTACAGCACAACCACATCTTTACAATTATAGATTCAACTGAGACATGCAAAGAATGGAAGAACCCAATGTACTTAAAGTTTGGCAGGATGAGGTAAAGAGAATATTTTACTCAATACAGCAAAATGTAGTCTTAAAGCCTCTCTATCAAGATGTTTTTCCTTCATATGTTAAGACCCTAAGAGATTACTTGTTAGACACATTAGCAAACAATAAATCTATAATCCTCTGACTATAAGTATGAAGAAAAGCACAGAATAGGGATATGAATGCTTTCCCAAGGTGATTTATCCTGTCATGGAGATTCTGGATTCTACAACTTAAGACTTGTGAAATCTTGGGCCTCCGTTTCTTCATTTGTAAATTGGGAACAATAATAATTTCAATTTAGTTTTTTAAAAGTATATTTTAGTATCTACTATCTATTTTAAAATCTACTATCTACTACTATCTTTATTAAAAAGTATATTTTAGTAGGCTAGTAAGCAAAACACTATGCTTCATTTTTATTGTTCAATTGCTCAGTCATATCCAACTCTTCATGACCCCATAGATCACATAGCATGTCAGACCCTTTTATCTTCCACTATCTTTTGAAATTTGTTCAAGTTCATGTATGTGTTTCCATGACACTATCTAGTCATCTTATACTCTGCTATTCCTTTTGCCTTTTGCCTTCAATCTTTCCCAGTGTCAGGGTCTTCTTCAATGAGTCACATCTTGTTATGTGTCTAAAGTATTTAAATTTAGCTTGAATTTTCTAGTTGCCCTATGCCTTATTTTAACAAGACTGAAATAAGACAGATTTTAAGGTCATAGACCTAAGAGTTCTAAGGTACCTTGTAAACCATCAGGCCCAACTCTAAGTAGACTCCTTTAAACTCCCCAAATGCTGATAAAGTTCTTAGAGGTTACATATGTAATCTTCTCATATATAAATGTAAACAGTTGAACATTATTAAGTCTTATGATTTCTCACTAATGTTTACTTTTTGTGCATTTCTTGAGTCTTAAGTTTACATGTCAAAATTTCTGTTCAGCTTTTATCTTTTCATCAAGAATGCTTAAAAAGTCTTCTATTTCATTAAATATCCATCTTTCCCCCGTAGGATATTAGTTGATTTTGTTGGGCAAATTATTCTTGGTCGTAATTTTAGCTTCTTTGCCTTCCAGAATTTCAGATTATAGACTCCTAATACAATTCTTTATAGATGTAGTTGCTTAATCTTGTGTGGCCCTGACTATGTCTCCATGATATTTGAATTATTATTTTTTTTCTGGCTACTTTCCTCCGTGAACTGTAAGCTCTGGAATTTGACTATAATAATCCTAGGAGTTTTCATTTGGGGATTTTTTTCAGTAAATGGATTATTTCCACTTGATCAGTAGGTTCTTTCAATTTCCACTTTGCCCCCTGGTTCTAAGTTGTTGGGGCAATTTTCCTTTATAAGTTCTTGAAATACAACTAAGCACTTTTTTTTAAATTGTGGATTTCAGGGAGTTCAATACTTCTTTAAGTTTCTCTTCTTGATCTATTCTCCAGGTCAGTTGTTTTCCCAATAAGATATTTTACATTTTCTTCTTTTTTTGTCTTTTTACTTTATTTTATTGTTGTTGGGTTTTTTTTAAATGTCTCATTGCATCACTAGCTTCCACTTAACCAACTCTAATTTTCAAGGAGTTATTTTCTTTAGTGACATTTTGTACCCCTTATCATTTGGCCATTTTTAATTTTTTTTAAATTTTTTTCGAGGAGGAGAGGCAGGGCAATTGGAGTTAAGTGACTTTCCCAAGGTCACATGGCTAGTAAGTGTGTCAAGTGTCTGAGGCTGGATTTTAACTTGCGTCCTTCTGACTCCAGGGCTGGTGCTCTATTCCCTGCACCACCTAGCTGGCCTGGCCATTTTTTATTTTTAATGATTTTCTTCACTATTCTTTTTATGTCCCTTTTATAAAATGTTAACTCTTTTAATAATTTCTTTCAGTTGTTCTTCTTTCCTTTCTCATTTTCCTTATCACTCTTATTCAATTAAAAATATTTGATGCTTTTTACTGCCTTCTTTAGCTCTTCCATGAATTTTTGTTGGAATTGTGTCCAATCAGCATTTTTCTTTCAGACTTTGCATGTAGATGTTTTCAAGTTTTTGTCTTATTCTGAATTTGTATCTTGAGCTTCCCCATTGCCAAAGTACCTTTTTATGGTTTTTTGTTATTGCTTTTGCTCATTTTTAGCCCATTCCTTGTCTTCAGGCTTTATGGTAGAATTGAGCTCTGCTCACCTCTAAGGGGTGCTTAGCACTACTGACACCATCACCTCCAAGGCACATAGCCAGTGCCCTTCTGCCTCTGTGCTCATGATCAGCTCCAACCCCAGTGTCTATAGCCCATTTTTTCTGTCCTTCTTTTTTTTGTATGTATTTGAAACATTTAATCTTAAGACCTCGAATTTCAGATCCATTTCCTTCCTCCCTTGTCACCCATTCCCTCTGGGAAGATAAGTAATTCAGTATATGTTGTACATGTCTAGCTATGCAAAACATTACCATAGTAGATATGTTGTACAAGGCTGCTTATAATTCCCTCCCACTCATCCCACCCCCCACCTGGTCCATTCCCTACATGATCCTGTCCCTCTTCTATAGTGGGTACTTCTAACCTCCCCTCCCCCCAAGGATGCCCTCCCATCCATCATCCCTCCTCTCATCCCCCTTACCCCCATTCTGCTGTAGGTTGAGATATCCCATGTAGTATGTATGTCATTCTCTCCCTGAACCAAATTCAATGAGAATGTGGTTTTGCCTTTTTGCCTTTCTATTCTCCCCCTCCCTTGCAACCACTTCCCCTTGCTTCTTCTATATGATATAGTTTACCCTACCCTGTCTCTCCCCATCTCCTCTTGCTACTTTCCTCTCTCATCTCATAATTTCATCCCTTGAGTATCCTCCCTTCCCAACAAATTCAACCTATGCCCTCTATCCATATATAATTGTAACCATATACACACACATTCACATATGTATTCATATGACCACACCCCCTTCTTCCATTATTTTCATAGTGAGAAAGATTTCCTCAATCACAGTTATTGTTTTTCCATGTAGGAATGTAAATAGTTTAACTTTGATAAGTTCCTTTTGATTTCTTTTCCCTGATTACCTTCTCAGGCATATCTTGCTTCTTGTGTCTGGATGTCAAATTTTCTATTCAACTCTGGTTTTCTCCTCAAGAATGCTTGAAAGTCCTCTATTCCATTGAATGACCCTATTTTCCCCTGAAACAAAATGTTTAGTTTTGCTGGGTAGGTGACCCTTGGGTTCATTCCCAGCTCTTTTGCCCTCTGGAATATCATATTCCATGCCCTTCGATCCCTCAGTGTAGAAGCTGCCAGGTCCTGGGCTATTCTGATTGTGTTTCCACAATATTGAAATTGTTTCTTCCTGGCTGCTTGTAGTATTTTTCTCCTTGATCTGGGGATTCTGGAACCTGGCTATAATATTCCTGGGAGTTTTCTTTTTGGGATCTTTTTCAGGAGGTGATCTGTGGATTCTTTCAACCTCTATTTTGCCCTCTGGATCTAAAACATCGGGGCAATTTTCCTTGAGAATTTCTTGAAGGGTGATTTCTAGGTTCTTTCCTTGATCATGGCTTTCAGGTAGTCCAATAAATTTTAAATTGTCTCTCCTGGATCTATTCTCCAGGTCAGTGGTTTTTCCCATGAGATATTTCACATTGCCTTCTAATCTTTCATTTGTTTGGATCTGCTTAACAGCATCTTGATTTCTCATAAAGTCATTAGCTTCCATTGCTCCAGTCTAACTCTGAAGGAATGAATCTCCTCAGTGAACTTTTGAGATTCTTTTTCCATCTGGCAAATTTGACTTTTTAAGGCATTCTTCTCCTCATTGCCCTTTTGGGCCTCCTTTGCCATTTGAGTTAGTCAATTTTTTAAGGTGTTATTTTCCTCAGTCAGGCTGTTGACCCTCATTTCATACTTTTCCTGCATCCCTCTCATTTCTCTTCCCAATTTTTCCTCCACTTCTCTTATTTGATTTTTAAAGTCCTTCTTAAGGTCCTCTATGGCCTGCAACCCACTCATGTTTTCCCCTGGGGCTTTTGGAGCAGGACTTCTGACCTCACAGTCCTTTTCCCGCTCTATGCCCCCAAAATAGGAGTCTGGGGTTGCATTTTTCTGTTTCCTTTGCCTTGGCATGTTCCCATTTAATTACTTGACTTTTGGGCTTGTTGACACAATAGGTCTTTGCTGACAGATAGGGGAGTTTTCATCCCGAACGTGTGGGAGGGCAACTTCCCTTTCTGGCAAGCTGTAAACCCACCCAGGACTTCCACCCCAGATCACAATCCAGATCCAGGGAGGTTAAAGCAAGAGCAATTACCCCCAAGACTGATCGCTGTATCTCCGTACAGTTCACAGGTCAGGAGCTGGAGCTGCCTCTGAAAGCTACAAAATGGCATGTCTCCTCAGCGGCTTCTAGCCCCCAGGGGAGGAAGCCGACGCATTCCCCAAATATTGGTCCCAAAGTCCATAGGGCACTAACCACTCACTTTGTCCTAGGCATGTCTATGTTGATAATTCTGGAGTTGCCACAACTGCTGGTGTTCTGGGGTCTCTCCAGCCAGCTGCTGGCCCTGCTGCCCTGGGGCTAAAACCTCGGCTCACTGGGACCTGGGCTCCTCTGGGCTCGGCTCCCTGCACTCTGCGCACTGTGTGCTGCTGGCTCCCAGAGCGCTGCACTGGTCCTTCCTGCAGGGCTGCTGGGCTGTCCTCAGTGGGAGGTTAGCTTCTCTGTGTCGTTCTTTGGGTGCTGGGGCTCCGGAAGTTGTTCAGAGTCCCCTTTTACTTAGTTTGGGGGGAATCTGGGGGCAGAGTGGCTTGGATGAGCTGTTTCTACTCCACCATCTTGGCGCCGCCCCCTTCTCTGTCCTTCTAAGCTTCTAAATGATTCTCTGTGAATTTTTGTTGGTTATTCCACCCAAAATTTGGCTTGATATGCTTTTTTAAAGTTTTTGAGAAGGCTATCTAGGGTGAGCTCAGCAAAGATGCTCACTTCACTCTGCCTTCTTGGCTCCACCCAAGTGAAATAAACAAAATCTGATGAATAGTTTATGTAATTACAATAACATTGTGATAAAAATAAAGACTCAAGAACTCTGATCACGGTAGCTGCAAACCGATTTTAAAGGACCTTCCTCCTGACAAAGAGGCAATGGACTTTTAAGATGCAAAGTGAGCCATATTTTGGGATACTAATGTGAGAATTTATTTTGACTGACTTCATATTTGATACAAGGATTTTCTTATTCTTTTATTTTATTCAAATTGTTCGATGGGGAAGTGGGAGGGAGACAATTTCTAGTAATATGGTTGCCAAAAAGAAAAATGTAGAAAGAAAAGACAATCATCAAAACATTTTCAGTAGAAAGGAAAGAAGTACCTAAACAGATAAGCAGGACAGCTTTGAAAGTTGCATGCTGAGATTATTTTTAAAAAACATTTTAAACAGAAAGGAAAGAAGTACAGAAATAGATAAGCAGGACAGCTTTGAAAGTTGCATGCTGCGTTTATTTAAAAAAAACATTTTTAAATAGAAAAGAAAAAAGTATAGAAACAGATAAGCAGGACAGCTTTGGAAGTTACATGCTGAGTTTATTTTAAAAAACAATGTTTTAAATAGAAAAGAAAGAAGAACAGAAACAGATAAGCAGGACAGCTTTGAAAGTTGCATGCTGTGTTTATTTTAAAAATTTTTTTTTAAATAGAAAAGAAAGAAGTATAGAAACAGATAAGCAGGACAGCTTTGGGAGTTACATGCTGGGCTTATTAAATTTTTTAAATAGAAAAGAAAGAAGAACAGAAGCAGATAAGCAGGACAGTTTTGGAAGTTGCATGCTGAGTTTATTATGAATGTAAAAGGAAAATCAAGTTGTATATTATGCTTAGCTTCATGTGCAATACTATTTTTCTCTTCTACTTTGTTAAGAGGAATTTTCATTTTATTTAGTGTTTGTTAATTTCAGAATATAAATAAGGGACTAGGGGAAAACCATATCTTTCTCATAAGTGCTCTTCTGTGGAACTGGGTAAGAGATTGTAGATCTGCACATGATAGGCCTGGAACACATACATGTTACATCAAACAACGTGACACCTTTATGACATGAATGCTGCAAACTGTGCAGAGTTCTTTGTGGAACTCAAACCCCCTCTCCTCAAACGATTCTGCCTAACCCACACCACATCTTTTAAGTCATTTCTTAAGCATTATTGAGACTGGTAATGATATATCACTTTAAACACACACATATACATATATATGTGTGTGTATATATGCATGTATGTACACATACACATATGTTTGTATATATTATGCACACGCATATATACACACACAGACATTTCAATGAACAAAAATGTATTTCCTCTCTTCCCCACATCTGTTTCAGGAATGTATCCCCTACCCAGTACCACAAAGCTGTGGTTATTGATTCCTAGCTCTGCATAACCAACACAGTGTTCTTTGCCCTCCCAGACTGGGACCTTAACTGAGATACTATAACATAGAACTAGATTCAGGAAGTAATAGGTTCAAATCCTGCCTCTGATATTTATTAACTCTGTCAACATGGATAAGTCACTTAACTCAGAGCCTCCGTTTCGTTATCTATAAAATGATCATAATGATATTTGAAATAACTACCACTAATGGTTTTTGAAAGACTTAAAATGGACAATGTATATAAAACCTTTAGAAAACTTTATGGTGTTATATATTTAAGTCATTATTATTGCTTCCTGGAACCTTGGTTTGAGAAGCATCAATGTACTCTGTGGGATATTCTCAGCCCCAGGGTTTAGTAGGCCCTACACCTCCCTCTGATCTTGGCTTGGGGCTGAACAGAACAGTACATGACTCATTAGATTTGTTCACATGAAAATAATATTCAAGAAAATAATATGATTTTCTAGCTAGAGGAAATTGAAATATTTGCCAGGAGAATAGGAAAATCCAACAGAAATCATAGAAATAAATTAAAAAGAGAGTGAAGGCAAGTAAGCCATCTCAAAAGGCATGCTAACTCTAAGATCCTAGAATGATTTGAGAATTCTGAATTCCTTAAAGATACTAAAAATTAAAGCACTTGGAACAACATGGGATTCTCAGAGCCTGGGAATGCGTGTTATTCCAACTCTTTATGAAGCATTTTTAGCTGATTGAGAAGAAAGAACAGAGCATTTTAGAATAAGGATCCTCAGAGTAATTTATGGTTTAACACTCCTTTGCTTCATATCTTTCTATTTCTTCCTTTGAATCCAGCAAAGCCACCACTTTCTCTCTTTACCAATAGCCAAACCACCCATTTAGACGATGGTAATTTACAGGTAGCGCCTTACTGATTCCTTTATTGTAGCCATCTCTTAAAGATGCCTGGCAAAAATTGTCTATAATTTTGATCAAACCAACCTCCTACTTTGTGCTTACTATCATGGCTCCTCTTTACGCAAGAAAAGTACAAAATGTTCACCAGCTTTTGTAAAATTATTGATTCATCCACATATTTTGTTTCATAGAAGCATAGATTTGGAGCTTGAAAGTTCCTGAGATGTTATCTAACCTAACCCTTCAAACCTAACAGCTTCCTTTAAAGCTGAGGAAACTGAGCTCCAGAAAGATTTAAGTGACATATCCTAATTTACATGATTAATAAGTGGTAGATCTGGAATTTAAACTCAGGTCCTGAAACTCCAGTTTCATCCCTCTACTGCCCCATGCTCCTTTCCCATTTATACTTTGTCTTTCTTTCCCACCCCACTTAGCAAACAGTATTCAATACTTCTCTCCACGTCTCCTGGCTCATTTTCTACTATCTACAAACATGTTCTTGTCTCCTCCATCTTGGAAAAAATAAAGCCCTCATTTGATTCTTCTATTCCTATATCTCCTCTGGCTTTTTAGCCCAAATCCTCAAAAAGTCTATGTACAGTAGGTACTTCTACTTTTCCTCCCCCTACTCTCTTCTTTACTCCTTATAATCTGTCCTCCAACCTTATCGTTTCGTCAGCAGCAATCTCTCCACAATTATTCATCACCTCTTAGTTGCCATATCTCATGGCCTTTGCTCAGTCCTCCTTTTCCTTGACTTCTGTGCAGCCTTAGATTCTGCTGTTCTCTCTCCTTCTTGATACTCTCCTCCCTCGAGGCTTTTGGTATACAATTCTCTCTTGTTTCTCCTCCTACCTCTCTGCTGTGTCTTTTGGTGAATCATCTTCCAGATCATGCCCTCTAATCATATGTATCCTTCAGGGTTTTGTCCTGTGTTCTCTTCCCCTCTCCTTCCTCTATATTATTTCATTTGGCAATTTTACTAGCTCCTTGGATTTAATTACCATCTGTATGCTAATTATTCTCAAATCTGCCTTTTCCTGCCCCAACCTTTCTGCTGACCTTCAGTCTCACATCTCCAACTACCCTTCATACATCTCTGAGTCTCTAAGTGGAGACTGTCTAACATCATACATCTCTCTCTAACCAGTAGACTGCTTAAACTCAACATGCCAAAACAGAACTCATTATCTTTCCTCTAACCCCACTCCTCACCTCCTCTGTTACTATAAAGGGCAACACCATCTTCACGGTCCCTCAGCCTCACAACCTAGGGGTCATCCTACATTCTTCACTATCTCTGACCATCTCCATACAATCTGTTGTTAAAGCCCATAGATTCCACCTTTGCAACACCTCTTGAATATGTCCCTTCTCTCCTGACACTGCCACCACTGTAGTGCAGGCCCTCATCACCTCATCCCTGGACTATTGCAAAAGTCAGTCTACCTCAAGTCTCTCCTCATGTCAATCCATTCTCCACTCAACCACTAAAGCGATTTTCCTAAGTACAGGGACAATCGTGTCACCCCAGTATCTTTTGCCTCTTTTTGTATTACCAGTGATTAATACAGTGCCAGACACAATAGATGCTAATAACAGTTTGATTGACAGACTGACTTCCTGTCATGAAATTATTTTTAATTTAATTACCTATACAAGGTGTCCTAAAAGTCTTAGTGCAAATTAAAGCTCTAATAGCTGTGAAATAATCTATGACTTTTGGGACGCCCTATATTTATTAAGCATCTACTAAATTCAGGATACTGTTAGGCACTTGTGATACAAGGATGAAAAACAACAGTCCCTGGCCTCGAGAACCTCTGCCTTTAGCTAGTTGTTTAGTGTTAGATAATTCATTTAAGCTCCATATAGCCTGTTTCCTCTTTGTTTAAATAATGGGGTCGAACTACTAAGTCCAAGTTCCAATCCAGCTCTAAAATTCTACAAATTTACTCTTGTGACTTTTCTCAATACAGGTTGGGAAATGAATGAGATTTCCATCTAATTAGTTAGCACTATTCTGAGGAACATAATGTCACTGAAAAAGGAAAACTATGGGTAAATGAGTAAAGCTACTAGTATGCTAATGAATGTTTGAGAACCAGCTCTCTGAGAGAATAGTTTAATCTGCCTTATTAATATTTTATCCATCACTTTCATAAGTCTAGACAAACAAAATAATAAATAAAGCCCTAAATTATAGCATTTGCCATTGGAACACTCTAATCAAATTATTTAAATAAGACTAAAGACTGAAATACACTGATAAACATTGAGTTAAGGTAAAAGTTTATAACTTATTCTTAGGTCTTTGTTTTCTTTGAAATATTGTTGTTGGGCCGCTAGGTGGCGCAGTGAGTAGAGCGTCAGCCCTGGAGTCAGAAGGACCTGAGTTCTGATCCAACCTCAGACACTTAATCCACACAAACAAAAACCTAGCCGTGTGACCTTGGGCAAGTTTACTTAACCCCAATTGCCCTCCAAAAAGAAAAAAAAAAAGAAAAAGAAAAAAAAGAAATATTGTTGTCCAGTATATGGGTAAACATTTGTTTGTAGTACTTGTTAATCATTTTTATGTATAAATTTAGCTGATGTAATTGAGTTCTTTTACTTTTTTTGCTATTTGGAGGTGGAAAGGCAGGAAAATTGGGGTTAAGTGACTTGCCCAAGGTCACACTGTTAGTAAGTGTGTCAAGTGTGGGAGGCCACCTGAACTCAGGTCCTTCTGACTCCAGCCAGTGCTCTATTCACCATTTGACCTCTATTCACTGCCCCAATTGAGTTCTTTTCAAGGTGCAAATGTTCACACTGAAAATTAAAAAAAATCATCTCACAAGCTGATTCAACTAGCTCCAGTACACCTCTGAGTCAAGCTAGCAGCAAAGGTTTTGAATGACAACAGGAACAGATGTATCTATTTCATGCTGTTCTGAATACTCCAAAAAGACTTTTTTTTTGGGGGGGGGGAAGGGAGTGTAATGGCAAGCACAGAAGTAGTTCACACCTTGTTTCAGCTATTGAATTAACACCATGTTTTAGTTCCAGTATTTTTGAGCTTTGTATCAAGTCTGTTAAGAAACAGAGGGAGTAAACCCCACAACTTTTGAACCCTAGAACTCATGAATTCCTGCAACAGAAAGGGGAGGAGCTAATGACCATATATAAGGAGAGGCCCAGGGCTTGAGACAGCAGAACTGAGAAGAGGACTCTTAGGGTGGCAGAGTCAAAAAGGAGAAAACTTGTGGTATCCTGGCACTCTGTTTGTCTGCTCTGTCTGTGTTGATGTTTGTTTGTGATACTTTGTACAGAAGCCCTGGGACCTTACTGGAAGCCCTGAAAGAGGATTTTCTGCTTGTATGTTTACAGAAGTCCTGGAGGAGGGTTTTTGGAGGTCCTGGGACTTTACTGATGATTTGTGCTGACCTTTTGGACCTTGTTTGTGGGTCTGTGTCGATTTCTATGTTGATGATTTGTGTTGAGTTCTCAGACCTTGTTGGTGGGTCTGAGATGATTTCACAAGCAGATAGTGAATTGATGATGGTGCCAGCAAGGTGTATGAATATTACTGTGGCTCTGCCAAGCTTTGTCTTCCCAGAAACAGGAATTGTGAAGGACTTGAGGTGGATTGGACACTGTGAACTTCAGTATGGAATGGGAACTAGACAAAGAACTGCACAAGGAACTGGACAAGGAACTGGGAGCTGCCTGCCTTTGAAGACTTGGATACTGTGTACTGACTGAGAAGATTATGATTTGCTGTGACCTAGGGGTTGAGAACTTTGACTTTTGTACTTTGTGATTGAATTAAGGATTTTGTGATTAACCAAATGAATGCATTTTGTTTAAAACTATGTGACCACTGTGGTGAAAACTATGTGGCCATTTTAGTGATAAGTTGTTGATTTGTGGCGTGGTGAATGCTATATTTTGATTTTCTATGAATGTTTTGCTCTGATTTGTTATTGAATAAACAAAGTTTGCTGTACTATGTAATCAGAAAGCTGTTCAAAGCAGCAGTCCTCTGGAAAGCTGCTCGTGTGTGGCTTTACAGGGGGGGGTCTAAGTTAAGATGAGTAAGATGAGTCAGAAAGGAACTTTCTATTTAGTTATTTGAACAAAACTAAATATTGGAATAATTTATAAACATTGAGTTAAGGTAAAAGTTTGTATATTATTCTTAGGTGCTTGTTTTCTTTGAAATGTTGTTGTCCAGTTTATGTATAACCTTTTGAACAAAGTTTTTGTCAATACTGTTTAATGTATACATGTAGCTGACATAATTGAATTCTATTTTTGTTAAAGAAGCAAGGAAGGAGGGAGGAAAGAAAGAAGAATGAAAGAAGGGAGGGAAGTGAGGAAATAGGGGGGAGGAGTATAGAGGATGAAAGGAAGGAAGGAAGGAAGGAAGGAAGGAAGGAAGGGAGGGAGGGAGGGAGGAAGGAAGAAAGAAAGAAAGAAGAAAGAAAAAGAAAGAAAGAAGGGAGGAAGGAAGGAAAGGAAGAAGGAAGGAAGGAAAGAGAAGAGGAAGGAAAGCAGGAAGGAAGTATGGAAGGAAGGAGGGGGAAAATAAAAGAAAGAAGAAAGAGAAAGAAAGAAGGAAAGAAAAAGGAAAGCGAATTGAAGAGGGAAGGGAGGAAGTAAGGATGAAAGACAGGAAGGAGGGGAAAAAGAAAAAGAAAGGAGGGAAAAGAGAAAAAAGGAAAAAGGAAGGAAGAAAGAAGGAAAGAAAGAGAAAAAAGAAGAAAAGGAAGGAACGAAGGAAAGAAGGGAGGGAGTGAGGAAGGAATGAAGGAAGCAAGGAAGAAACAGAGGGAGGAAAGGAAGGATAGAAGGAAGGAAGGAAAGAAGGAAGGAAGGAAGGAAGGAAGGAAGGAAGGAAGGAAGGAAGGAAGGAAGGAAGGAAGGAAAAAGAAAAGAGAAGGAAGGGTAGGAAAGAGGAAGAGAGTAAAAAGAAAGAAAGGGAGGGAGGGTGGAAGACACACTTATCCATGTTTCAGATGAGCTGACCAAATAAGCTTACTGTTCAGACTATATAGCCATAACCAAGACACCAAATCTTCTTGGACTCTGTTTTTGGTCTTGGCAATGATGCTACTTTCCAATTCAAACTCCAGTTTCTACCTTTGGACCCCAATTCAATACTCTATGATGTATTCAATACATCCCTGGTGACTGATTCTGGTTTATTTCATGATCACTCTACTACCTCTGCATAGGGCCTCCTCACTCAGGCCTATCCCCCAGCTAGAGTGGCCATGCAGTTCCCATCCCAGGCTATGATCAGGAGGGGTTGGGAAGAACAGTGCCAAGATTGTGATAGTGCTAAAAATACAACACCACCTTTCAGTCTAAGCCTAAATTCAGCTTTACTCTTCCTTATATTTACTACTAAAGTATATAATAATTCTCATAAAAACAATACATAATTATAGATTTATTAGTGGCAATTACAATGTTTCCACAATATAGTATGTATAACATGAGCCTGGCCAAAAGGATAGTCAACTCTAAAGTATTCTGGGGCTGATTATATAATTGAGGATTATGTTGATCTATTTCTTTTCCTCCTTCCTGCTGCTTGGTTATTTCGATGGTCATCAAGAAGGTGGGGCAAAGCAAAATGGAAAATGAAATTTATACCAACCAATCGCATTTAAAGCAATTCTGTTAAATGAAGGTTTGGCTGGGTTAACGTAAATGAGTTAGGGGGATTATCTGCAGAATTCAATTATTCTTGCTTTTCCTGTATCCCCTTGCTAGAGATAATCACAATTATATATAGTATTAAATTTTTCTCTGTTTTCTGCAATCCTTACCAACAAATCCAAAACACATAGAGAATCTGAAGACCTGGCCTTGTCAATTCAGCCCCCACTCTGAGAAATGAAAGGAAATATATAAATCCTAACCATCAGTCACGTTCTTTTTTATATGTAATCAAGGTATGCAAACATCTTATGGATCATATTACTAAGTATGACCCTACTCTGAACACCAAATGCAACATATTTTATACATATGAAAGAAAGTATATTGTATAAACAACAAAATTCAATCACAAAATTGAGTGTAATACCAATTCTTGAGGGAGTTCTGTAAAATCTCCTATATGAGGAAAAGTCAAAATATCATAGAATGTTAACAGATTTGCTCACATATAATAACAAACCTTTCTTGATTGAATGTATGCATGACCTTCTGTGATATCCCTAAGGACATTCATCTGGGCCCTATCAACATTAAACAGTGACCTAGACTTTTCCTTACATCTGTTCCCTAGATAATATAGCAAAGATAAATCAAAATGTTTCTGAGCAAAGGCATACCAATTCCACATTAGGTTAAAGTGGTGGAAAATATATTGGCAACAATAAAATTGCTATTAAAATCTCACCCACAACCTATTAGCTTCTTGAGAGGTCATTCCATGCCCCTACCACTTTCTTATACTTCCTTATCTCAGTTCACTTCAGTATAAAAAAAAAAAAAGCTACAGCAATGAGAGACAAAGGATTCAGACTGAAAGTCACTTTTAAAATATTCTTGACTGGCTGTTCCTAATATTTCCTGATGGAGTGGGGGAAGGAGAAAAAAAGAAAAAAAAATTTGTACACAGTAGATTTGCGGTTTCATGTACAATCATTTTAATTGCACAAAAAATTATGGATATACTTGTTTTATTCCATAAATTAAAAATAATTGAACATTGGTAAGGTTTTATAGGTCTAACACTTAAAAGAGAACTAAGATGGATACTACATTATTTAAATGATGAAGCTCACAATTGGGAAAATTCATGTTTATATATGCATATGCATGTATACATGCCTATATTTTTATGTACATTTCTAAACCTACACCTATATTTATTTTTAATGCATGTGTCTGTATGTACACATAAGGTACATGGTATCTATGTGTATATTTGTGTGTGTGTATATGTGTGTATATATATGTGTATATATATATATATATATATCTCCACACCCACCCTTTACCACCTCCCACATACATATATATGTTGTGTACATATGTGTATATATTATATATATGCATACACAATAAAACTCATGACTATATTAGTATGAGGTATTTACAGTATGAAAATTCCTTTCAAGGATGCAGATTGGCAGCTTTTTTGATAATCAAGATACAAAAATAGCCTTTTAACCTTTAAGTCACAAATTTATTATATCTCCAATAACTTTTAAACAAATTTCATTCTCACCTTTTTCCTGATACCATAGAGATAATAGTGGGAACTGATGCTTTGGTAATACTGGTGATTGGCTACTGCATTTGGAGATTTGATGGAGGTCGTTATCATTTAGTCATGTCTGACTCTTTGTGACACTATTTAAAGTTTTCTTGGCAAAGATACTGGAATGGTTTGTCATTTCCTTCTCCAGCTCCTTTTAAAGGTGAGGAAACTGCATGATCAGGGTGACACAGCTAGTAAGTGTCTTATGTCAGATTTGAACTCAGGAAGATAAGTCTTGCTGACCATAGGCTTGGCACTCTACTGCGCTATGTTCTGGCAGGTAAGTAAATTGCTGGTGGGAGGAGGTATAGCTGCTAAGAATCATACTCATCAGTGCTGCTGTTAAGGGGAAATGAATATGTCCTGGGAGTTTTCCTAATAGTCATGTCCTCCTTACCAAACAAAGGTTCCTACCTCTTTTTTAGGTGATCATATATGTATTTTAATCATTATTTTAAAAATTAATTTTTAATTTTCAACATTCACTTACACAAACCTTTGAGTTCCAAATTCTCTCACCATTTCTCCCCTCCTACCATCCCAAAACAGAGTGCATTTTGATTACCCCTTCCCCCAATCTGTCCTCCCTTCTATCACCAACCCCCCTTCTCTTACCCTCTTCCCTTCTACTTTCCTGTAGGGCAAGATAGATTTCTATACTCCATTGCCTGAATATCTTATTTCCCAATTACACGTAAGAACAATTTTTAACATTTGTTTATAAAATTTTGAGTTCCACATTTTCTCCCTTCCTCCCTCTCTACCCAACCTCATTAAGGAGGCAAGCAATTCAATGTAGGTTATACATGTGTAGTCATTCAAAACACTTCCATAACAGTCATGTTGTGAGAGACTAACTATATGTCCCTCCATTGTATCTCACCCCCATTTATTCTATTCTCTCCTTTAACCCTATCCCTCCTCAAAACCGTTTGCTTCAGATTACTGCCCTCCTGCCATTTGCCCTCCCTTCTACCATCCCTTCCCCCCTACTTTCCTGAAGGGTTAGATAGATTTTCATACTCAATGAAATGTTTCTGTTACTCCCTCCTTAAGCCAAATCAAGGTTCCTACCTCTTGCTCCATTTTGTGTCTTCTCAGGGAAAGGGGAGGAAATTTTCTATTTTTAAAACCCTTTCATGATACCTTTGTAGTCTTCTGATGGTTCTAATTATGGATCATGTTGAGAATCGCTGCTGTAGGGTTATCATAAAATGATGTGGAGTTTCATTTCCTTCCCTTCAATGAAAAGTTTTGTAATACTTTCAATAAACTATAATAATGTAAGGGCTATATGACAATATCCCTGCAGAATAGGATGTTTCAGAAGCAGGCAGAGTTGAAATCTCTGTAGAGTCTAATGTCCAAATGTGGTACTTTGGATTTTAATGGTGAACATTTTATAGTTCTTATTCTTTCAGTCACCTCCAGAATCAATGAGCTGCTGTTAAGGTTCAGGAAACCAGGAATTTTGAAGCAAAAACTGACTTCAAATGCTGAGGGAAATGAAATATTCTTTGGTTGCCTCAAAGCCTTTCACTGTGTTAAATCACAATACATTGGTCCATTTGATTATTGATCTAAAAGAAATGTTTCCCTTGAGACAGAAACTATGTGATGATACTGATGCTCAAGGGATTACATTCTGAGTGGAATGAGTTAGTCTCCATTGAAAGGCATTAAAAATTTAGATCTGTTTATGTTCTCTGATGGAACTAAAAAGGACTGTATTGAAAGCAGTAGGTAATGATTCCAAAAATCCCTTTGTTTCTAATTATGTCATTTCTAGTTAAGTATTTGGTAAATAATCTTTTTTAAATAAATAATCTATAGAGAAGCCTAGCATAGCTGAGCTTAGATTCAGGAAGATTTGGGTACAAAGACTGCCTCTGACACTAACTTGCTAGCCCTGGGACATTGGGCATGTTTTTGAGGATTATATGATAATGGTGCAAAGTAATAAAGCAAGAGACTTAAGCCCTCTTGCAATATGAGTTATCATCAACTTGCTTAACCTCTGTGTGACTCAGGCAGTTTCATAGAATTTATCTGTTAAATCAGAGGACTTGTGATCTGTTGGTAGAAGGAGTTTTCTGCTACCAAATTCACAGATAACTCCATGTAAAAAATTATTTATTTTATTTAACTTGGAGGAAGTTTCAAAGTTCAGTATACATATGTGTGCACATTTACATATATATAAATACATGCATTATGTGCATGTCTATGTATATATCCTTGTGTGCACACGTGCATATATACATATGTATACATATGTATTTAACTACAGCTCATAGAATTTTTAAAAATCATCTACTTAATCATTACCTCAGCGTTGAACAAGTTGAGAGATCAGATTAACAAGACTGAGGAAGACATGTGAACAAATAAATCCATATCAATTTTCCCCACAAATTGGTGTCTTGTATGTGGGTACAATTTTACCAAAGGAATAAAAACTTTTAATGCAGTCAATCATTAACACTAATCATAAAATCTCACATACCAATGGAAGGAACTATGATGTCTGTAATCTAAAAATCATTAAAGTCCCTCTGATGATCTATACATTTGCAATATTTCAAACTCAATAATGAAACACCATGGTAAGTGACTCATTGATTCATTTTTCCTTGTAGATATGTTGGAATTGAGATTCCATATCAGAACTGGACATTGTCACTTCTCAAACCAACATGAAGGAGCACCTAGTTAAAATTTGAAGAGTGATTGTGAGAGGTGAATTACTTACAATCCTTTGCATCTAGAATCTCAGGAAAAAGCAGACGTTACTCAACATAACCTCTGACAGAGAGATAAAAGGAATTAGGTACCACAGCAAGATAACATGGCTGTGTGGTCCCATTCACCACTCCTCACACATGGTGCACATTATCCCTCTGAAGGGTTGTGCTTTGAAGAGACTGGAAACCATAAAGAGCAGCAATATACACAGGAAATGATCATAAAAATGAGATAAGGGAAAGTGATTTAGCAAAAGCAAATCTAATGCCTTTGTCCATTATATCAATTAGGGCCAGAAAGTAGGAAGGGGAAAAAAGGAAATTGGCTTAAAAAAAAAAACCTAAAAGGAGGTTGACTATAATACCATATGAAACATCTTTTTACTGATTTCAGTGGAGAACCTTAAATAAAGCTTTCTTGAATCCTATGTCGCTTGAGTTTTAGGGTTTTTTTAAACTCCATTATTACAAAAAAGTCAGTACCTTTCATTTGCCAATTATGTTTGACCACATACTACTTTCATTATTTCATATTTATGAAACATTTATGAGAGGGTCTTCCCCTCCCATATTGATTCTTTTGTGAAATCAAAATAGGCTATCTTTTGCCTCAATTCTTACCTAGCCTTTAGTCACTGAACAGGTATTGCCTCAGACAAAGTAAGACTTGGAAAAGACGTTAGCTTAAAAAGTGCAGGTCTCCCACTTCATCCAAGGTCATTGCCAGTTGCCCAGATCTATGTCTTGTCACTGTACTCCTCTGACTCTGGAGAGAGAATGAAGCTGATGACTTTGTACAGCCTGTCTCACTTAAATCCAGTTCATGAAACCACCCCCGATATCATTGGTCCTCTTTAAAAAAGAAGAATAAACAACAACAATTTATGTGACCTGCCTCTTCAGCTGGACCTGAAGCTCCTGGAAGGCAGAAGCTTTATCATCTATTTCTTTATATCCCCTCTATAACACACAGAACAGTGTCTTACACATATTTATTGTTATTAAAGATAATTAACCAACAGATGATTATCATCATCACAAAGTTTTTAATTAACTGAGTCAAATTATAGGTTTTGATATATCTATGTCTAATTTAACAAAGACTAATCTACTTTAAAACCTTACCAAAGATGACAGTTTCATTTCAAAGAAGGGGCTGGAGAGCAGAAATATTTTATGAGATCGATTCAATTATTCTCGAACTCTAGAATTTCTTCTTTAATAATTAAAAAAATATATTTTCAGTTCCAAATTCTTTCACTTCCTCCACCCCTTCCCTCACTCACTAACTTTAAATTTTCTTAGGCCTTTGGTTTTTACATAGATCAGAAGTTTGTAGTCAGGTGAAAACAAATCCATCTAGATTAGTCAAAAAAGTGCTATGGTACCTATTTGTTAGTGATTTTGCCATACATTTAAAGTATAATGGAACAAGCTAACAAAGTTGATACTGGTTGCAAAATTTACCCATTAACTATGTCCTCCATAATCCTCAGAGTGTTTCAATTTATTTTCATAAACCTTCATTAGGCACCTACTATGTGTCATGTACATAGTAGGTACTGAAGATACAATGCAAAAATAAAATAAACCTTGCCTTCAAGTCATTTACATTTGATTAGAGAAATGATACAAAATGGACATAGATGAGAAAATATAATATACAAACCAAAGAAATTTAAGGCTGGAGGAAAGCACTAGGAAGTGGAAAACTGCCTATAGAAAGGTTTCATGTAGCAGGTGACCCTTGAGCTGAGGCTAGAAGGGACAACTAGACAGTGCAATAAATAGAGTGATAGAATTGGAATCAGAAAGACCCACCATCCTAAGTTCAAATCTGGCCTTGGACACTTACTAGCTGTGTGATCTTGGGCAAGTCACTGTTTACCTCAGTTTCCTCGTTTGTAAAATAAGCAGGAGAAGGAAATGACAAACCACTACAGTATCTTTACCAATAAAACCCCAAACGGGGTCACCAGGAGTCAGACATGACTGAAATGATAGAACAAGCAGGAAGCTAGGGATTCCAAGGCAAGGAGGGAAAGTTTAACTCGAGGATAATCATTTCAATGTTTTCAGTGTCATATATAGTATGTTTACATGTTAAACATAAGACGCTTTGACTGAAATGAAGAGCAATAATGTGAAATCAGATTCTAGCAAGATGTTGGGGCCAGTTTGTGAAGGGTTTTAAATGTATCATTAAGATTTTCTTTTTTTCCATAGTGTCAGTAAGGAGACACTGAAGTTTCTCAAGAAAGGCAATGTCAGGGGTAGAGAGTACTGTGCTTTAGAACTATCATTTTGACAACTCTGTTGGATATGGGGATTGGAGCCAGAGAGATCCATTAGGAAAATATTGTACTAATCTCAAGCAGAGGTGATGAGGGACTGAATTAGGGTGATGGGTCATATAAATGGAGAGCAGAATTTAATTGCATTGATATCTCTTATTTTTTGTATCACCTTATTCTCCACTATGTTCTTCTCTATACCTTCTCCCAGAAAACCAATTCTTAGGGAGAAAACAAAAGAGAAAATAGAAACAGTTCAGCAAAACTAGCCCACACATAATCTAGGTGCAATAGTAAATGCAATGTTTTATACCCATGGTTCCCTATCTCTGAAAAGAAGGAGAGAAGGCAATAGGCTAGCTCTTCTTTGGAGCTATGTTATGTTATTATGATTTCATAGTCTTAAGCTCAAGGTTTCAAACTGTTATTTCCATTTTATGTGAAGTCTATTGAATGAGACGAAGCTATCCATGCTACTCTCCAGTTGTAGTAAAGGTGAGAGACAGGGCATTATCATCTTTACTGTGACCTGTTATACTCCCATGGGATAACTTTAAGATTTTAGAGACATTAAGGCAGACTCAGAGAAATCAAATAACTTTGCCTAAAATCAAAAGTCAATTGTTCAAATGTCAAAAATTGAAAGAAACATTCAAAGTGCCTGTCATTTATGTGGCCTGGGGTGGGGAAAAGGGATTCTGGGTGATTCTGGGTGAGAATTGGATAAATGCAATTGATCAAATCCTTGTGCTTTTAGCATTGTCAGCAAAAATTCCAAGTCAACATTTTCCAAGGTAGAAGCACTCAGGCTAGATCCCTAGATACACTTTGTACTCTAAACAGCAGCCTTCCTCTGTTAGGCAGGCATGCCTGGAATGAATAGAAATTGCTTTGCAGCTGATATTGAATGAAAATGCAAACAACCTTTGCCCAGGCTCATAACAATAGGCTCCTAATAGGAATGCAAAGAGAAAGGAGCATATGGTCATATTAATCTCTGATCCTGTCCCCATCACAGGATGATTTTACAGAGGATAATTAGATTGGACGTTTAGTCTCACATAAACCAAATCCCATTTCTAACTGACATAGCTGCCTCCCAGTTTCTACCTTTTTGGATCCTATCCTCACCCTGAGTGTCTTCAAAATGGGAGAGAAAGGAAGGGAAAATGGTATCACACTGATATTTGATGATGTGAATGCCTCTTGTCTACTCCACAATAAATGAGATCCGGAAACACTCTGAAGAGACATAGGAAAGAATACACCTAGAGGCCAAATGTGCCAGCAGTGATACTGTTTTATGAATCAGGAGCCCAAAGGACTCTTACTCTTTCTGGCCAATTTTCTAGTTTGTTTTACTGCTCCCATCAATTAGAGTCCAGCCAAGAGCAGATGAGCCCTTCAAACTATGTTGTTTCTGTGGCCAAGAAAAATGATTTTTTTTAATTCCAGAAGGAGAGGTGAGAGGTGAAGTGAGGAGTCATATGGAGGACTAAGAAAATGTGCCTACACTTGATAGAGCTGACATCAATCACTCAAAGAATCACAAGCAGGTACCTACTCAGTGATGATCACAATTCTAGGTATAGGAGCTACAAAGGCAAAAAGGAAATAGTACTTACTTTTAAAAAACTTATTTTTTTATCAGGAGAAACATCTATGGTTCCCTGGGGGTGAGGAGGAATCACTTGCTTTGGAGTCAAGGAACATGGGTTCAAATTCCATAACTGATATTACTATTTGTGTGAACTTTGCCATTTAAAATCCCTGAACCTGTTTCTTCCATTGAAAAATGAGAGAATATAGCCTCTGAAATCCCTTCTGGCCTGTATCTATGATGTAATGATATCTCAAAATGTATCCAGGCCAGTGTTCTTCCATCAAGGGAAAGATTTCCATCTTCCATCAAGGGAAAGGACTTTCTCCTTCCTACTTCCTCTTATCATCATTTGACTCAGTTTCCCCATCCTCCACTTCAAAGTCCCGTGGCATCCAACACTGCTACCCTGCTCTTCCCATGGTCTGTTATTGATAAGCAGTACTATTGTTCTGCTCTCTTTGTCCTTAAGCCCCTTGAGGGCAAGGATTGAAATCTCTGCAGGCTGAGCCATCTGCACTCCCAATGAGGCTGTACCAACACTCCTCTGCAATGCTCCCATCACTGGCTGATTTTATCCTAAAGAGGGAGATTAATAATTATTGCTCTGGAGGGGAGAGGAGAAAAGAAAGGAGACATACTTAAATATAAGACCACATGCAAGATGATTGTACCATGGGGATTCTCAACGTAGCTATGTAAAACATAAAAATATATGTGTGCATATGGGGACATTCTAGCTGGGGACTGAGCACCCCCACATGTGGTACTGCTCCCTTACCCAGACTTGGTGTTTTCATAAAAACTGCTCAGAACAAAAAAAGCAGGGTCTGCCTCTGAGTCTGCTAATGGAGAGAAACATTCCTGGGAGTCTCTATGGAGGCTGTGCAGGGCTTTATGGAAATCACCCCCTGGAGACTCTTAAGAGGCCTGGAATGTGGCTCTCCAGCACACACCTTTGAGGGTGGCGTGCCCTCCCACCTTTCTGCCCTCCTGAGCTCTACCCTCAGGTCAGTAGTAAAAGAAAACAGACATTGCTAAGGAAGCAGCTGCCAGTAAAGATCGCAGTTCACACGCCAGAGCCTATTTCCCTCCCTCACTCTGAAAGCCCTTAATTCATATACAGCTGGACTCTTGCATCCTTTTAGGCGAGCCTAAGGTCGGGTCTAAGGCCGTACCCAAAGTCACCCAGTTCCTTTCATCTGTTCGTCCATGTGGCCTGGTCTCAGAACCGGTCAACTGAGAACCAATGAACACTTTCTCTCTAATCTTAACTATATATTGGATTTGTTTGTGCAAAGTCTTTTTAATTTTGCATAATCAAATTACCTGTTTTAATTTCTGTAATGCTCTCCTTTGGTCACGAACTCTTCCCTATTCTTAAATCCGATAGCTAAATCTCTTCTTCACTCTACCACTGGATTTTTCTATTACATTCTATACTGTGTTTCACCATTCCTCATTCAATGCCTACCTACTTGGTTTCCATTTCTTTGCTAACACAATATGTTTGCTAATGTGTGGTCACTAGTTATATGCTTTGATGGAAATTATGACATGTGGTTTTAATATGTATATGGGAAATGGGAATCAAATGAGTGGATGAATGAATTAAAAAGTATTTATTTTGCCAAGCATCTTGCACATATATAACATATATACACATATAAAATAATAATGCAATATAATAAAATATAAATTAATATAAGCAAAATAGGTGATTTGGTAGAGAAGTAATATCAATATAAATAATATCAAATATATTAACAATTAGAGTGAGACATGTACTATGTATATTATGTTTTTAGTTTTATTTTATTTTACAGATTGTAGAAAGGGAACTTAGAGTGCTTCACAGTATTTTTTATGCACCTATCCCACAATATGTTTTTTTCCCCTAAAGGGATGGTTCAGAAAAGTAAAAAGTGAATTTCAAAAACCAAATTTTTTTGTAAGAAAAGGATCCAAAAATTCATGTTACAGTATCAGTTGACATCTACATTGCAAGCAATAACCCCAATATTCCAATCCAAAGTTACAACTAAATTCACTTTTAGTTAGGCCTTTGCAAGTGAACTGTCCGGAGGGAGGGGAATCATCTGAGCCTTGAAATCCAGTACCATGATAAAGAATCCCTTTTGTTTAAGCTTCTTTCAAGTCCCAGACAAGGCATAGGTTTCTGCTGCAAAAACCATTCCTTCCAGACACCAAGCTGGCAACATCCAGAGCCTATGGAGGGGAAAGTTTCTAACACAACCTCAAAATATCAGTATCAAAATATAATTATCGATGATCAAATATCAAGATATTTCCTCAAGAAATGGGTTAGCCATATATTGGATTGCATGCCACCACGGGGGAGGGAGGGAGGGAATAAAGGGGTGCAGGAGAGGGAGGGGGAGAAAGTTTGGAATCAAGGGATTGTGGAATTGAATGTTATAAACTAAAAGTAAATAAATAAATTTTAGGAAAAGAAATGGGTTATCTTAGTGGGGTGGAAGGTATTAAAATAATTTTCAGTGCAGAATGGGGGATTACAGGCCTGAGGGCCGGAACACAGAGAGACCCATGTTTTGAGACATCACCCCTGCCAGCAATTCTGTCAACCCTGTCCCATCATCCCACATCTGAAACTACTGACCCTACTCCTTCACCAAGCATCGACACCAAGATAGGAAAAAACGGATCACAGAATAACAGCATTTGATAGTGGAAAAGACCTTATTGTTCACCTCATTCAATCTATACATTAAGCGAATCCCCACTATAACATGCCCTACTTCAAGACTCCAAAAATGAGAAATGAGAGTTGTAGTGGAGCTAGGTAATACTGGCTCCCCAAAGTGAATTGTTAAATTTTCAATATGAGTCTTTACATATTAGAAATCATCAAAAGATACAAATCAGAATTTATTTATTGTTTTATTTATTTTCAGTATATAAGCAATAGAGAAAAATGTTAATAATATAAATTTAATGTAAATTAAAAGTGTGTCCTGTGTCCATTGCCTCTCTTCCCCCCCCCATCCTGGAGAGCCCCCTGGAAGGAACTCACCACCACTTCTGAGTGACTTCATTCCATCTGATGTAAGTAAGTTCCAATAGTTGGGAAGTTGTTTCATTCTGTTTTGTTTTGTTTTCTTTTCCTTGATGTCAAGCCTAAATTTGTCTCTTTGCAAGTTCTTCGCTTAGGTCTAGCTCTGAAGACAGAGCAATTCTAACCCTTGTTCCATAGGACAGCCTATGAAATACTTGAAGAAAGCTATCATTTTCCCCTGAATCTTCCCTTCTCTAGGCTAATCATCTTCGTTTCCTCCATATGATAAGTCCTCTAGATCCATAATCCATTTGGGTTGCCCTCCACTGTATACCAACCTCCTTAGCAATGTCCTTCTTAAAATACAGATAATAGAGGGGCAGCTAGGTGGCACAGTGAATAGAGCACCAGCCGTAGAGTCAGGAGGACCTGAGTTCAAATCTGGCCTTAGACACTTAATACTTACTAGCTGTGTGAATTTGGGCAAGTCACTTAACCCCAATTGCCCTGCCCTCTCCCCTCCAAAAAGCAAAATACCCAAATGTTTGACTTTACATTTATCCCTACTGAATTTCATCTAATTAAACATAGCTAAGTACTTTAGCCTATCAAAATCCTTTTGGATCCTGACTCAGTCTTATATTATTCAGTGCTCCTATCACAACATCATGCTACCTCTAACCATTCCCCATAATGTGAGGTCTTTTAGAGAGTTTCCAGGAATACTAGTCTACCTGCTGATTCTCTCTTTCCTTTGAAAAGATGGTGAAAAGGGAAAAAAGACCCAGGAAAAAGTATTTAAATGACTTCTGATATAGTTTAATCTTGGTGGAATTAGGAACTAAAATGAACAATTATAAGTAAAGTGGATTTTAGTGTGCATGAAGTGGATTTTTGTTATTCTTTCTAAGAGTTTCATTTCCCAAGGTCCATAGTCATAACAATCTCTTGTTCCCAGGTATTAGATATGAGTTCTCCTGATTGCAGTTCAAAACATCTCCACCATGCTTGCACAGCATTATATAATGATAAACAATATAATCATTTGTGCCTAAATTGTAAATATCCACTGCATCTTCACAGTGAGATACAGGGGTGATGTAACACAAAACTGGAGGCTATTGCTGGCAATATGCCTTCTTTGTCTATTGCCCTACAAAGCAAATGGGCACTGGTTAAGGAATGGGAAATGCTTGGAGTTGAATGTACAAGTTAGAATGCTGTGTGTGCCCTGACTGGCCCCCATCAAGGCTTGGGAGGGAATCTGTGTTTGCCTCAACCAGCCCTCATTGAGGCTTGAAGGGACTTAGGGGAGTACACAAGCTGTGCCTGCCTCAATTGACCCCATTGAGACATAGGGGTAATTGCCCCCCACTTTCTCTCCGTCTCCTGTGAGAAGGGTGATTAGGTAATGCTATCGGAGTTGGTGCTTCCATTATCAGCAACCCTTTTGAAAACACTAGATGAGAATAAAGTAAGATTATTAGCCCTTCTGATGTTATCTTCCTGTCTGACCAGATCAAGAGTGAACCTGTGCTAGCAGCCCTCCTGTGTGCTAGTGTTATCTTTCTTACAACAATTCAAAGGAAATACTGAATAGAAAACATTAAATTTTCAGCTGAACAAAATTGTGTCTGACAAAACCTAATTGATAATTTTCAGTATTCTTTTAAAAGTTTGAATGCTTAGCCATCCTCAGCAATATCATAATTCATAGAATCATAACTTTGAAATTAGAATGGTTCCTAGAGACATTTTTGTTTGTTGAAATTTTCATTTTACAGATGAGGAAATGGAGGCCCAACAACATGAAGTGTTTTCTACAGGGTCTCATAGGTAGCAAGTGGACTCGAACCCAGGTCTTCTGACTTTAAATACATCCTTTTTTATGACAACATGTTGCTTCTATAAACAGTTTCTGGCTCTGGGATAAGAGAGCCCATAATTCTGACACTCATTTCCTGTGTGATCAAGAGCAAATGACATAATCTACCTGGATTTCAGTTTCCTTATCTGAAAAATCAGACCAGATGGCCTCTCAGGTCCTTTCCAGCTCTAGAGCTATACTTCTATGATCTTATTTTGTCTAAATATACAGAAACTCAGGTGGAACTATTGAGCCAAATTAGTATTTCTATGATCCCAGTGCTTCCATCTTCATTTAAGTGGATGGTAAAATATTCCAGGCAGGTGTGAAATTTCTAAATATGTCTGTTGCATCTTTCCATCTTTCCTAAGTGCTTCTGCTAAAGTTTCTATAAGACAGAAAGAGATTTTCCACCTGGTTGACGCCTATGGGTGTTTCTATTTCTAATGCTGATGCATTCTGTGATGAAACATCATGAAATTAGGAATGTAGATCAAAACCAAATTGGGGCTTAATTCTCTCCAAAACTGCTTAGTCAAAATCAAAGTCACCCAACTCCAAAAGGCTCATGATGGAAAATACTATCCACATCCAGAGAAAGAAGTATGGAGTATGAATGTAGATCAAAGCATACTATTTGCTCTCTCTCTTTTGTTTTGTTTTGTTTGTTCTTTCTATTGGTTCTAATTCTTCTTTATGACATGACTAAAGTGAAAATGTGTTAATATGAATGTATATGTAGAGCCTTATAAGATGGTACACCATCTTGGGGAGTGGGAGGGGAAGGAGAGGAAGAAATTTTAAAACTCAAAACCTTGTGGACCCGAATGTTGTAAACTAAAAATAAATAAATAAATGATTTAAAAAATCAAAGTCACCTTGGATATGGCAGCATATAGTACAAATTCATGTATGATCTTTGTAAAAGGGTTCACATATTCCAAGTTAATAAACTGGTAATGTATATATGTATACATACATACATATATGTATATATATGCACAGGCACATAGATACATACATACCCATGTGTACATATACACATACATGTATGACTACACACATGCATGTGTGTGCATATATACTATTGTACACATATGTGCATTTGCATATATGTGCATGTATAATCATACATATACATGCACATATATTGTATATGCACATAGTATAGATATATATGTATATAATGCTGAAATATGCTACTTGAAGAAAAGGTGATCCATTTCCCTTTTTTAATAATTTGAGACAAATATAGCCACATTTAGTCAAAATGGCACTAAGAAACAATGCAATATAAATACCAGAAATGTTCACTTGTTAATGAAAGAGAAGAGCATTCCAAAGTTTAAGCAAAGTTTAGCAGGACAAATGCTCCAAGGGTCCTTTCTTTACCACAACAAGGATCCTCAGGCTACTTATTGATATTCTCAAGGTTCAGCAGTATGCACACATTGAAAACACAATATCTCCTCACTAGTGGACCCTCCCAAACTTCCAGATGGGGAGATTGTCAAACAGAAGGGAAACTGGATCCATTTCTGGAGAATGTGCAGCTCTTAGTACCACTGGGGTCCTTTAACATCTGAGAGTATATAGCTGTGTACACAAGGAGTTAGAAGCACAGATAAAAACAAGGATGAAAATACCTAAGGAAGCCATATTCTCTCTTTTGTTTGCCACAGCTCTTTACTTAAGATTAGCTTTGATGATCTTGCTGGCAGGCTCCGTTCTGATGGAGGCAATTCATAAAATCTGCCCCATTAAATTCTGGGAATAGAAGAGATGCATGATAATTTCCTGGAATGGATTCTCCCAAAGGACTCCCAAGGGAACATCCATTTACCAACCTCCTGGGTTGCTCATCTTCCTCCTTTGCTGAGAAAAAGATATGCAACTAGGAGATGTCATCTTTTAACGCTGCATGAGTGAAATCTCAGGGCAAGCTTCATTATGTGCAGTCTCTGAGCAGGTGAAAACCTGGGTGTGAATCTCAATTACAGGGAGGTAAAGGTATGATTATGGACATGTCTGTTCTACTTTTTTTTCTTCTTTTCATTTTGATTTAATCTACATTTTTAAAATTAGAAATTGCACAATCCCATTAGAGAGTTTTTCTTTTCTCAAACACAGCTGTGAAAATAGGAACCATACTATTCAAAGACATCAGTGTCAAAACAAGTATCTGAGGAATCAACATTTCTATTATTGGAATGCTCCAGAGTCGAGGAGCCCTTCTGAGATTCG
The DNA here is from genome assembly GCA_011680675.1 of Gymnobelideus leadbeateri. Classification (NCBI taxonomy): domain Eukaryota; kingdom Metazoa; phylum Chordata; class Mammalia; order Diprotodontia; family Petauridae; genus Gymnobelideus; species Gymnobelideus leadbeateri. The sequence continues at coordinate 893,358 of WOXC01001528.1, forward strand.
AGGTTGAGGCTATGTTAATCAAAGGCCAACACCACACTCTCCAGAGAGGCTAAGAATCTAAAGGTCCCCAGATGGCTTCCTATTTGGTGATGGAAATCTCCAATCTAACAAGGCAGCTACTATTTGCACATGTGCATTCTTCTCTTGCTGCGTTTGTATCTGAGCCTGGGCATGATCAACTCAGCTGAACATAGCAGCAGCTTCCTTCCTTTGATCTGAGGAATCTTTCCTGAGTGCTAATGATTTTAAGATGTGTCCCATTATCCCAAAGAGAGAGAGAGAGGGAGTAAAAACGTAGGGGGAAGTCCTGCTTTCACCTTTGTTCAATAAAGATAATAGCAGCGTCCTTAGGGAAAGGCTTTGTGCTTTTTGCCTAGTTGTAATGATTTTATGAATGTGTGTGTGCATGGTGCTTGGGGTGGGGGAGTGGAGTGGGCTGAAAATGCAAATTCATTTGGATGGGTAAAACCTTACTGCCTGAATAAAATTTCTAACAACTATAGCACATTAACACAGCATATGTTAGTACCCAAATGCACTGTCACGAAACCTTCAATCAATTTAGAATTAATGGAACTTTTCAATCAATCAACAAGGATTTATTAATCAATAGTTGCTAACATTTATATGGCACCTTAAGACTTGAAAGCACTACACACATACTGTGTAAATGCTTTTCATTTTTCATAACAATTCTGTGAAACAAGTGCTATTTTCATCATCATTTCAGAGATGTGGAATCGGAGGTTAAATTACTTGCCCAAGGTTGTACAACCAAAAAGCATCTTGGGCAGGCTTGAATTCAGGTCTGAACACTCTATCAGAGTGCTTAACTGCTTCTGATGTATGAACAATGTGCAGAACATTGTGCTAGATGCTCAAACGTATACAAAGACAAAAAACTGTGTCTGTCCTGAAGATGCTTACATCCACTTCCTAGGGAGTTCATCCTGGGTTCACTCATCTGCAACAGAGCAGCAGGGAGATGTATGGGAATTAGCTGGGGAACTCAGAAGGCTTGCCTGGAGGAGGGAGGCTTTTAGGGAAATAAAAGTAAGAAAACTAAATGAACAAACCATGGCAAAGACGAATGTAAAAATTCCAATAAAATTTCTTTAATCCATACTGGAAAAACTCATTTTCAGAAATGGAATTTACTGAATACAGCATAGTTAAATGGAGAGACGGCAACTTACCCTTAATGTTAAGTTGTAGGGGAGGTGACATGCTATTCTATATAAAGCAATAGGTCTCCTCGTGTTACTGTTTCTGCAGTTTTGCAGAAAAGAAGAAAAGATTCTGAAAAGTAGACATCGGCCTCACTACTACCATCCAATGCAGTCCTGAGCTTCTCTCTCCTCTTGAAAACCCCCAAATGGCTGCCATCATTTTCTAAGTATAGGTCAGTTTGAAGATTTTGAGTCCCTCTCATTTCTTTCTGGGCATCTAAGTGGTGCAGTAGATAGAGAGATGTATCTGTAATCAGGAAGACTCATTTTCCTGAATTCAAACCTGGCCTCAATTGTGTGAACCTGGGCAAGTTACTTAACCACATTTGCCTCAGTTTCCTCATCTGTAAAATAAGGTGGAGAAGGAAATGGCTAACCACTTCAGTATCTTTGCCAAGAAAACCCCAAATGGGGTCAGAAAGAGTCTGACATGACTGAACCAACTCAACAATGTTTCTTTTTAATAATATCTCAGAATTGGAAAACATCTCAGACAGATCATCTAGCCCAACTTCCTGCGCAAGTACAGTAATTATTTCTGTAACACCCCTGGAATGTGAACATCCAACTAATATTTAAATTCAAATATTAGTTAAATTATATTTAACAGTGAAATTCAAATATTACTTGTAGTGATGGGCAACTAATTTCTTTATGAAGCATCTAAACTTTTGGATGGTTCCAATTATTAGCAAGTTCTCCCTTATCATGAGCCAAAATATACCTTCCTATAACTTTTGGTCATTTTATCCTTGGTCTACCTTCTAGAGACACATAGTCTAGATTCCTATTCCCTTCATTTCACTTCAGTCAGATTCATTTTCTTTTTCGCTTCATGCATTTTTTCATGCCTGCAAGTTATTTCATGGAATATGCTGTTAACTAGAGCATTCTCATTCTACATAGACCATGCTTTCCTTCCTCCAAGTGGAGTTTCTTAAATTTGCCAAGTTACTTTTGTGTTCACAGCATCTCTGCTGTTCTCTTGGCTACTGGAATTGTCCCAAAGATGACCTCATAAACCCCTAGAAGATGAACTCACATCCTCCTACTCTTTATCAAATTATTTTTTTAAATTTCTGTCCATCTAAATTGATAATACATGAAATATTTTTTTAGAAAGTGATTTATCAGGGGCACCTAGGTGGTGCAGTGAATAGAGCACCGGCCCTGGAGTCAGGATGACCTGAGTTCAAATCCAGCCTCAGACACTTAATACAAAAACTAGCCATGTGACCTTGGGCAAGTCACTTAACCCCAACTGCCTTCCAAAAAGCAAAAACAAAAAAAAATGGTGATTTGTCACAGAATCATTTCTGTCTGAACTCCATAGAAAAATAGAAGAATAAGATTAGTAACATGGTAATAGTGCAAAGTTTATAAAACTTTAAGGTACTCAGGTATTGTTAATTTTATTTGAGGAAGGTAGGTGGTGCAATAGATAGACCTGGAGTCAGGAAGACTTGAGTTCAAATATTGCCTCAAATATTTACTAACTATATGATGTTGGGCATGTCGCTTAATCATGCTAAGTCTCAGTTTCCTCAAATGAAAAATGGGGATGATAAAAGCATCTACAGAATAGAGTTGTGAACTTCAAATGAGCAAAACTTATAATGCTATATAAATGCTAGCTATCATCATCATCATCATCACCATCATCAGCATTGTCTTTCTTATTATTGTTTAGTCTGGACTTTTGACTTCATTGGTCTAGAAAACACCTGGTAAGAAAGTTCCTACAACCAAAGCAATTCAGCAATTTCTTTGCAATTTATAGTCTTAGATTTTGAGAAGTTAATTAGCTGCACAGGCAATAAATATTAGAATAAGAACTTGACCTTGAGTCTAAGTCTGAGATTCACCCAACTACCCATGACATTCTACTGCCTCTCATATTATTATGAAGAATAATGTTGATAACAACTGACATTTGCATGGTACTTTACTATTTTTAAAATGCTTTCACATTTCAAAAGTGATACTAATAACAACCTTGACAGAGAGCAAGTATTATTACTTCAGCCTTCCTTATTTTTTAAAAAAAATTATTCATTTTATTCTGAACTTAAGAAATATAACAAGCATTTCCATAACATAGTAGAAAAGGGAAAAAAGATGATCGCATATGAACCTGCAAATCTGTTATGTATAACTTGTTATTTAATTTAAATATATAGTAAAGTTATCATGTAACTTTCTTTTTCTTTTTTTTTCTTCCCTTCCCTCCCCCCTACCCTAGAGATAGCTACCATTAGACACAAATGTGTATATACATACATATATATACATATACATATATATATACATATATATATATATATAAAACTATTCTATTCATACTCCTATTTATCAGTCCTTTCTCTGGATGCAGATAGTGTCTTCCTTCATAGGTCCTTCCTTCATAGATGTAGTTAATCTGGATGTTTATAATAGTCAAAAGGACTTAGTAATTCAAAGTTGTTCCTAATATTGCTGGTACCATATTTAATATTTCCTTGATTCTGCTCATTTCACTTGTCACCATTTTGTACAAGTCTATCCACGTTTTTCTAAGACCATCAAGCTCATCATTTCTTACAGCACAGTAATATCTTATTGCCATCATATAGTACAACTTTTTCAGCCCTCCCTGTCAAAGAGGACATGAAGCCTCCTTTCCCAGAGGACAAAGAAAAGCTGTCTTAGGAGGTGCTGATGAGACATTGTCCCTTAGTAGAAATTTGTGGAGTTTGGACTTAGAGTTCTAACCCATGTCTAGGTTCAAACACCAGTTTTCTCCTTCTTATCTATGTGAATTTGGACAAATTACTTGACCGCTATGTGCCTCAGTTTCCCCACAGAAAACAAAGAGGTTAGACAATATTGTGTATAAGATCCTTTCCAGTTCTGGTTCCATGATCTTGTAGTCATTTCACATATGAACAAACTGAGGCACAAAGAGGTTAGATTATTTCTCCATGATCACCCAGCTATCAAGGAGAAGAGTCAGGGCTTAAACCATTATCCCCTACGATTCCAATGACTCTTCTCTGTCATCGCAGAGGTTTTCTTAGGGATGAGTTGCTATGTCTTTTAAAGGATTGCCATTGTACTCTTTCATTCACATTGGATTTCACTCATTTGAAGCATCTTTGCTGTCTAATCTAAACAGACAGGGTAGGGTCAGGAGAACATCTGAAAACTCACACATAAAAAATTAAAGATTAAATATGAAAAGAGATCACTTTAACACATAAGCAAAACATTCTTAAGTCCATCCGTGTGTGAGAGAAATTTCCCCAACTCTCAAGTTACTTGATATTTTCATGTGGTAAACATTACTGCCAGACCATTCTAAATGGCCTGTTCTGTTCCTCTGGGTAGAAATGGGCTTGAAAACATATTAGAAGTAGAAATTTCCCAGTGTATCACAATTACTGAACCAGCTGTGCTGCGTCATGTTTATGCTCATTCAGTGGAAATATTACTGATTTCCCATAGCATTAATTATCCCACCTGTCTCAGGAGCTACAGGATCTGGACAAGATTAAGGTCAACCAGGAAAGGGTGTTGGACAATCTAGTATCCCTCAGGGAAAGCTGGAATATGGTGTCACCTAACACAACTGTCAGGATAGGCAATGCCTGGTAAAGATCTGATTGGTCTGTTATCATAAGTAAAGCTTTCCCAATAGCCCTGATTCCTTTCCTGCACAGGTCACCATTTGAAACCCTGTCCACCAGCACGCATTTTCTTGTTTTTCTCTTCCTTCTCCATCATAGTTAATCATCTATAGTACAACCCTGGCTAGCCAGAATTAATTCAGAAACTGGAAATGAGGTGGGGATCAGATTAATTGAATTTTCATATTAACTGAAAGCTAAACCAAAACCCCTTTTCCTTTCAATCTTACTTGACAATATTGCTCAAATAAACGATACCACTCCCTTGGATTAGTAAACATGATATAGTGAATATAATCAAGACTTTCTTTGGTGACTAAGGGTCTTGAACTTTCAAAGTCATAATGTGAGCTTCCATTATCATAGAAACATTTAATAGAAATATTAAAAGATTGTGCTGAATTTCCACTGTCCCCAAAACAGGTCCTACCTTCTCCACAAAGATTTTTAGAATCCCTGGTTCTATCAATGACCAAAAATCATCCTTTTCCTCTTTAAACTTTGGTAAAATACTTTGTCTGTATCTCTTCTTTGATCTCTTCTGTTCCTATCATATAACCCTATTTAAGTTCATATTGCTATTCTATCCCACCTGACCTCCCCAATATGAGCTACTTGAAAGACAGAACTGAATGATATTTTAAAATTTCTGTATCCCCAGAGCCTAGAACAATACTTTATGTCTATTAGGCATCTTATCAATGTCTACCAAATGAAATGCATGAATTAATGAATAGTAAATAAGTGAACATACTCTGAATGTTTTGATTGTAGAGTTTTTAATTTCTTTGGGTCTGGGGACTTGAGGGTTTTTGTTTGTTTTGTTTTAAATAAATCTGTTATTAGATTATTATAGCAAGCATGTAGATTTAACAAGTGTCACTATTGTCACCTCTTATGGGTTCTATTGGATAGCTCTAAAGAGTGGATTAGATTTCTCTGTCATTGCTTGAAGCACAGTGCCTGGCATATAGGAAGCAAGGGATATTTATTTGGAAGCTATAGCAAGAGCAGAAGTATAAATATCTCTTCCCTACAAACACACTCTTCCCTAAGCCACTTCAGTCTCTGGTGATAGTACTGTTCAACTTTAAACAGTTTCTACATAGCATTGGCCCAATCAAGTTCACATTCAAATGAGGCATCACACAAAAAAATCCATGGATGAGTTCTTGTCTCAGCGAAAACTGGGATGTATCCCAAAGGTCACTCCATAAATTGTGCCTGTCTGGCTGTAAAATCTATCATGAACTCTACTCCTATAATTCTGGACTCCCAGATGTCTTGGTCTCACCTTTTGAAACTCCTAAGGACATAGCTTCTACTTCTTTTATTGAAAGATAAAAAAAAAAGAATAACTGTTGAGAGAGGTCAAACAAAAGTCTGGATTCATAAGAATACACATTAACTTCAGACCGAGAGAGTTCAAGCTTCTCCACCTACTTCATTATTTCTCACCAGATACTATCAAGAAAAGGGGCAGCTAGATGGCACAGTGGATAGAGCACCAAGCTGGCAGTTAGGAAGACCTGAGTTCAAATCCAGCCTCATAAACTTCTTAGCTGTGTGATATTGGACAAATCAGTTAACCTTTGCCACTGAAGAAGGAAATGATCAACCACTTTAGTACCTTTATAAGAAAACACCATAGACAGAGGCCATGGAGTCACAAAGAGTCAAACATGACTGAATAACAACTGTCTGGGAAGAAGTCAAAGAGGGAGATCTGACCAAGAAAGTATCCAAAACCTTTCAATAGGACCTCTAGTTCCAGTTACATAACTGCAACCAATTAAAGAATCTACAATCCGCCAAGTATTTGGAGACCTAAACCAGTTACAAAATGTCTACTCATACTCCAAAGGATTTCCAAGTCACCTCTATTATGCATCTTCATGACTCTTCCAGGAAGCAGGCTCCCCATTTTCTTCCAAGTAGGAAATTACGCCAGTTGAACATTTTCTACATGCTTCTAGGTATTATGTTCATTGGCCATTCCCCACTACACTAGCCTTGGAAATACAAGTGGAAAGGAAGACCAAAGACAACACAGTGAGGATTCCAGATGGTGGTGATTGTTGTTGCTGTTCAGTCATTTCAATCATATTCAACACTTTTCAATCATATTCAACAATGACTCCATTTGGGGTTTTCTTGGCAAAGATACTGGAGGGGTTTGTCATTTCCTTCTCCAGTTCATTTTATAGATGAAGAAACAGAGACAAACAAGGTTAAATGACTTGCCCAGGGTCATATAGCTAGTGTCTGAGACTGGATTGAAACTCAGGTCTTCTCAACTATAGGTCTGGCATTCTATCCATTGTACCACCTAGCTGCCCTCCTCCCTGACAGTATCTGGAGAGAAATAATAATATAAGTGAAGGAGCATTGAGCCCTGTCTCTGAAGTTGCTGTGTGTTTCAGGTGGCTAGGTCCTAGTCAATGGAGGACTGACTATATAGAAATATTTTTAGGGGCGGCTAGGTGGCGCAGTGAAGAGAGTACCAGCCCTGGAAAAAGAGGGACCTGAGTTCGGAGCCGGCCTCCGACACTTAATCCATACAAACAAAAACCTAGCCGTGTAACCTTGGGCAAGTTACTTAACCCCAATTGCCCTAAAGGGGCGGCTATGAGGCACAGTGAGTAAGAGCGTCGGCCTCGGAGTTGGGATGACCCGAGATCAGATCCGGCCTCAGAAAATGAGCACCCACGCATAAATAATAATAATGACTAGCCGTGTAACCTTGAGCAAGTTACTTAACCCCAATTGCTTTAAAAAAAAAAAAAGAAATATTTTTAAAAGTTAAAAATTCCTTAATTCTTTATTTCTGGCACCACTATCACAACTTACAGGGCAATATACCTGATGTAATGAAAAGAAAAAGAAAAGACAAAACTAAAACAGATAAAGATCTCAGGAATGTACATCTAATTGACACTAATTGCACTAATCAACAGCTTTAATCAATAACTTTTTGCAAACTGTGGCTACGACAATCCTGAACAAGAAGGGTTTCCTGTTTGAGCTGTTATTTAATTTATTTCTGACTATGGATCATAATTCCTTCTGTGGCAGATTTTTACATTTCCTCTAATGCATTTGGGAAAACTGTCTCAAAGTAACCTGTGGTTTTCCTGATAAACTCCTCACTCTCTCTCCTCCTAAGAACTAGAGCCTTCTTCTGTTGAGTTTTTAGAACCTTCTGCTGCTATATCCACCATTTCTACCACCAGATGCAGAACTATCACCATAAGGACTGCCTGAGCTCCTTCCACCAAAACTGCCTCCTTTCGTGGGTCCCGCTATAATTTCCAAAATCATTACAGTTCTCATTGCCACCATAGTTACCATCACCAAAATCTCCTTGTTCCTTGCAACCATCACATCCTACTCCACCACCATTACCATAACCCCCTCTACTACTGTAGCCATGACCACCTCCACAGTTGCCACCATCACCACCAAATCCATCATAGCCACCATCTCCACCTCCATAATTGCCTCTGCTGCTACCATCACCACCACCATAACCACCTCTTCCACCAAAGTTTCTTCCACTGCCAAAGTTTCCTCTACCACCTTCCAAAGTTTCCTCCTCAACCCATAAAATTTCCTGAGTCACCTCCCTGACCTCCTCGTGAGCCAGCAGACTGAAGCTCTTGCTTCAAAAGGGCCTTTAAAACTTTAGTTATGCCCATTAATAGTATAATATTTCTGAACAACAATTTTGTTAACTGTATCGTGATCATCAAAAGTTGCAAAAGCAAATCCTCTTTTCTTTCTGCTCTGTTGATCTTCCATAACTTCTGTAGTTTCAATCTTGCCATACTTTTCAAAGTCCTCTCTTAAGTTATATTCTGCTTTATCTTCTTTAATACCACCAACAAAATCTTTCTTCATAGTTACACACCAGATTTTACAGAATCCTCTCTAGAAAAAGCTCTTTTTGGTTCCGCTACACACCCATTAACCTCATGTAGCTGAGCACACATTGCCACATTTACCTCTTCTACACAAGGATAAGTCATGAAACCAAAGCCTCTGAAATGTTTTTGTTTGGGGATCTCTCATCACCACACAATCTATGAGAGTGCTCCATTTTTCAAAGTGTCCTCTTAAACTATCATGCGTAGTTTCAAGTCACAAAGAAATGGTTTTCTCAAGTGCTCAGGTTCCTTTGGATCATGACCCTCCTTCCCTCAGCTGCAACAGAATCCAGAGTTGGGTGACTGTTTTACTTCCATTTTGAGACTAAACTGGCCACCTCCAACTCGGGTTCAATAAGGGACTGAGAGGAAGAGGCAGAATTGACTATATTTTTAAAAGGGTTCATTCCCTACCCATTCCCACTGACTTCCTCAATCTACTAATATACATACCTACACACCAAGGTTCGTTATTCAGGAAGGAAACATTTGCCAAAACATGTCATTGAAACTTACAACTGTACCCTGGAAAGAAAAGATGGGAAGCACCAAAGTCTGATATATCAGTATAACCTGGGGAAACAGAAACACCAGCCTGTTTGCTCACCCTATGATCCAGACTGTGATCAGACCCTATTATCTTGACTCTATAATGGAGTACTTTTTCCTACTATCTTTTCGTACCCTGATTAATGAGCCTAGAATCATAACACCATATGTATGGAGTTAGAAAGGACCTATGAGAGATCACCTCCAAACCATGTAAGAGGGGACTCTGAACAACTTTTGGAGCCCCAACACCCACAGAACAACACAGAGAAGCCAACCTCCTGCTGAGGACAGCCCAGCAGCCCTGCAGGAAAGGCCAGTGCAGCGCTCTGGGAGCCAACAGCCCAGCTTGATCTGTGGTTTTAGCCCCAGGGCGGCCAGGCCAGCAGCTGGCTGGGGGGACCCCAGAACATCAGCAGCTGTGGCAATTCCAGAATTATCAACACAGAAGTGCCCAGGACAAAGTGAGAGGTTAGAGCCCTATGGATTTAGGGACCAGTATTTGGGGAACGCATCAGCTTCCTCCCCTAGGCGCTAGAAGCCACTGAGGAGAAACACCATTTTGCAGTTTCAGTGGCAGCTCCAGCTTGTGGCCTGCAAACTGTAGGGAGATCCAGCGATCCGTCTGGGGCAGTAATCGCTCTTGCTTTAACCACCCTGAATCTGGATTGTGGTCTGGGGTGGAGGTCATGGGGTGGGTATCCAGCTTGCCAGAACCTAAAGTTGTGAAGACCCCAACATCAGGACAGAAGCTCCCCTGTCTGGTGGCAGAGTCCTACTGTGGCAACAAGCGCAAAAATTAAGTAATTAAGTGGCAACAGGCCAAGGCAAAGGAAACAAATTAAACAGAAAAATGCAACATTAGACTCCTATTTTGGGGGCAAAGAGGATCAAAGCAGGGAACAGGAGGAGGACTGTGAGGTCAGAAGTCCTGCTCCAAAAGCCCCAAAGGAAAATACAAGCTGGCTACAGGCCATAGAGGACCTTAAGAAGGACTTAAAAATCAAATAAGAGAAGGGGAGGCAAAATGGGAAGAGAAATGAGAAGGATGCAGGAAAGGTATGAAATAAGAGTCAACAGCCTGACTGAGGAAAATAACACCTTAAAAAATAGACTAACTCAAATGGCAAAGGAGACCCAAAAGGGCAATGAGGAGAAGAATGCCTTAAAAAGTTGAATTTGCCAGATGGAAAAAGAATCTCAAAAGCTCACTGAGGAGATTCATTCCTTCAGAGTTAGACTGGAGCAAATGGAAGCTAATGACTTTATGAGAAATCAAGATGCTATTAAACAGATCCAAACAAATGAAAGAATAGAAGGCTATGTGAAATATCTCATGGGAAAAACCACTGACCTGGAAAATAGATCCAGGAGAGATTATTTAAAAATTATTGGACTACCTGAAAGCCATGATCAAAGAAAGAACCTAGAAATCATCCTTAAAGAAATTCTCAAGGAAAATTGCCCTGATGTTTTAGATCCAGAGGGCAAAATCAAGGTTGAAAGAATCCACTGATCATCTCCTGAAAAAGATCCCCAAAAGAAAACTCCCAGGAATATTATATCCAGGTTCCAGAATTCCCAGATCAAGGAGAAAATACTACAAGCAGCCAGGAAGAAACAATTTCAATATTGTGGAAACACAATCAGAATAGCACAGGACCTGGCAGCTTCTACACAGAGGGATTGAAGGGCATGGAATATGATATTCCAGAGGGCAAAAGAGCTGGTATTGAAGCCAAGGGTCACCTACCCAGCAAAACTGAGTATTTTGTTTCAGGGGAAAATATGGTCATTCAGTGGAATAGAGGACTTTCAAGCATTCTTGAGGAAAAAAAACCAGAGTTGAATAGAAAATTTGACATCCTGACACAAGAAGCAAGAGATGCCTGAGAAGGTAATCAGGGAAAAGAAATCAAAAGGAACTTATCAAAGTTGACCTATTTACATTCCTACATGGAAAAACAATAACTGTGACTGATGAAACCTTTCTCAGTATGAAAATAATGGAAGAAGGGTATATGGACATATGAATACATATGTGAATGTGTGTATATATGTTTACAGTTATACATGGATAGAGGGCATAGGATGAATTTGTTGGGAAGGTATGATACTTAAGGGGCAAAATTATGAGGTGAGAGAGGAAAGTGGCAAGAGGAGATGAGGAGAGACAGGGTAGGGTAAACTATCTCATTTAGAAGAAGCAAGGGGAAGTGGCTACAGGGGAGGGGAAGAACAGGGAGGCAAAAAGGCAAAACCATATTCTCATTAAATTTGGCTCAGGGAGAGAATGGCATACATACTAAATGGGATATCTCACCCTGCAACAGAGTAGGGGGAAGGGGGATGAGAGGAGGGATGATGAAGGGGAGGGCATTCTAGGGGGAGGGGAGGTTGGAAGTACCCACTATCAAAGAGGGACAGGATCAAAGTAGGGAATGGACCAGGTGAGGGGTGGGATGGATGGGAGGGAAATATAAGCAGTCTTTTACAATATATCTACTATGGTAATGTTTTGCATAGCTATACATGTACAACACATACTGAATTGCTTATCTTCCCAGAGGGAGTGGGTGACAATGGAGGAAGGGAATAGATCTGAAATTCGAAATCTTAAAATTAAATGTTTCACATGTATATAAATACTATTATTAATACTATTCTTCATGTAATTGGGAGATAATATGTGTAGGCATTGGGGCACAGAGATCTACCTTGCTCTAATGGAAAAGTCAAAGGGGGTAGGGGAGAAGATATGGGAGAGAGCAGATTGGATGAGGGGATATCTTGTGGGACTGCTATTCTGGGATGGTGGGTAGGGGGAAAATGGGGAAAAAATTGTAACTCAAAATCTGGTGGAAATGAATGATGTAAACCAGAAGTTAATAAAGCATTTGTTGAAAAAAAAGAAAGAAAGGACCTATGAGGCCATTTAGTCCAATTCCTTCCTATTATAGATGGGGAAATTGAGGTTAAGGGATCACTCATGGTTACCCAACTGATAAGTTCTATAGGCAAGATTTCTTGACTTCAAAATAATAACTTTGTTAGTAGTTTCACATGTTTAATATTTCCAAAGGACATAGGGCTTTACAGTTACTTATGACACTAAAAGAGTCATTTAGCCTAAAGGCTGATATCACTGACTTCAACTATAGCAGGGCTAGTAATATAGGGAGAATGTTAATCAAGCTGTGATTAGTACAAACAGGACAAATTCAGGTTCCACATGACAAAGAACTTCCAAACAATAAGGAATGCTGGGAGTTGCATATGCTCCTGAAGAAGTTTGTACAATAGTCTTTAAATATGTTTTATAATGTATTTTTAGTTAGTGCATTTAATAATAAGGATATGTTTAATAATAAAGTAGTATCCATCTATCTTCAGTGTTTTAGAAGTAATGTTCCTTGAAGATAGAGACCTGGGATAGATGACCTTTCGATTGCCCCATAAATCCAATGATTCTATATTTACAGAACAAGAACATATGTGATACAAACGTAATTTAACTCAAAATCTGAAGAGACTTATTTTGAAGCTACTATATGAATGCTATTCATCATATCAGCATGATATGATGAGAGCTCTAGTGGAAATCCCTTAAAATAGATGAAATTGTGAATAAGAAATACTGATGTCAGATATTATTCCATGGGAAATCAATCACAAGATTGAAATATGGGCCTGTAGCACATTCTAAGAGCATGTAGAGACTTGCCACAATACATACAAAGTATTAGACTGGAGAAGAGCTGAGATAGGATAAAGCATCAAATAAGAACATGAGGAAGATGGGGAATCATTTGGTCCTTCAGAAAAAAAAAAAAAACCAGATGACTGCGCAAAGTTGTTGAAACATGATTGATTATTGTGCTGATGTTAATGTGTTTCCCTCCTTCTTGATCCATAAGCATTTATTAAGCTCTTCCTAAATACTCCTCCCACAATTCTCCATTCCTTTCCCCTAAGCTTGAATTCAAAACCCAAATGCCCAATAGAGCCTTGGTCATAGAGAGACAGTATTGTAATTGGGCTACATCAGGGCATTCAATAGTCACAGAAAGAAGCATGTCTTCAAAGGATAATGGCATCATGCTCAAATTATTTGTGATAGACTCTTTCCTCTAATAGTAGAGAGGCAGCAAGGTGGTGCAGCAAAGAGAAAACCAGGACCGGAACCAGGAAGACCTAAGCTCAGATCCCATGCCAGACACTTCCTAGCTTCCCAAGGTCCTAGTGTGACCTTGGGAAAGTCATTTCAGCTGTTTGTCTCAGTTTCCTCAGCTGTGAAATGGGTATAATAATAGTACCTCCATTACAGGGTTGGTTATAGGATCAAATGAAATAATATTCACAAAACATTTAGTACAATGCCTAGCACATACTAGACACTAATATAAATAGTAGCTATTATTATTAGAAAGAGCTGTTATGACCCTAAGAAGTACATCCACCAATAATATTTAACATCCTCTACTCTCCCCAACCCAATTTCTCTTCTACAAAAGTCAAACAGAAGTTCAGGTTAAACACAGACAAGCTTGTACCCAAAGCTAGGTTTATTTGATGGTTCCAATTAATTGTGTTTTGAGTTCTCAAAGACTACACACAAATTATTAGTACCTAGGGTAGATTTCCAAAAGGAATCAGAGAATTGGTTAACAACCTTAGTATTTTCCACCACATTCTCAAGACATCATTATGTAACTAATGGTCTAATTCTTGTATAAGTGAAGAGCTAAAGATTTCCTTTCTTAATTAAAGAGGGGGCGGAAACCAAGTCAAGCAGCAAATGACATTAAGGGAGCTTCCACTTTTCACCTAAGACTATACTAAACCTTTGGTAGAGAGAGAGGGAGAGACAGAGGCAGAAACAGAAAGACAGAGAGACAGACAGAGACAGAAAGGAGAGAAGGGAGAGAAAGAGAGAGAGAGAGAGAGAGAGAGAGAGAGAGAGAGAGAGAGAGAGAGAGAGAGAGAGAGAGAGAGAGAGAGAGAGAGAGAGGCAAGAGAGACATAAAGATGCGGGGGAGGGAGGAGGAAAGACAGAAACAGAAAGAGAGAAAGAGAACAGGCATAGTCTATATCCTCAAGCAACCTGCAATTTAAGTGCCTATTTAAAGGAATATTCTAAGTCTAAATAAACTAATTTGATTTTATACAGATTATAAAACTGAGAAATGCCATAGTAGTCCCACATAGGTTAAGTTCAACAGTCTGGGTTCATTGATATTTTTATCAATCTATTTTCATTTTTGAGAAACTGAGTTTCAGAAGTAAAATTGAACTTCAAAGTTAAAAAGGCCCTGACATGCAGAAATGAATGACACAAACACCATCCTTGGACCTGCTTGGTGTTGGGATGACTGCAGAGCATAACCAGAAAACAGTCTTTCCTTACTCCCATTCAAAAGCTCCTGAAGGTTTTCTGTAAAAGCTTGGTCTTTGAATCCACCATACATGAAATCATCACTAGCAAACACTTGCACAGATTGAAAAAAAGTAAGAAAAATGGATAATTCTTTCTTTCATATCTAGCATTTTATTATAATCGCAGCATCAGTTACACACCTGTCTTAAATCAACTGCTTTCTGTAGCTCTAGCATGCTTTGCTGGGTTTTACTGGGGATGTAGAAATTTTTTTGTCCCAAAATGTTAGTGACCTAACATAGGAATGAAGAAATATAAAACCTATGAACAGTTCATTATAACATAGAGGATTTTCTTAGCATATTAAAATGGAGATTTTAGATAACTATAAACTGCCAAGCCCCAATCAATACTTGGGCATGGGAGGAATAGGAAGGGAGAGAAGGAAAAGTTCCATCAAGGTCTTGTGAGTTTGGAGAGACTGTCATCAAATTCTAACATATGTAAGTCTAAAGGTCCAGATTCTAGTCCTTGATCTACAACTAATTATAGCTCTATGACTTTGGACCACCTATTTCACTTCTCTGGGACTCAGTTTTCTCATCTATTGGGGCGGCTAGGTGGCGCAGTGAATACAGCACCAGCCCTGGAGTCAGGAGGACCTGAGTTTTCTCATCTATAAAATGAGATGATTTCCAGCTCTAAGCTTCTTAAGATTCTCTGAGATATAGTACTTTTAGATTTTCATTATATATACAGGCTGAGTATGGAAATGATAGTAGACATTGCAGAGGACACAGAAACTGCATTTTCTCCATGAATATATTCCAAATTATATTTGTACTGATGTTTTGTATATGATAAGATTAGATTTTAACTTCAATACCATTTTAAAATTGAAAGTTTTGATTTTCCAGGTCTAGCTAATCCATCTAAGTTTAGAGGTATATTTTCTGGCTCTAAATTCCACATTATTTCCACATCATGCTTCCTTTCATGATCATAGAAAATGTACCAAACAGATAAAAGCCTATTGGTATTATTCAGACATATTATTGAATATGTTCTCTAGGCAGAATGTCACATTAGGCATTCTGTTGTAATACAAATAAAAGAAAAGATGTAGCCCTAGAGGAAGGGAAGAGTTGACAGTCCAATGAAGAAGGCATGTCTCCTTCAGATACTGAACTTCAAAAGGCTAAGGAGATGGAAAAGTGAACAGAATTAGAATTTTAAGATGCTCCTAGTCCTAAATTCAGACAAAAGAAGAAAAATACAAATATTGTAGAGTAATAGAAACTAAAATTTCCCTTTTGTGATATAATCATTTAGGGATCCCCTTCTTGTGAGCTTTTTTGGTAGTTGTTTGTCCATTAAACTATTGATGTACTATCACTCAAACCACAGGCATCCATTAAGCATTTCCTATGGACGAGGGCAAGGGCTAAAACGTGGTCTCTGACCTCAAGGAGTTCAAAATCTAATGTCGAGACAAGATGCAAATAACCATGTATGGATAAGTAGTGGAGTGCTGGAGTCAGCTTGGACTGGAGTTGGTTGTGAAACTTTTAATGTGAGCATTTACACTTTAAAAATCAGCAAATGCGGGGGCGGCTAGGTGGTGCAGCAACGGCCCTGGAGTCAGGAGGACCTGAGTTCAAATACGGACTCAGATACTTAACACAAAAACTAGCCGTGTGACCTTGGGCAAGTCACTTAACCCCAATTGCCCTCCAAAAAAAAAAAATATCAGCAAATGCTATAAATAAGGGCTTGATTTATTGTTTTGTTGATTGTCTAAACCAGAGGTAAGGAATCTGCAGTCTCAAGGAGGCAGGTTCCCCATTCCTGGCTTAAAGTTAAGAAAGTGATGGAGAAAATATGTGCTATACATATAATTTTTCCACTGAAAAACCACACATATGAGCATGCATGTATTATATAGAATTAACATAATGTATTATAGATGTACATTTATACTATAGTATCTATATAGTGTTAATATTAAATAATCCCAGTACAGAAGGAATTAAGGGAAGTGGGACCTAGACTTGGAAAGATTTCTTAAAGAAAGTGGGATTTGATCTGAATCTTGAAGGAAACCAGGAGGTAGAGGTGAGGAGAAAGCATTGCAGGCATCAGGGATGGTCAGTGAAAATGCAGAATTAGAAGATTGCCATTTATGAGGAATTTTTAGCATATAGGTTTAAGAATCCTTAAATTCCTTCTGTCTGAGGATAAGCTTTATCTGAGACTGTGGAGTTGGCTGGAATCAGACATTGTAGTAAAGTGGGTCCAAATCTGAAAGCGAGAGAGATACAAAAACAGTAGAGAGTGGGCAGATTTTGCCTCTACTAAACTCAGTCAGATTCAAGTTTTGACGTGTGAAGTATAGATGGGGAATACTCACAACTTTTCTAATTACCAAACCAGAATTATTCTAACTAGAGAGGTGAGAAAACTTAAATTATACTCTGTAAATATATTCTGGTCCCACTTGATGATGACTGGGAGTTGCATCATCTTAACAAGGGGTTGATGTTTTAACTATTGCTTATACATAGGGTAAGGGGGAAAAACAGTGAGATCAGATGCATTTGAATTTTGTTAAGCTATGTGCATATATCAGTTTTAAGAGAAACTAGAATGAACTATACCATAATGATTTACTTGTCTCTGTATTCTGATAACCCTACGACCTTTAGATCTGAGGTTGCTTAACTGAACCT
This sequence comes from Gymnobelideus leadbeateri, assembly GCA_011680675.1. Lineage (NCBI taxonomy): Eukaryota > Metazoa > Chordata > Mammalia > Diprotodontia > Petauridae > Gymnobelideus > Gymnobelideus leadbeateri. The sequence goes on from WOXC01001528.1 coordinate 910,833, forward strand.
AAAACCAAACATTTCCCAAGTATGGGGATACTGAAGAGCCCTGGGTCAGCAGCTTGGAAGTCCAGATCCAAATAAACCCTTTTGCTTGTTCTCTGACTTGCCATGTTTTTAATAACTGTGCTCCTGCCTTTTAAATGTGACCAAGCCCTTGTGTAGACTCCTACTTCCACTAATGGGTATTGTGCTTTAGTCTTTTTCTCCTGAGTCTTTGCCTAAGTTCCTTTTCCAATTTTTTATATACTCTAGGAATGTGTCAAGCCACTTCTTTATCCCTAAACTTTTTCAGATGGAATCATTATCATCATAATCAATTAATATGTCACCACTGCCATCATCATTATAAGATGAGGAGCTAGAAGTGATGTCAGATAGCATTAAATTCAATTCCTTCATTCTACAAATGGGGAAACAGAGTCCTACCTTGGAATCTCAGTCCCTGGAACTGGGTCCCCTACCTCATAGCATCCTTCCATAAATCAATTGATGTCAAATTTTCCTAGTGATGCTTTCCATTTGTCTGCCAGGTAATTTGTTTGCTGCATGTTACCGAACTTTTCTGATTGCAAATTCCCATCTGGAAAAGCTGGTTTCTAATTCCCCTAATAATCTACTATGCCCCGTAGGCTTGTCTGGTCATCATGACTGGAGCACTCCTGAATGAGCCCTGGTTGTGACATACGTTGCTATTTTGAAGGTCTTAATTTTTTGCTATAATAATAATAAATAATAATAATAATCCTTTACAAAGTTCAACTACAAAGTCTTCTCATGTTAAGGAGGTCACAAAAGGTTCTCAAAGACTATGTCAATTAGACCCAAGCTCTGGTGAGTTCTACCATGCTAGGAAGTCTTCAAGTAGGGTCCTGGCAGATGCTCTATGCTTTTCAAGGGCCAGACTGTTTAAAAGTGGCCCTTACTTTAATCCCTCCACTATATTTACCCATAAAATGAAGAACATAAAATGGGTATTAATTAGCATTGTTCATCTTCATTCTGCTTCTGCATTGATTATGAATGAGTGGTGGAAAAGGAGATAGTGCCTAAGTCACATAATGCTTAGATAATCTGTAATAATTGAAAATAACTCAATAAGAATCAAGATAAAAATACAAAAGTACTAGACAAGGTAAAAAAATTTATGGAATAACACGAGAGGGGTAAAGCCTTAACATTCATATTCACTCTACCTAATCCTGGTCCAATATAGACACCATAAATTCCCTAGGTTTCTGTTTCAGAGTTTGACTATAGTGGACTTGACTCAGTCCCCCTACAACAGTGACTCCCTCTGAAGTCACACCATCTACAAGAAATGGAAAACATAGATCCTACCCCGTCATCCAAAAAGGAAAGGACATACGTGTGTGTGTGTGTTCGTGTGTGTATCTGTGTCTGTGTGTTTGAGTGTTTGGGGGAAGACCGAGAAGCAACAATAGAGTGGGGGACTTCTTGGCCCAAGGGAAAAGCCCAAAGGGATTTATCAATCACAGCTACAGTTACTTCTTTTCCTGGTAAAGATAATTTACTCTGGAAAGGAACCTAGCCAGATACTGACATCCCCCAACATGAGATGTCCCATCTCAGGATTTTATATTTTATATAGAATTACTACAGAGTTAGAAGAAAAAAAAGAAGGGTTAAGCAGTGAGGAGGAATGCCAGAAGCAAGTTACTAGATATATATTTTTTTTAAGTTGAAGGACAAAAAACTAAAAAACAGACTGGGTATAAAATATTTTTCCAAGAAGATGAAATAACAATGAGACTCATAGAGACAGAAGGAAAAATAAGTAAGAATTCTTCCCCCAAAAAGCCATAACAAAATGAATGAGTATTATACTTTTTTTTAGATTTTTCTTTTTGCTTTTTGGAGGAGGTGAGGTAGGGCAATTGGGCTTAAGTGACTTGCTCAAGGTCACACGACTCTTTTTTGTGTGTGTTAAGTGTCTGAGGCTGGATTTGAATTCAGGTCCTCTTGACTCCAGGGCCGGTGCTCTATTCACTGCACTAACTAGCCACCCCAAGTATTATACTTTTAAGAAAAGTGAACAACCAAAAAAAAATTCCCATTGAAAAAGAAAATTCTGCAGATTCCCCAGTGGACATAGAACAATTGCCAGAAAGTCAAGGAAACCACTAACAAGAAATAAAATGGTTAAAATAAGATATTAAAATGGAAATTAAGACTGAAATCAGAACTCTTAAAATGGAAATAATGAAGGTGAACAACAGAGGAGACAACTGGAATACATAGAAATTCTCTGAAAAGTAGTAGTGACTCTGAAAATGAGGATCACAATCACTCTACATCCTGAGTCTTGGATGCCCATCCTACCCTCTACCCTACGTGATCATTCACCACCCCTAATTCCAGTATAGCCTATCTCTGGAGTTGTATCTTCCCTATCACTCTGGGGTTGTCTGCTCCTTCAGTTCAACCATGGGAAACCATATACTTCCTTCTTCTAGGACAGGACTCAGTCCCGGAAGGCACAGATAGTTAATTTGTCATTAGACCAGAGATAGAAAATATCAGAAAAGTCAAAATGAGAAACCTTGATTAAATGGAATTATAAAAGGTTTTGTTTAGTTAAAAGCAATGAAGTAAGAAGAAGAAAAGATACAGATTGAGAAAACAAATCTTTACTTTAAATGTCACTAATAAAAGTCTGACCTCCAAAAATACAGGGAATTGATATATGGGTATAAAACTAAGATCCATTCCCTAATAGACAAGTGGTCAAAGGAAATAAATACTTTACAAAAGAAATAAACTATCCATAACTACCTAAAAATCCCTAGTAATCAGAGAAAATGCAGATTGAAATAAACCTAAAGTAGCACCTCACATTTATCAAATTAGCAAAGAGCTTTAAAAATGGAGAAAACTCAGGAGCTATAAACTGGTTCAGCTATTCTCAGAAACAATTTGGGATTATGCAAGTAAAGTTGCAAAACTATTTATGCCCTTTGACACTGACATCCACTACTGGGATTATACACAAGGTCACTGATTGCAGGAAAAGGCCCTTATATACAAAAATGTTCAGAGCAGCACTGTTGGCCAGAAGAAAAAGATAAAACCAAAATATGTGGCTTATAATTAGAAAATGACCAAAGAACTCATGGTGCATGCATGGAATGGAATTTTACTGCTCTTTAAGGAGTAATATACATAGGGAATTTGAGAAAACATGGATAGTGATGCAAGGTCAAGACAGTAGAGCCAAAAGAACAACATACACACTGACTACAGAGAATGAAAGTCAATATTAAGAGATAACACAAGTTTGGTTAAGTGCAATGGTAAATGTCAGTAACATAACATCAGATGTAAAGAATGCCTCCTTTATTTCTCCAAATTGTTTTTGGTAAATTGTTCATGGGTGGGGTGGAGTGGGGGAAAGTGTTAAAGAGTGAGAGGTTTCTGAGTTTGATAGGAAGCATCTATGTAATGTCAAAGCGAAATGTATAGATACATTTAATGTACTGTCCTGGGGAAAGAGATCAAAGGAGTTTTCCAGAGAAATAATTGTCAGTCTCCATTTATAACTGACCTTCATCCAGTCTAAAATGAGTAAGAAACAAACAGGTTGAGAAATCTACAAAAATTTAAATGCCAATTGTTTATGGTTCATGGGCCAAATTTTGTTCCCTTTTGCAGGTAGAAAAGGTTGGAATGAGAAGATTTGGGCTCAAGTCTTGAATCTGACATAACTTTTGTTACTGTGGGCAAATCACTTAATGTTACTAAGTCTCAGTTTCCCCTTTTGTAAAATGAAAATTGTGATAATATCATTGTCCTCATAGAGTTTTTATAATAAAGTATTGCACAAAATATTACATAAATGTAGTTGAGTCCACTTCATTTCAATAAACAATCTTTAAATACCCATTAGGTATAAAAATAAGGATAAAACTCATCCAAGGTGAGTAGGTCTAGATATATTGTAATTTGAGTCAATGAAGGGAGTTAGCCACACTGATGAGATCAGGATGAACAAAGCACCCATGTTCCCTTTTTTCAGACTCCAAGATTCACACATGACACTTGATCTCCCACCTCAGTCTCTTTACACTGGCTGTCACTCATACCTGGAATGCATTCCCTCTTCACCTCCTCATAAGCCAGACAATATTTGGAAACTCTGGTTTCCTTCAAGATTCCTTTCACATTCTATCTTCTCTTTTCTGATCCTTTTGGCTACTCTAATAGTAACCTCTCTCCCATAACCATCTTTTATTAAATTTTGTTCATGATACATATACATATATGTATTGTGTATGTATATATGCATATATATGTACATATATATATATATACACACACAAACATGCATACCCACATACATGCATTATCTCTTCCATTAGAATGTAAACTCCTTGAGGGCAGGGACTTTTTCAAACATTTTTCTTTTTATCCCTAGCACTTAGTACAATGCATAGTGTAAAGTAAGAACTTAATAAGTGCTTGCTGATTAATAGACTAACTTGGTTCTCAGAATATAGAGATGTAAAATGATCTTAAGGAGGTAACCCTCTCATGAGGGAGAGGGATATTTTGTTTTCATGTCTCACTCTGAAAGCCTGTGTTTTCTTTGGATAAATGTTTCTGTATCAGGCAATAATTTTATTGGGAGAAGAGTTTAGGCACTAAAGTGCCTTGTCTTCTCTCAGAGTAGTTTTTTTAGATAACTATATCTGCTACAGGAAGAAAATGTTACATAACTACTGCAATCCGAGGCAGTAAATATATAGGAAGACAATTTTTGTTTTTCAAGGACAAAGCTTTGTTAGTTGCACTTAGAACCTGAATAGAGAGTCCATGGAATCTCCAAAATTTATATCTTTAAGAATGCACATTTTTATTCTTGCAAGTTATCAGAAACTCAAAAACTGCTTTCCAAGAACATCTACACATGTGCACATACACATACACACACAAAAAGGCCAATGACTATTGCAAAATCTTTATCAAATGTGTTATAAAACACTCTAATTGGGATTCAATGATTTTCTGATGGGGGGGGGAGTCTACCCTCACCCACCAAGGTCAATGTCAGAATATGGACATTAGTCTGCCAAAGCTAAAACTGTCCCCAAGGAACATCTCCAGTCCTCTTGAAAGAAGGTTTTATACTTAGAGAATGAAATACAATGTTCTCCAAGGTCATCCAACGGGAAAGCAATGAATGAAAAATTGTCCATTAATGTAAAAAGTTACAAGACTTAAGAACCCCAAATACTTAGCTCAATTTACTCAGAGATACCAACAGATGTGACATGTAGATTCTGCCTGTAAAAGAATGATAATGTTTGCCTTCTCATTTAGTATATTGGCTATTAAACTGGAAACTAACTCATTAATTTGACAAAGTGATTAAATTTAAAAGAGGTTTGTGAATGATTCTTCCACTATATCAAAGGCTCAATGCCTATAAATAAACATAGGATATGGGGAGGTCTGTTACATCAAGAAAATACCACAGAAGAGTTTGATGTATAACCAGTAGCTGTGGTCAACAATTTTCTCTCTGTGGAATGAGCACTACCTTGCCTTCACTTTATTGTAGTATGAGGACTGTATGCAAACTATTCCAGTGTATTAATAGCAATTTGGTCTAGATCTAGGGCTGGACTTAGAACCAAGAAAACCTGGGTTCAAATCTCAATTCTAAGACCTAGAAACTGTGACTCTGAGCAAATCACCTAACCTCTCTAATCAAAGGGATAGGCAAAGTTTAACATGCTATATTAATGTGAGTTAAAAAACAAACAAAAATTGTGACTTTGTTTTCAACTCTGTCCACCAACACATATACCAAACTGTCTAAACCTTACAGTCTTAGGGAGCTGCTTGAGATTCAAAGAGGTTAAGCTTCTGTCTATTATTAACAACTCTTATGAACTGGACAATAGGGATTCAAAAACATAAATGAATGATTATCTGCCCTCAAGGAATTTACATTCTATATAGGGGTAGAAAACAAGTAGTCTCCCCATTATAATAAACCTCCTGAGCAGTAGAGATTATTTCATGTATCCTATTTGTATCACCATTATATAGCATGATGGTGGATATGTGGTAGACTCTTCAGGAATACCTGCTGATTGATTGATATTGTTAACAGCTAGTTTTAGGTACAGTGTTTATGAAGATGAAACTAGAGTCAGGTAAACCTGAGTTCAAATCTATCCTCATATAGTATTTGTCAGGGCTATCTGCCTCAGTTTACCAATTGTAAAGTGTGGATCATAATAGTACATACTTCCTATGGCCAATGTGAGGATGCTATATTGTAAAGCACTCTTCAAACATTAAAACACTGTATAAATGCAAACTACTACTACTGTTGTTGTCATTACTATTACAGCATGTACACACACACAACTAGTAAATCTCAGAGATGATGCTTGAATGTGCTTACTGACTCCAAGGCCAGAGTTTTATCTATTCTACCACACTATTTCTCTTCTCGTTGTAAGGAAACATGGATAAAATTCAAGATGTCATTATTCCCTGGAGAGAGAAATTGTAGGAGTCCAATATAGCAAAGAAAGAAATATTTGGGATTGGGGAGCAAAGGAAAAATGTGAAAGGGAACAGAGTGATAGGCAAATTACAAAGTAGTATAGGAAAATAGCCTACAGAAAATGAAAGTGATTATCCTACCAGAGTAAGAGCTAGCACCTTGGTGAATGTCTGTTACAGATGGGAAGAAGGACAGAACAGGAGTCATCAGACACAGGGATCTGATATCAGACAGGGATATTGCTAAATATCAGACAGGGATATTGCTAAAAGGGAAGATAAGAACAAAACACAAAGAAAATGTGGGTGGGTGTGGGAGTTGGGTTAAGGCCCACCTGAACAACTGTGCCTAGGGAACATTTTTGCCTAGAGGACATCCTGAAAAACAGCATATAAAAAGAAAGATAAGCAAAGGCCAAAGGACCTGGTATGCATCTATTAGAAGAGTTTGTCAGGAGGGTGAAATTCAAAGGCAAAATAAACAAATGCCCACATGGGGATTATATTGCAAGGCTTCATTTATGACCTCATTGGGAATGACTCAAAGCAATATGCTTACAGTGACTCATATACCTGGGATGAAAAGAATATGAGGTAAACTTTAGAAGCCAAGCAATTTCTGAGTCATTTTGAAAAAAATATTAAGAGAAAAATTTTTCTATCTTGGAATAACTCTATAGAAAGCCACACATGTGCACATATACAAATAAACAGACATCTACACGCACACACACATACACACACAGATTCAAAAACAAGAAGCAGGTCAAGGATAAAACATTTTTGCATACATAAGATTACATAAAAATGAAATGCTTCCTTGAGACAATATAATTGAATGGTTATAAAGATAGTGCCACATTTTAAATTAACAGAACAAAACAAGACAGATATGGGGTATCATCAAGGGAATACAAATGAGAATCAGGACTATGGCAAGGGATGCTGGAATAAACCATCTGCTCGGAATCTTTTTTCAGGGAGAGCAAAGAGAGGCGACTGCAGATTGGCCAGCCATATGCCTGTCATAAATAGAGATCTAAATATCATTTTAATATGGATCACTCCGTGGGTAAGTGCTCCAGGCAGAGAATAGGATTCTAACCACACATAGGCAGGAATTATAACTTGCATAACCTGATAGGCAATGCTGGAAGTCTTTTTTCCCCCAAATGTCCAGAATTGGATCAGTTATGGCAGATGGTAAATAGAGGAACTCATGCCCAGAATTGGGAAGGAAGCAGGAAGGCAAACAAAGCTTCTTGGACACCAAGAAAGAAGTTTGCCTATTAAAGATGAAAATAGAAATAAAGGTAACAACTAGAATTAATATGACATGTTAAGGTTTGCAAAGTATACATATGCTCTTTTGGTTGATTCTCACAACAACCCTGTGAGGTAGATGATTTTCCTATTTTCTTTTTTTCCAATGAGGAAACAGAGGAAGACAGAAGTTAAGTGATTTGCCCAGGGTCAAATAGTCAGCAAGTATCTGAAGCTGGATTTGAACCTGGGTCTTCCTAATACCAAGTCCAGCTTGCCATTTTCCATGCCACCAAGCTGCCACAGTAAGGCAAAAATGGGAGGAGTAAAGCATATTTGAGACAGTAGAAACAAAAAAGTAGCTAGTGGAGAAAAGTAACTAATGAATATGGGCTAGTGAAGAGAAAGGGGGAGTGGGCTCAAACTAACACTGCTGATAAAAATATGGTAGCAGACAACTTGGCCCAAGAAAAACTAAAGGGGCAGTAACAGAGATCACAGCATTTCCTTCCCCACCCAGACCTAGAGAAAGAAAAGGAAAGACAGGAATTTCTGTGAAGGAAATTATCAAGAAAAACCAAAGTAAACAAACAAGGGAGAAGAGCAAAGACAAGTTTGAATCTCGATGGTTGCAGTGGACAGAGTAAAAGACTTAGAGTTAGGAATAGAGGTTTGAATCCTGCCTTAGATAGTTACTAAGGTATTGCCACTGGACCCAGATGTCTCCAGAGGAGAAAGTGAGGCTGGTGACTTTGCACAGCCCTCCCTCACTTGAATCCAATTCACTTGCATGTCATGTTAGAGAACAAAGGACAAACAACAACAAAAGACAGTTACTAGCTGTAGGACCCTAGGCAATTCACTAAACTGTCTCTCAAATTCAGTTGCCTCACATGTCTAATGGGTATAATAAAACTATCTACTCCCCAGGAATGCTGTGAGGATAAAATTAAATATTTGTAAATCATTTTGCAAACCTTAAAGCATTATATAAATGTTAGCTATTATTAGCTATTGTTTGGGGGCTAAGGGGCATGGATAGAAAAAATAGTAAAAAATGTACTAAGTTACAGGAGACAATTTGTATAGCAGATGTCTAGTTAGGCCCCTTTCTCTATACTGAGGGGAAAATGATATTTGGGTACAACTTTATCCAGATTATAAGCTCTTTGATGTCAGGAACTATCTTTTGTTTTATTTTTTATTTCCTAAACACATAGCTCAATACCTGTGTAGCCACTTAATAAATGTTTATTGCTTGATTGACTGACTGTGAAAGGATAACAAACTGATAGTTTCAGAGGATTTTTAAAATCTAGTTATTAAGCACCTATGTGCTAAGCATTGAGCGAAGTACTGGGGATCCAAAGAAAGGCAAAAGATAATCCCTGCCCTCCAGGAGTTCACGGTCTAAGGTCTAAGGGAGAGACAACATACAAACAACTACATGCAAACCAGATATAATGCCAGTCAACTAAACATGTATTATTCACATTGTAATGTAAATCCACTCCCCTCCAAGGACCTCCATGGGAAGCACTCAATGTCATGGAAATGGTATTGGATATGTTAGAAAATTTGGTTTTGAATCCCCAATTGTGCAATCGACTAGCCACGTGCCTGTGGATAAATCATTTAATCCCTCCGAATTTCAGTCTCTTAATCTGTAGAATGAAAGCAATGATACTTATCCTGCTAACATGATAGACTTGTGAAGATCAAATGAATTATTGGATGCAAAGTTCTTTATAAAGATGGATTCTTACTGTTACCATGACTCTGGAGGAAAGAGTAAGGCTGGTAACTTGGCACAGTCCTGCCTCACTTAAATTCAATTCACTTTCATGTCATGACATCACCTTGCTAAAGTCATTGGTCCTTTTTGAGAATGAAGGATGAACAGAAGCAGTTATTGCCATCCAGCTGAGGAGATTAGACTCATGCTGAGTTGGGTATTAATATATGCTTCTTCAATATTACAATAGTCCTATGATCTCATTGCTGTGGGCATTCCTTAATAGCTCATCTTACAACCTGCCCATATTTAATAATTTGTACAATTCTTGCCCATGTTTCTTCCATAGATCCACCACAAAGGCCAGGGTCACCCACGGCTTCCTGGGCCATCCTATTCATCTTGACTCTTATCTTGCCACTGGACTCCAAAGACTCTGAGGAGACAGTGAGGCTTTGTGCAAGTCTGTTTCAAACAAATCCAATTCACTTGCAAGTCAAGGCATCACCCTCCCGATGTCATTGATCCACTTCAAGAACAAAGGACAAACAACAACTTTTTGCACATAGAAAGTATATTAACAGAGAACACTTAAAAGAAAACAAGAGATGCCATAAAATCCACTTAAAGTAAATGCAGCAAGAGATAACTGCAACTTGGAATGACTGTGGAAGACTGCTGGAGTAGGTAAAATCTGAATAAAAAGAGCAAGGGAAAAGGATTCCCAATGGGGTAACAAAGGACACAAATATGTAGCGGTTACAATGCATGTGGCCTATATAGGTTAAAGTGACTAGATAAGTTTGCCTGGAGGGGTGGGTTTGGGCCAATCATACGTGGTAATTGCATAGGCCAAAGCAAGAAAAAATTTGACAAGTCCAAGTATGTGTGGCATTTTCATAATTATAAGAGCTGTAAGCTCAGGCAGGCCCAGGTTTCTGTGAGCATGAGAACCCAAGCGATTTTGTGGGCACACCCACAGCCTACAACTTGGAAACTAGAACTTTCAATGCAGAAGTTAATCCCAGCTACTGGAAGGCTGCCTACATAGCTGATTCTTGAGTGGCCATGTGACATAACACAGTGGGTTTAAGGTCAGCCTCCCTTAATCACGTATGGCTCCAGAAAGTTGCATATGGTTGAAGGCACGATGAATCTGAAAAATGTGTGGCAGGTTTTAGAGGCAAAAGAAAAGGTTTAGCACAGAAGTGTGCCTGAAATAGGACTTTAAGTTAAGAAAAGACAAAGTCAAGGGATGAAACTAACAGCTCTTACCTATATTTCTGTGTATATGTATCTAAATAGATAGACAGATAGATACATACATACATACAAACATACATACATACGTAGATACAGATATATACACACATAATCAGTTTAGAGAGGGACAGCATGGTGTAAAACTGGACCTAACTTCAGGTCACTCTTCTGAAAAATACCAGGTATATCTTTCTTGACCTTGCTATAGCATTTGACACCATTTATCCCCTCAATATTCTTACCTCTTTTAGTTTTCACAGCAGCATTCTTCTGGCTACTGGCAACTGGGAGACAGAGTCTATAGAGCCCTGAGCCTGGAGTCAAGAAAACCTGAGTTCAAATCTAGCTTCAGACACTCCATAGCTGTGTGATCCTGGGCAAATTATTTTATCTTTGACTGCCTCAGTTTCCTCAACTTCAAAATGAGGATAATTATAGAACCTCTTTCATTGTTGTCATCAAATGTAAAGCACTTAGTATAGTGTTAGACACAAATTGGTGCTTAATTGATGCTTGTTTCCTCCCTGCCTCCTTTGCTCTCCAACCTTTCCTTCTCATGTTCCTTTGACGATTCTTCTTCCATTTCATCTTGGCCCCCAAAGCTCTCTCCTGGACTTTTTCTCATTTCACTGTTCATTACCTCTCTTGCTGATCTTTGGCTCCGGTGGGTTCAATGACCATCTCCCAGTATATGACAACCAGATCTATGTTTCCTGAGTTACAGTCAAACATCATCAGCAGCCTTTTGCACATCTTAAAATCAATGTCCTAGATAGACATCTGAAACTCAGCATCCAAAATAGGGCTCATTATCTTTGCCCCCTTTGCCAAATGCCTCCATTACTGTCAAGGGTATTGCTATCCTCCCAGTAACCCAGGCTCACTATCTCCATGTCTTCCCCAACTTCTTACCTCATTCGCCCTATATATCCAATCTGCTTATTATTTTGCCTTCCCAATATTTCTCTTACATGCTTTTTTCTCTATTCACTGTAGCAGCAAGCACCCCCAACATCCCCAGGGTGGCTGCCAACACAGATCTGCTGTGGGGCAAAATGGGTTCAATCTTGCTTTAATCAAACATATGTCATTTACCTAGTTCAGGGGAAAAGGTAAGCACCCCGAACTTCAGAGTATACAGAGGTTATAAGCAAAAATTATAAGACAGATAAACAAACAGATAAAGCAGATAGGCCTCCAACTGTCCAATCATTATATCCATACCTAGTCAGTCATCAGAGAGGGAAGCATCAATATCTGGGTTTTTCAAAACGGGGGCGGGGGGTGGGGGAAGGTGCCTCTCAATGGCTGCCCAGAGTCTCTTCTGTTCAATCACCCAACCCTTCTCAAAGTGAGCCCCAAAGCAAAGCCTCACATTAGGGTTTATATAGCCTTCTCCTGGGTCAGAGAATGTAACAACCCTCTTGACCCACTGCCCAATCACAAAGTATCTCCTGAAAAAAAGCCTCCCACCATAGGCTCCAGGTGCACTTAACCTAGGGGCAGTGAAGATCTTAAAAATTTACATTCCTATAATACTCACCTAACTGCCACCCTGGTTCAGGCCATTATCATCTCACACATGCCTGGACTATATTGGTTTTTAACAGGCCTCACTGCCTCAAACACCCCCTGCTCTAATTCATTCCATACTCATTGGTCAATGTTTATCTAAAGTGCAATGCCTTTCTTCCCGTTCAGTGAGTTCCAATTGTTCTCATAATTACCTCCATTATCAAGTATAAACTTCTCATTTGTCAATTAAATATAGCTCTTCCTTCATAACCTGGGACCTTCCTAATTTTCCAGACTTCTTATACATAATTCTCTTTCAAACTCTCTACAATCTAACTATGCTGTATGATCAATGTTCTTCACATAGGAGAGCCCATTTCTTGTCTTTTACAGTCTTTACTCCATCCTCTTGCCTCTTCTTCTTAATTACCCGGGTTTACTTCAAGTTTCAGCTCAAATCCTACCTTCTGCAGATGACCTTTCCTGCCCCCTCACACTCTGCACTGCTAGTACCTTCCCCTCTGTAATGCCACTCACAGCAGCACACCTGAGGACTACCAATCCACTCTGTATTTGTCTCACACGTACCTAGTTATTTTATAGGCTATCTCCCAAGCCCCCACCCTTCAAAACAGGAGCTCCCTGTGGGCAAGAACTATATTTTTACCTTTTTTTGTATCCCCAGCAATTAGCTCAGAGCCCAGCATATATATACTAAGCAAGCAAATTTTTGCAACACCTGCTGATCTGCCCCATTAATGGGAGTTTCCACGTTAAGAGTTCCCTATGCCAATAACAGCACATGTCTAATCCGAAATATATGTAACATTGACCATCCTGTCTCTACTGCCTGGAGGCCAGGAATGTTAGTTTTCACCCTTCCTCCAGGTTCTTGGTAACTTAAGGGAATTTGGAGTATCTAGTCTCTCTGTTAATGGCTCTGGCCTCCACCAAGGATGTTACCTCAACTGTAGGATTGGTCCCTGGAACCCCAGGTCCATTTAGCCACTTAATAGATTAACTTTGATAAAGAATCATTTATTTCAAATTATAATCACAAATATACAAACTTACTCCCCCAGACTAATGGGGATTAATCTCTACTCTATATCACCCATACCTCTAGGATGAGGAGAGGACTAGGTTCTTATCTTAGCTCAGTTTCTATATAGCACAGTCCCAAATTCTTAGCCCCAAACTCCCTTTTGGCTCCAGTTGTAGGTACCCTGAATCTCAGGGCTTCCCTGCTTGGCTGACTCCAATATCTCACCTGAAGTCTGCTCCAAGGTGACCAGGGCTCTAAGTCCTAGGTCCAATGGTTATTGCTGAGTACATTAGAAATGTAGGACATGAGAAACAGAACAAGACATATCCTTAACCCATTTCTCAGAACTATAGGATAAAAAAAGGAAGGCAAGGTGAGAAGGAGACACAGAGAGACGAGACAGAGACAGAGAGATAGAGAGAGAAATTTTCTTTCTTTCCCCTTACCAGTTCAAATGAAATTACACCTACTGAGGGTGTGCTCTTCACCCTCTGGATACAGTGGGAAATAGCACCCAAGAAAGAGACACTCTCCTCATGAAGGCAATTTTAAAGATGTAGTATGTTCTGGCTATACAGTCAGCTGAAGGAGACTCCCAACCAAGGGGCAGAAGAATGCAAAGAAACAGGATGCCTCTATGTTAGACATGCTCTGAAGCCCTATTACACACACACACACACACACACACACACACACACACACACATGCATGCATATAACTATGTTATATGGTAATTATGTTATATATTATTATATATAATGTAAATATATACTACAAAGATAAAGTATTTATTAATTTTTTTTAGTGGGGGAGAGGTAGAGGGAAAAAATGAGCAATTCTGAGTGGGGAATCTACCCAAGTGAAAACTTACTCCACCCAAGCAGATCAGTGACTTTTTGGCCACTCATAATCACAAAGAGTTGCTTCAGGACCCATGGTCACACACCAAGTACATGTCTGAGGCAAGACCTGACTAATTCATGTTTTCTTCTCTCTATGGCCACCTCTCTATCTACTCTGCCATGCTGCCTCTCCTTCCAATGTTGAAAGGATTAGTATTAAAAAGTTAATTAGGTGGAAGAGGCCTTTTGGGGGAAAGTCAGGAAGCAGTGGTGGAATAGGAAGACACCCTGGAACATGGGAGGAAAACCTCTTCTCTTGGAAAGAATTGCTTTTGAATGCAATCCATCAGCAGTCCAGTTTCAGAGTTTAGCCTCACTTTTAAAATTCCTCTGGTTTTTGTAAATGAGACATTTAAGTTCTATCTCTGTGGTAACATTTTTCATTTTCCCTGACACCCAGAATGGATATTGTTTTGAAATGCTGGTAAAAAGGAAGATTGATTTATACTCAGTGCCTTATACTTGGAGTCTTCTCTGCATTGAGTTCCTTTTCCCATGGCCCAAACAAGGTACATGTATTAAGTGGTGTTCTTTAAAGAAGAGGGAGCTCCACCAAGGACCCAGAACTCCAAACAAAACACACAGAACATGTGATATTTCTTTTAGACAAATGTAATTCATTAGCCTGAGCAAACTCATGCTGGCAAGAAAGAGAGAAAAAACATATACACCCTCTGATGGGAAGCAGATATTTCACATCAGAAAACAGAGTTCAAATATGAAGCCTAACCCAAGAATTATGGATATTTACCTATAATGCGTGGATCATGGAGCAAGGGAAATGCCTTTTTTCTTTAAATTCATCCTGTGGGCAGTATCCTGTGGAATAGACACTGGACATGGAGTCAGGAGCCTGTGGGTTTAAGTCCCAGATCCAAACACAAGGCAGCAAGACTGATCAGAAGCCACCTACTATAACACTATTGATGAGGACTTGATCTAGGGTGGTGGCTCTGTAAGTACAGAGAAGGGACTGAATATGGGAGATAAAAGGCAAGATTTGAAAACTTATTGGATATGAGTGTTGGGGATTACAATGGAAGGGAGAAATGATCACACACACCCTTTTCTGAAAGCTTTCATGATTCATAAAAGGAAACTTTGCCTTTGTTAAGGTAAATTGACCCTAGTCAAACTATTTTACTTCTTTGGGCCTCAGTTTCCTCATCTGTAAAGTGAAGGAGTTGGACCCAAAGACCTAGTTATCAGGTTTCTCGAAGTTCCAAAAGCCTCTGTCTCATTAAAGGAAACTTTACCCATTAAAGTAAGTTGACCTCAGGAAAATCACTTCATCTCACTGGGTCTTAATTTCTTCATCTGTAAATTGAGAGACTTGGCCTCAAAGAGCTCTGGTTTTTTGTAACTCTAAATCTATAATCCTATGCCACTTAATTTTTCTAAGCCTCAGTGGAAAGAGCACTAGATTTGGAGTCAGGGAACCTGGATTTGTAGAATCTCTTGAGCTTTCAGAGATTCAGAAAATCATAGAATTTCAAAGTCAAAAAGAATCTCAGACACCATCCAGTCTACCACGTGTCAGACAAGGAATCTTCTCTCCTATTTTCATGACAAGCAGTGGTCTTCTGGCATTTACTTAAAGATTACAAGTGAGGGGGGACCTTCCTGAATCATAGCATTCCCCCTTTAGATAATTAATTATTAGAATAATTAATCGTTTTTCTTTGCACCAAATCCATCTATGGCTTCCAGTTCTGCCCTCTAGGGCCAATGTAATTGAATCCCTTTACCACAATCAAGAATCCTCAATTAGGAATTGAGTCAAATTCTGACTCTTATTAAATATGTAATCTTGGACAAGTATCATATAAATATGGACCTATGTTTCCCCAACTGTAAAATGAGACTGTTGGACTATCTAGATCATGTATGGCATCCAAACTCCTAGATTTACAACTAAGGTATGATAATAAGTGGCATTTATCTCACACATGGAAGTTTGTAAGGTGCTTTGTTCATAGATTCTTGTTTCTATGATTGCATGATCTGGAAAATGGAGACAACTCTACTACCTTCCTACTTGTAAGGCAAAGACTTTGCAGACCTTAAGGACTGAGTCAGGGTGAGCTGTGTTTTTTATTGTAAAAACTATCTGTAGCATTCATGCTGAGGATTTAATTTCTAATGCTTGCAGGGATTTGAGTCTGACGGAAATAAGGATGGTATATTTCAAAGGTACACACAGAATATGGCAGAATGAGGACAAATGTTGAGTATGCAGCCCACAGAGTTTCTCCCCCTAGGATCTGCATGCTTCATCAGTGATGATAAAAACCCAGCTTGGGCCCAAAGAATGTTGACCTCCATAAAGGCACAAGTCTGCAGCATCAATGACCAAATCCTCTAAACTTCTGTTACTTAGAGGCTGCAGGCTTCTCCTAAAGCTCTCTGCCTTTGTGGAATAGTACTGAAGAGACAAAGTACTTGTGCAGGAAAAAATAAAGGAAAGGCCATCCTAAATTTTGAAACATTAACTTTGTCAACAAAAATTTTTATAAAAGAAAATACAGTCTGTCATTCAAGGCCCTCCATGACCTATACCCAGTCGACCTCTCTAGCTTTGACTTTATGAATGTCATTCCCTGATTATGTCATAAGGGTTCTTTTCTACTTCTGTATCTTTTGTCATAGCATTCTTTCGATCTAGAATGCCTCTTCAATTCATTTCTACTGTATAAATCTAATGAATCTTTCAAAGCTAAACTCTAGTAACACCTTCATAAAATTTATACTGATCTTCCATCTCTCTTACCTTAAAGCTCTAACAGAACTTAAATTCTATCACTTTCTTCCCTATAATATCTTAATTTGTATACATGTCTTCATTCCTAGGTATGGTATGAGCCCCTTAAAGGTGGGTGCCATGGTCTATGTTCATATTCCTTGTAGCACCTAGAACAAAGTCTTGTACATAGTAGGCACTCAATAATCACGTATTGAATTGAGTGAGGCAGTCTAAGTGGAAAGAGGCCTGGAGTTAGTATGAGAAGATCTGATTTCAAATCCTGATTCTGATATTTATTACTTGTGTGATGTTGGATCAGTCCCTTAACTCTCTGGCCTCAATTTTCTCATCTGTAAAACAAAGTTACACTAGCACATCTCTAAGGTTCTATAAAATTCTAAATTCTAGTGAGGTGCCCTTGGTATGTGAGAGACAATAATAATTTCTTTTAACATGAGTCATCAATGTCCTTGTGGAAAGTTGAAATCCCCATACTTGGACTAACAATCCTGGATTTTTTTTTCCTTGAGAACCTTTAGATGGGTGTTCTTTTGTTTCTTTCTTTTCCTTTCTTTTTTTTCTTTCTCTCAGTAATAATATTTTCTTCTTTTTTATTAATTTATTTGTTTGCTTTTAGTTTACAAGATTCAGTTCCACAATCCCTTGAGTTTCAAATTTACTCCCCCTCACCTTCTATGGCGGCATGCATTCAAATATAGGATCTGCAAAAACCTTCACATTAAACATTAGTCAGGTTTTAAAGAAGGATTATAACTGATGGACCAAACAATGGAAAAGAGGAAACAAAACAAGAAAAAGAAAGAGAGCAGGTAGTTTGCTTCAATCTGCACTCAGACTTTGTAGTTCTTTCTCGGGATGTGGACATCTCCTTCCATCATGAGTCTTTCATAGTTGTCTTATAACCTTGCATTGCTGAGAAGAGCCCAGTCTATCAAAGTTGGTTGTCACACATACACTGTGTCTGTAATTATGCATACATTTCTCCTGGTTCTGCTCTTCTCACTCAACATCAGTTTATATAAATCTCCTCAGGTTATTATGGAGTCCATCTGCTCCTCATTTCTTATAGCATAATAGTATTCCATTACATTCATATACCACAACTTGTTTAACCATTCCCCAAATGAAGGGCATCCTCTTGATTTCCAATTCTTTGCCACCAAAAAAAAAAAGCTGTTATGAATATTTTTGTACATATGGGGCCCATTCCCACTTTTATGATCTCTTTGGAATACAACCTTATAAGTGGTATTGCTGAGTCAAAGGGTATGAAATTATTTATATCCTTTGAGCATAGTTCCAGATTGCTCTCCAGAATGGTTGAATTAGTTTACAACTCCACCAACAATGCATTACTGTTCCAATTTTTCCACATACTCTCCAGCATTTATCATTTTCCTGTTTTGTCACCTTAGCCTATCTGACTGGTGAGATGTGGTACCTGAGTTGTTTTGATTTGAATTTCTCTAATCAATAGTGATTTAGAGCATTTTTTAAAATATGCTGATAAATATCTTTAATTTCTTCCTCTGAAGACTGCTTGTTTATATCCTTTGACCATTTATCAATTGGGGAATGACTTGTATTCTTATAGATTTGGCTCAATACTCTGTATATTTTAGAAATGAGGCCTTTATCAAAGACATTGGTTATAAAAATTCTTTCCCAATTTTCCACTTCCCTCTTTATCTTGGTGACATTGCTTTTGTTTGTAAGAAAATTTTCGATTTAAGGTACACAAAATTGTCCATTTTGCATTTTATAATGCTCTCTAACATTTGTTTGGTCATAAAATCTTCCCTTCTCCAGAAATCTGAGAGGTAAACTATTCCTTGCTTTCCCAGATTGCTTACAGTATCAGCCTTTACACCTAGATCATGCACTCATTTAGACGTGATTTTAGTATACGGTGTTAGGTATTGGTCTATGCCAATTTTCTGCTATACTGTATTCCAGTTTCTCAACAGTTTTTGTCAAATAGTGAGTTCTTATCCCAAAAACAGTGGTCGTTGGCTTTATCAAACAATAGATTACTATAGTCATTGGCTGCTGAGTCTTGTGTACCCAATATATTCCATTGAGCCACTACTCTATTCCTCAGCCAGTACCAAGTAGATTTGATGACTGCTGCTTTATAATACAGATTAAAGTCTGGTATGGCTAGGCCATCTCCCCTAGCATTTCTTTTCATTAATTCCCTTGATATTCTGGACCTTTTGTTCTTCCAAATGAATTTTGTTACTATTTTTTCTAGCTCTATAATTGATTGATATGGCACTAAATATGTAATTTAATTTAGGTAAAATTGTCATTTGTATTATATTAACTCAAACCAGCCATGAACAATTGATGTTTTTCCAATTAGTTAGTTAGATCTGACTTTATTTGTGTGAAAAGTGTTTTGTAGTTGTGTTCATATGGGTCCTGGGTTTGTTTTGGCAGGCAGATTCCTAAGTATTTTATAATGTCTACAGTAACTTTAAATGGGATTTCTCTTTCTATCTCTTGCTGTTGTATTTCATTAGAAATATGCAGGAATGCTAAAGATTTATGTGGATTTATTTTATATCCTGCAACTTTGCCAAATTTATTTATTATCTCAAGTAGTTTTTTACTTGACTCTCTAGGATTCTCTAAGTACATCATCATATCATCTCCCAAGAGGGATAGCTTAAGCTCTTCTTTGCCCAATTTTATTCTTTCAACTTCTTTTTCTTCTCTTATTGCTACTGCTAACTTTTCTAGGACCAGATTGAATAAGAGGGGTGATAGTAGACATCCTTCTTTCACCCCTGAACTTACTGGAAATGCTTCTGGCTTATCCCCATTACATATATTTGCTGATGGTTTTAGATAGATGCTACTTATTATTTTCAGGAAGACTCCATTTAGTCTTATACTTTCTAGTGTTTTCAATAGGAATGGGTGTTGTATTTTGTCAAAAGCTTTTTCTGCATCCATTGAGATAATCGTATGGTTTCTGCTAGTTTTGTTATTGATATGATCAATTATACTGATGGTTTTCCTAATATTGAAACATCCTTGCATTCCTGGAATAAATTCTACATGATCAAAATGTATTATTCTTGTGATAAGTTGCTGTAGTCTTTTTGCTAATATTTTATTTAAAATTTTTGCATCTATATTCATGAGGGAAATTGGTCTATAATTTTCTTTCTCTGTTTTGTCTCTTCCTGATTTAGGTCTCAGTACCATATTTGTGTCATGAAAAGAATTTGGTAGGACTCCTTCTTCACTAATTTCCCCAAATAATTTGTAAAGTATTGGAATCAATTGTTCTTTAAATGTTTGCTAGAATTCTCTAGTAAATCCATCTGGCCCTGGAGATTTTTTCCTAGGGAGTTCCCTGATGGCTTGTTCTATTTTTTTTTTTTCTGAGATGAGGTTATTTAAGTAATTTACTTCCTCTTCAGTTAATCTGGGCGACTTAAAAATTTTTGTAAATATCCATTTCAGTAAGATTGTCAAATTTCTGTGCATACAATTGGGCAAAATAATTCCTAATTATTGTTTTAATTTCTCCTTCATTGGAGGTGGACTCACCCTTTATATTTTTGATACTCATAATTTGGCTTTCTTCTTTTTTATCATATTGACTAAAGGTATATCAATTTTATTGTTTTTTTTCATAAAAACACCTCAGTTTTATTTATTAATTCAATAGGTTTCTTAATTTCAATTTTATTAACCTCTTGTTTGGTTTTCATTATTTCCAATTTAATATTTAATTGGGGATTTTCAATTTCTTCTTCTTCTACCTTTTTCAATTGCATGCCCAATTCATTGACCTCCATTTTCTCTAATTTATTCATGTATGCATTAAGGGATATAAAACTTCCCCTAAGAACTGCCTTTGCTGCATCCCACAAGTTTTGGTATGTTGTCTCATTATTGTCATTCTCTTGAATGAAGTTACTGATTGTTTCTATAATTTCTTGTTTGACTCACTCATTCTTTAGGATTAAATTATTTAGTTTCCAATTAGTTTTTAGTCTGTTTTCCCCTGGCCCATTATTTGCATGTGATTTTTTTTGCATCACAATCTGAGAAGGATGCATTTAATATTTCTGCCTTTCTACACTGAATTGTGAGGGTTTTATGCCATAGTACATGGTCAACTTTTGTGTATGTGCCATGTACTGCAGAGAAGAAGGTATATTCCCTTTTATCCCCATTCAGTTTTCTCCAGAGATCTAGTATATCTAGCCTCTCTAAAATTCTGTTTGCCTCCTTAACTTCTTTCTTGTTTATTCTGAGGTTAGATTTATCAAGTTCAGAGAGGGGGAGATTGAAGTCCTCCACAGTATAGTTTTGATATCTATTTCTTCCTCTAATTCCCTTAACTTTGCCGGTAGGAATTTGGATGCTATACTGCTTAGTGCATACATGTTAAGTAATTATATTGCTTCATTCTCAATGGTACTTTTTAACAGGATATAGTTTCCTTCCTTATCTCTTTTAATTAGATCTATCTTTGCTTTTGCTTTGTCTGAAATAAGGATTGCTACACTTGTTTTTTTTTTACTTTAGCTGAAGCATAATATATTCTATTCCAGCCTTTTACCTTTACCCCGTGCATATCTCCTTGTTTCAAATATGTTTCTTGAAGACAGCATATTGTAGGATTGTGGTTTTTAATTTATTCTGCTGTCTACCTCTGTTTTATGGGAGAATTCATCCCATTCATATTCACAGTTACAATTACTGTGTCTTACCCTCCATCCTATTTCCTCCCCTGTTTATGTTTTTATTTCTTCCTTCTCCTTTCCCCTCCTTAAGAGTTTTCCTTTGCATCACAGCCTCCCTCAGTATTCCCTCCCTGTGGCCCCCACCCTTTACATTCCCTTTCCCCTTACTACAATTTCCCTCCCTCCTGACACCCTGCCCCCCACTTTTTTTCTCCCTCAGCCCTCCTACTGCCTGTAGGGCACAATAGATTTTTATGCTTAATGGAGTATGTTATTCCCTTCTTGAACCCAATCCAATGAGAATAAATTTTGTACAGTGCTCCTCTCCCTGACTCCTTTCCCTCTATTATAATGAGTTTTTGTGTCTTTTCACGTTAGAATCCTAAACTTAACTGATTATGTTGATCCCTATTTGAGTCAGAAACAATGAGAATAAAGTTCATATGATGGTCATCTCCCTCCCTTCTTTCCCTTTACTGTAAGTATGTTTTATGCCTCTTTGTGTGGCATAATTTACCCTTTCCTGCCTCATCCTTTCCTTTTCTCCCATAACAATCCTTTTGTATCCCTTAATAAAGCTTTTTATCATAAGATTAATTCATTTAGCTCTCTCTTCTTCTTAGCGCCATCTTGTCGACTTCCATTGCGCCATGAGAGCCAAGTGGAGGAAGAAGCGAATGCGTAGGCTGAAACGCAAGAGGAGAAAGATGAGGCAGAGGTCAAAGTAAGCACTGTGCTGACCACGGAGGCCACGGGAGCAGCTATGGAATGACCCTTGGTGACATTCTCAGGAGAGACATCACCCAGCTTGGAGAGGACTCCACCAGCTCCACCATCTGACACCTCTCTGACAAGAGACCATGCTATCATTTCATGCAGATTGCACTTAGCTGACTCCTGACTTTGTGCCATGGGACTCTGTCATTCCGGACTGATTGTTTTCTCTGTGGCTAAGTGTAGCACGTCTGTGTAATAAATCCTCGCTACTTGTTTGTTTGAAAAAAAAAAAAAAAGATTAATTCATTTATACCCATGCCCTCTATCTATGTATATCTCTTTTAAATGTTGTAATAATTATATAAATTTCAATATTAATATTGACTGGTATCAGTTTCTCATATAGGGATGTAAACAGTTTGCTTTTATTGATTCACAAGTTATGTGCATGTGCGTGTGTGTGTGTGTGTGTGTGTGTGTGTGTGTGTGTGTGTTTTCCTTGTTTACCGTTTTATGTCTCTTTTGAGTCTTGTAATTGGAGAGGAAATTTTCCACTGAGTTCTGACTCCTTCATCAGTAAAGTCTGGAAGTCCATCATTTCATTAAAGGATCATCTCCTTGCCTGAAAGATTATGTTCAGTTTTGCTGAATAGTTGATCCTTGGTTGCAGTCCAAGCTCTTTTGCCTTATGAAATATCAAATTCCAATGCCTACAATCTTTTAATGAAGAAGCTGCTAGGTCCTGTATAATCCTAACTGTAGTTCCACAATATTTGAATTGTTTCTTTCTGGCTGCTTGCAGTATTTTCTCCTTGACCTTGTAGTTCTGGAATTTGGCTACCATATTTCTTGGAATTTTCAATTTGGGATCTCTTTCAGGATGAGTTCAGTGAATTCTTTTGATAACTATTTTACCTTCTGATTCTAGAACCTCAGGACAGTTTTCTTTGACAACTTCTTGGAGGATGTTGCCCAGGCTGTCTTTTCATCATGGCTTTCTGGTAGACCAATGATTCTTAGATTATCTCTCCTGGATCTGTTCTCCAGGTCAGTTGTTTTTCCAGTGGGATATTTTACACTTTCTTCTAACTTTTCAACTTTTATGTTTTTGTTTGACTGACTCTTGATGTATCATAGAGTCCTTAGCTTCAATTTGACTGATTCCAATTTTTAGTGAATTGTTTTTCTTGGTTAGTTTTTGAAGTTTCTTTTTTAGGGATATATTTTTTCCAGTTAAATTTTAAACCTCCCATCCCAATTCACAAATTTTACTTTTTAAGGATTTGTTTTCATCAGTGAAATTTTTTCCAACTTGGTCAATATAGATTTAAATTTATCTTCTACCTCTCTAATTTGCTTTTAAAATCTTTCTCAAATTCCTCCAAGAATGCTTTTTGGGCTTGAGACAAGTTCAAATTTCCTTCTGTGTTCTCAGGTGTGAGTATAGAGTCCATGTTGTCCTCTGAATTTGGTTGTTTTTCCTCATTATAATAGGATTGGATCATTCTTGATTTCATAGATTATTTCTTGCTCATTGTGATTGCCTATGTCCTGAATTTTTAGAGTGGATTTCTGCTTCTGTGGTACACATATGTACTACACTTCTTAGTTTGGGAGCTAAGGGCCTGTATCCTCTGGGTGTCTAGACTGAGGCCAAGTCCAGGACTCTCAGTATTTTCCCTGGGTTACCCTGAGGCTCCATAGAGTAACATGGTATGGGTGGTCTGATGATCTGGCCATTTCAGGTTACTGCCTCTGTGCCCTTGGGCTACAGCTCAGGCAGGCTCAGCAGCTGGTGGCCAGCAGGACTGGTATCTTGCAGATTCTCCTGTTGATGGTAAGGCACACCTGGGCTTCTGTTGTTAGTGTTTCCTAGTTTCACCTCCCCCCCTCCCCCCCACCCCCCCACCCCCGCCCCAGCTTCAGGATCTCCTACTGGTCAGCTGAGGTGGGACTTGTTGGGAGGCCTCACTTTGCCCTTCACTTCAGACTCTGGCACAGTTTCAGCCACACCCTTCCTCTGGGACTGTTTTAGAATTTTCCACTGGATAGGGCAATAATCTCTGGGTTTTCAGAGTCAGGAGGGGGGATTAGAGGAGCTAGGGTTTACTCAGCCATCTTGGCTCCTGGAAGTTTGGGTAGGTGATTTTTAAACTTCCAGGTTTCAGACTGATAACCCTAGGAGAAGTTGCTGCCATGGGCCCTGCACTTTCTCTTACCTAGCTCTGACACATGCCCAGGTGAGACATCTGTGAATCACCCTCGGGGTGAGTGAATCTGCTGGCCCAGGCTTGCTCTCAATCTATTGTAGTCTGCTCTCAGGTCTGCATTGGTGCAGCCCCTATGTGTTCTGTGATCCCCCTGCCCATTCCTACCTGGGTGCTTTCCTGGGCTGGGAATCTGCCACTCTCTGTCTCCCAATGGATTCTGTCACTCTAAAATCTCTTCAGATTCACTTTTTAGAGGTTAGTCATGGAAATCATGGAGGAGGTCAGAAAAGCTTCCATTCCTCCATCTTGGCTCCATCCCCCCGTAATAACTTTTTTTAAATAAATTTGATAGAAAATTCAGCGCATGACAATTTTTGGACCTGCAACTACATTAAGTTTTATCATAACATTTAGTTATAATAGGATATGCAGTGAAGCAGTTAACAGATGGAGGAGGGTCAGATACAGAAGGGATTTACATGGCTTCAGTTGGGGCTGATAGTAACCACACATGGATATTCTCATCCTTACCCAGAATGGAACTAGAGATGATCCTACTCAAGTGATAGGGGTTTGCTTATATAAAATTTAATCTACTGAGTTAGCTGTAGGGATTGGACGAAAGGTCCAGACTTGATCAGATACCAATCAATTGACAAGCATTTATTATGCATCTATCATTTGTCCGGCTTTGAGCTATGAGTTGGGGATACAGAGGCACAAATGAAAATATTCTCCTCCTCCAGGAGCTTATATTTCCATGAGGTGGTGTTAGGACATAAGTACTTAGAAATTTTTGCAGATATATATATATATATATATATATATATATATATATATATATATATATATATATATATATATACACACACACACACAATAAATTCAGTATTAAGAAAAATATATTTATGATGCACTTTTAAGTTTAATCTGCATGATTAAAATGCTCTCCAACACTTTCCAAAGTCTTGACAATTGACAAAACAACATTTAGCCCTGATTAGCCCATTTCTGAAGTGTAAATGCTCACACTAAAAATTTCAAAATTGGTTCTGTCAATTTGAATGGGCTCCAGCACCTCCCTGGATGTGGGCAATGTTGTGGAGGTAGAAAGGGCAAGATTTGGAAACTGATTTGATATGTGTGCGGTAGGGCAAAGGGAGAGTTAGGACACATTACCACACACTTCCTTCCCTAAAATCTCCCATAATTTCTAAAAGGAAATTCTACCTGCTATAAAATGCCCTCTGCCTTTGCCAAAATTCAAAGGTATATCTTGTCGATAAACTTGGGAGTGGATAAACTTGGGCTATTATGCAACAAGGGAAAAGGTCATTCACATTACATCCTGTACCCTCACTTCCACAAGCCTGGCCAGTTCTGGGCCATGTTTGGGTATATTGTTTCAAGCGGGGTGGGCCTACATAATGCTAGACTGACCTTGGTACTGATGCTTGGTACTCTAGCATCCTCGGGGTTGGTTTTTTTAAACTGCAGCTTCACTAAAGCTAGGCCCCACATCAAATGCCTCCCATCGTATCCCCCAACCCTTGCATTTTGATCTATAATCTCCCAGAGTTATCAAGCTTCAGAAATTCCTTACTCTGCCAACAACAATAATGTTAGTTAATGGGAGAAAGGGAATTCCCATAGAAGAACAGCCTCTCAGGTCCCAGCATGTTCCTCAACACTTACAATTTACAGTAGCAGTTAGTCTACTTTTCTCACCCATCCCTAGCTCAACTGGCAAAGACACCTATATGTTGGATTATGCTTGGTAAATGCCCTTAACCACGAGACATGTAATTCAATGCACATACCTTCTTGATGCAATGCAGAGAAAAACCTGAGTCAACTATTCACCCGGAAAATTAAAAAAAAAAAAAGAAAATGGTCATTGATATAATGGTGAATATTCAACCTAAACACAAATAAATAAAACTGGCTTCTGGCCCACTAAAACTTAACCAGTATTTGAAGGTTATGTGGGCGTCAAGAGGTCTAGGAAAAACCTTAAGTGGCCTCCAGGGAAAGTTTCATGGAACAATGGAAAAGTTCCTGAATATCAGGAAATGTTTTCTTGAGATCTAGAGATGTATTGGTATGTGGGAGAGAGTCCAAATCAACCCTGTTGCCCAAAACATTTCAAACTAAAGACTGACAACGCCAGTTTTGTACAAGAACAGTTTTGTGCAAAAGTAGGCAAAAGTAGCAGACACCCAGTTAATATATCCATTACATTTGGCCTCTTCTCCATAGATGTCTTATTCATCACAGGCCTTGTTCTTTTATCTGTTTCCTGTTTTCATGGTCCTCTTCAAGAACAAAGGACAAACAACAATTGCTTTGATTTTAAAAAGTCTTTTTTATTTTTCCCTACATTCCTTCTGGGTTAGAGTAAATAAAGATCTGATTTATTGTCAATAAGATACTTATTAAAAAATAACAAGAACTTTTTTTGACCTATTATTTCATCATTGTAGAAAGTGTCCAGTATAGAAACCCCTCCAATTGAGGCAAAGTAAGATCTCACCTATAACAGTGTCTTAGAGAGTTTCTTGGGATATTAAAAGCTTAAGTTAATTACCCAATCTGTGTCAGAGACCTGAACTGTTTACAACCTGTGCTCTGTCCTTAATAAAAGGATTTGTACAATGAAGTTTAGATTTAGTCAAAGGACCACACTTGAGGGCCTAGAGGGCCACATGTGCCCTCAAGGCAGCAGGTTACCCACCCCTGTCCTAGACCAAGGAAAGGTGTGACCCATCTAATTAATTACCATCTTATTCTAGGTAGTGCTGAGAACCTGAAGGTTTGAAGAGTTCAGGCAGCATTTGATTAATGTTCTGAATAGATTAACGACTTAGGAAAGCATTGATCAGAACAGTGGGAGGACATATTGGACTGTACAATCTAGCATCCTTCTTGGGATTAAAGCATGAGACCAAGACATTCATGTTTTGAAGAAGGAACAAAACCATCTTCCAAAACTGATTCATTGATTAACAACACTTTAAATCACTCATACCATTTCTCCCTACCCTGATAATTGAGTTGACCATATATTGTGAGGCAGCCACACTATAGTGGATGGAGAGCTTACTTCAGCATTAGAAAGTTCTGGGTTCAAGACCTACCTTGGACACATATTGGTAATGGGACACTGGGCATAACCAATATGGTTAATCTAAGTGTCCCCAAGCAGCTCTCCAAGACTAGCACTTGAACAGGAATCTATGTTAATAGCTAAATTTCTTAACTACCAGTAAAAAATATGATATGTGTTGATAAAATAATAATCGAGAAAGAAACCTAAGGTGATGGAGATGACATACACCCACAACCAGGGGTCTATTCTAGAGACAATGCTCTGGATATTTATGAGTGTTTACCTATAAAACAATAACAATCAGGGCTATTGTAATTGAGATTATCTGTGTTTCAACAATTACATGGTAGAGTACAGCTAAAGTAACTATCTAGTAGGGATGAAGCATTGTGCTAGATACTGGAGGAGATAAGAAAATGAGTAGTATAGAGTTTCTGCCTTCCAGAAGTTTAAAATCTAATAGAAGAACACAAGTAACAGTTATAAAATAGTGAAAACCCATTTATACTTTGTACAATTTCTGTGGTGCTATGGATAGAGCACCAGGGTTGAAGTCAAGAAGACTGATTTTCACAAGTTTAAATTCAGCTTCACATACTATCTGTGTGGCCCTGGGCAAGTGACTTCATTTAACCCTGTTTGCCTCAGTTTCCTCACATGCAAAGAAAGGAAATGACAAACCATTCCAACATCTTTGCCAAAAAATATCCCCAAATGAGGTCATGTCTTCATGACAACTAAAAAACAATTCCACAACACTTTTCAAAATGCTTTCCTCACAACCTCTCCATGAGAGGGGTAGAAAATGATTCAGGTTAAAAGAGACACAAATAATTCAGTTTGTGGGGTGAGGGAGATCAAATTATTCAATACAAATCACTATTTAGGGTGTAGTGTGTGAAAAACTTTGTGCTGGGAAATGGGAGTAAAATCATCAGGTAACCTGGGCCCCTTAAATAATGAGCCCCAAAGTTCCACACTCACCTGGCAATGATGCTCTTCACCTCACTAAGTGGAAGTGCACTAACAATTAGGGGTGAAGGGAGAGACAAAGAAAGTCCTCTTGCAGAAGATGGATGTGGTCTAATTCTTGAAGGAAGTCAGAGAAAGGAAGTAGAAGTACAGGAGTAGAGCATTCCATACATAGTAGACAGAATGTTTAAAAACATGGAAACAATGGGGCAGCTAGGTGGTACAGTGAATAGAGCACCAGCCCTGGAGTCAGAAGGACCTGAGTTCAAATCCAGCTCCAGACACTTGACATGCATACTAGCTGTGTGACTTTGGGCAAGTCACTTAACCCCAATTGCCCTCCAAAAAGCAAAAAAACCTAAAATACAAAACAAAACAAAACAAAATAAAACATGGAAACAAGAGTGATGGGGCAGGTGTGAGCTACAGCATGTAGACTGGTGTGCAAGCGTAGGGCTCAATTGTATCTGACTCTAGAGGTAATAGGGAACCCCTGGAGTTTCCTGAATTGGATGGAGGGAGCATGGTTAGATCTACGCAGTGGAAAAATCACTTTGGCAGCTGAATTGAATGTCATTTGGAGTAGGAGGAGAGGTGAAACAGGGATTTAATTAGAAGGCTGTTGCAATTATATCCTTGATGTTTCTTCTCATTTCTTTGTAGCACCTAAGTACCACACGTCTCTTCATTATCCTTTAGATAACCCATAACTTGAATTCTTCTGCAGCTGTAGCATTTCATGACTCATAACCATATGAAATCACCAACAGAGATACTTTTTTAAATGAATATTTTAAAAAAGATGGGCTCTTGTATCAAGTGAAACTTGAGGTCATTTAGAAATTAGCAATTTGTTAAATGCAATCATTGGGCTAATATCCTCATCTTCAATTCTGAACCCAACATATTGTCCATATAATAAATCTAAAATAGCTGGGCAGCTAGCTAGTTAACTTAGATAAAAATATAAATATAGATAAAGGCATCAACATAGATATAGATAGTGATTGACCAAGTCTATGGGTTGTCCATATTGTCCAGGATATTGCAGTGAGAAAATAGGCATTCAGGTTTTCCATTATGTATAGCTAGATTGGACTACTGAATGATTGTGTATCTCATTTAGGATACTGTAGTATTCCAAGGTTTGATATGATTGGCATAATGTCATCCATAAATAGGGTCATTTTGAGAACCTTAACATTAAAAGAAAATACCTCTTCCACTTGGATTCTGTGATGGACATATCACTCTTGGCAAGCATTTATCTTTTTGTTTTATAGCTCATTTGATAATAATTAGATATTTCTCAAAGTTATCTTTGTTGTTATGTCTCCCAAAGAATCTTGTATGGTTTTGACATGTCCCTATATGGCACCTTTTAAGAAGAGGACCTCAAAGTCAGAGTTTTGTGCCACAAATTAGAAATGGCTGCAGAGGAAGCATAGAGAGGAAGGCTCGCTGTAGTAGTCCAAAGAACACAGAAGAGGTCTGCTTTGTCAGTGTCACCAGCATGAGAGCACTGAAGGATCAGTTCTCAAAGTAGATGAACGAAAGGAAGATCCCTCAAGCTTGGGATAAATCTCAGGCATCATGATAACCAAAAGGGGGGATCAATGAGAAAATATTAACTATAGATCTATCGGCTTACTTTTTTATCTTTCCATTTTTATGATAATTATACATGTCCTCGAAGAAGGTATGAGAGTAGGGAGGTTTTTGCAAATGCTGTTCTTCAGCAAACCACATCTTTACAATCACAAAATTGACTAAAATGTGTAACAAATATAGGATACCAATTTCCTTATTGCTTGTTGAATTAAAATATAATATCACTGGGTAAAATTCCTACATTATTTAAGCTACTGGTAATTGCAAAGACCTCACTAATTAAAACATCCCCATTATGGAATGGCTATTTCTACCACCAGTCTCTGACCTAATCATCCCCTTTCCACTATCTGTAGACTGTGAAGTCACCCTTGTCCTTTGAAATTGGCTAAGGTGTGTTGTCATCTCAGTCACGGATGGAGGACAATGTGTTCTCTCTTAATGGGCATAGCAACAAACAGAATTTTCATCTAAGAGCTACACAGGAGACTGATTGTATATTTGCTCCTTTGCTGATTCTCAAGGGCAATATGTGACACTGGATGAAGTCATACTGTCAGGAAACTGTCATATTTTTACCATATCTGGGGAGGAGAAGGATAATAAATACATATTTATATAGCGATTACCATGTGCCAAGGCAATATACTAAGTGCTTTTAACAACTATCACATATATCCTTACAACAATCCTGAGAGATAGGTGCTGCTATATTCCTCATTTCACAATTGTGGAAAATGAGGTGGCAGAAGCTAAGTGACTTGCCCAGGGTCACATAACTAATAGATGTCTGAGGCCAGATTTGAACTTGGGTCTTCTACACTCTATGCCCAGCACTCTATATACTTTATTTTTTTTAATTTTTATTCATTTTATCATTATCATCATCATCATCAATTTTTTTGACAGGGCAAGTCTCTGGGCTCTAGTTTCCTCGATTTGGTTGGACAGGTTTGTTTTTTTTTTTTTTTTGGAGAGGGAAGGTAGGGCAATTGGGGTTAAATGACTTGCCCAAGGTCACACGGCTAGTTTTTGTGTTAAGTGTCTGATGTCAGACTTGAACTCAGGTCCTCCTGACTCCAGGGACGGTGCTCTATTTGCTGCGCCACCTAGCCACCCCTCTATTCACTTTACCACCTCGTTACCCCCTAGCCCAGGGTTGGAAAGGACACTGGACTCATAATTAGGACACATATATTTTAATTGTGACATTGTCGTTATCTTGTTGTGGACCTAGGCCAAGTTATTTCATTTCTCAGGGTCTCAGTTTCCTTCCCTGTGAAATGAGGTGCTGGATTCAGCGCCTTCTGAGGCACTGCTCTAATATTCTATGATTTGTTATAATTATTTTTAGATTAATTTTATCAGGTAGAAGTAATTTCCCCTCCTCCCCTAGTAGTAAAACGCATTCATCCTGTCCTTATCCATTTGGCAATATGAAATTAACATTGAAGCTCTGCGGGGGTTTAGGCTATTGGTAAAGAGACTACATTATGCAATGAAAATTTCAGACTGGTTTATTAATGTTAGTGTCCCATCCATAAAGCACTTAAAACCTGGCAAAACACTTCAAATGGATTATTTCATCTGAGACTCAGAACAACCCTTTCAGGCAAGCATTACAGGTTTTATTATCCTTATTTTACAGATGGGGAAACTGAGACTTGGAAAGATTAACTGTGTAACCTTGGGAAAGTCACTTAATGTCAGAGACAAAAATCAAGCCTGGTCTTCCTGGCTCCAGGTCCATAACTCTATTTCCAACCCCATGTCACTAGTTTCACCTTCAGATATGGAAATGTTACAGAAGGGCAAACAAATAATGTGAGTATAGCCTTCATGAAAATAACATTCAACTGATTTCACTACTACTTTCTACGATGAAACCTTAGCATCATAACTTTAGATTAGAAGTAGGCCATTTACTTCTTATCTTCAGGAAATAAGGAAATTGAAAGCCCCCAAAGTTGAAATGACTCACCCTGGCACACAGGTAATAAAGGGTAGGGTTGGGTCTGCAATTCTGCAGATTTCAAATTCAGCATTCTTCCTAATGTACTATACTACCCCTCCGCCCCCCACTCCCTATATTGCTGTGGGAAAGTATAAATGGCTTTTGCCAAGCTATTTTTAAGACCTTTATCCTCCTGAGTCTGTAATTATTGGACCCAAGGATTCTCTGTGGAGTTAGCTAAGCTCCACTTTCTCCTCATTTAGATGTCCCTGGCATGAGTCTACAAGTCTGAACCCAAGGGGCATAGGTGCTGATTTGATCTTCTGCAACCTACAATTTTATGAATTTTCCTTAGAGCTTCTTTCCTTCTATGCCCCGAATGCAGACCTCTCTCAAGAAGGCAGGTTTGTTTGCTTGACTGCTACGTGCCTCTGGGACCAAATCATCCATTAAAATATAGTCAATTCTTGATTACAGTCAGGGATTGTTCATAAGGCCCAGGGCCCTCCCTCTATCTGAAATACTTCTCATTGACTTTCTCCTCATAACTGTATTTGCAAGTCATCAGCTCTGTTAGTAATTGCAAATTCTAATCCAGCAAAACTACATTCTTCAAACCTCACTGTTAAGGTGCCTGGTGTTGCCCTAGGCATTCTCCATTGGGAACTGAACCCAGTGAAAGTCTCAGCTGTGTGGTATGACTGGGATAAGCTGTACTAGACAGAATCTGATTTTACAGCTTTCATCGTCGCTTATTCCACACAAAAATATTCTGTGGGGGAGGGTGAATTGCAATAACCAAAATATAAAGCCTGACTATGATAAACATCTACAAACCCCAACACACTGTAATGGCTTTGCAGGGGAAGGAGATCCAAGTTCCACAACACCACCATGATCTTACTTCTACCATGCTCTCCAGTCCCTTTCACCCTCCATATTTGATCTCATGCTGAAATACACAACTCACCACACCCACTGAATCTTGGATCATGCTCTAGCATTATCTAATACCAGCCTGACTTCTCACCAACCAGTTCTTCCATACATCAGTAATCTATTTTTTAATTCCAGTAAATGGCTTCCACAGAATTGTAATTAAATGCTCTTGACTTGTCTAAGGTCACATAATCAGTATGTGGTAGAGGAAGAACCTGAAGGTCTCCCTGACTCTGAGATCAGCTACCACAGAAGCACAAATTTAGGGCAGACATAGACCTTAGAGACCATCTAATCCAACTTCCTCATTTTATTGGTGAGGAATCATGGTGGCAAACTCCAGACAGTCAGAAACATAGTTGAGATAGGAATGAAATATGGCTAGCCTGGCCCTATCCCCAAAAGGGATGTGCCAGAAGGAACAGGCTGAGGGCAAAGGGAGCCAGCATGGTATAGGGATTTTTCTAATAGGCAGAAACTCAACACTCAAATGGATTTGAGATTCTGCTGATTGTGGAAGTTACCTCTAAAGAGTAGCTTTCAACCCATCCTTGACTACCTATCCTGTGGTATTCTTGTCCATGTTTTCCTGTAAATTTATCTAAGGGGCATGTCCACCATGGTGGAGGCCCTTCTCTTTTTCTCTTCACTTCCAGAGGATATGAGTGAGGCAGCATGGCTGTCCATTTGTCATCCTTCATTCTAGATGCGTTGCCACCATGTGCCTCTCTCCATTGGCCCCTCTGTGATACTCGTTAATTTTTTGGAGATAGATGTTATTTTATATTTAGCTTCTATTAAATGAGAGGAGATTGCTATTAAAAATATGGGCCTAGGGGGCAGCTAGGTGGCACAATGAGTAGAGCACTGGCCCTGGAATCAGGAGGACCTGAGTTTAAATCTGGCCTCATACATTTAACACTTACTAGCCACGTGACCTCGGGCAAGGTACTTAACCCCAACTGCCCTGCCTTCTCTCCTCCAAAAAGCTGGGAAAAAAAAAGAAAACGGGCCTTGCTTTTAATGGGAGTTTGGGGTCATTAAAGGAACTCTACCATTAGTAAGACATATTTTTTCTAGAGACAGTAGCCTACCAGGTGTAATTCAAACTCTTTCCAATGGTCTTTAATACTTTCCACAATCTGATGCCAGTCTAACTTGCTAGCTTTATCTCATATTCTTCCCATGTGTGTATACCACACAGATGAGCATAGGTGGTCTATTCTCTGTCCTCTAAACAAGTCTTGTGCTTTAAAAAAAGTCTATCACTGGGTAGTTACTTGCATCCTTCCCTTTGCCTGAATTAACACATCCCTTTTTGCTAGTAGAATGACTATCTGTACTTGTAGTGATAATCCCACTGGCATACCCAGGATGACAGCCAGCACAGGTTTTTAGGTCTGCTTTACTAGGAAAGATATTTGTTTAAGAGGCCAACAATCTTTTAAAATTACATGTACTAGTTCAGGGGAAAAATCAGCACCCTGAAACAAAGACCAACAGATATGTCTCTGACTGCCTGAATCAACTATACACTTTACATACCTCCCTGGATTGAGAGAGCCTTTACATCTGAGCAATCGGGGTACTCTGAACATACAATCACTCAGAATCTTGACCAGGGAATCTCAAGATCCTTCTCATAATAGAGCCCCAAAAGCAAGATACCAACTCAGAGTATCTATACATATCTCAGAGTCAGAAGACATCACAACCCTGATGACTCAGTGCCTAATTAGAAATTAGCAAAAGGTGTGAAAGCCTTCCTACAAGCAAGCCTTCCCTTAATGGGCTCCACAAGAGGCCTATTAACAGGCAGGGAAGGTCTTAAATCTCATTAATGTTACAGTATTTGAATCCAAAATCAAAAGTCATCTTCTATATATAATCTTCCCTGACCCACCCAATTCATAATGATCTCTTGACTCATCTAGGGTCACAGAGTCAGGATGTGGCAGGGCTTGGAGTTCTCCCTGACTCTAAGGCCAGATATCCCAAAACAATAAATTTAGAGCCAGAAGGGACCACCCAGTCTACCTCCCTCATTTTATAGGTCAATAAGTGAGACCAAGAGAAGAGGTAATTTGCCCACAACTTTACAGCTGCTAAGTATGGGAAGAGGTTTTAATTCCAAATCTTCCTGACCCCGAGTCTAGTCTCTATGCATTAGGCCATCCATGCTAACCCTTGAATACTCTGTAAGTATGAAAAATGGTGTATCATATTTGGAAGATTAGATAAATACTTAGAAAGGAATGTCCTAATTATTAAGTTGACAAGAAACCTGAAATTAATATTATAATTATATTAATTAATAAATTAATAAGTATATTCTATTGGTGTATAGTTGTGAGACATGAAAAACAGCATTTTCAACCTTCCCCCCCCCCCCAAATTAAAAATAAATATAGTATAGAGGGCAATGAAGAAGTGTATGGTAGGGAGGGCAGGGCCCAAAATGTAACCAATGAAGAGCTTCAAAAGATAAAATGTCATCAGAGAAATACATAGTAAAAGAAAAGATTATCATGTGCACAAGCAAGGAATCATAAATGTACATGGATTGTACTTTCCTGCTTACTTACAATAACAGAATAAAGTAAGGAAGGGCCCCAACATGCTGGGAAGAATCCCATGTGGCGAATTTAAAGGAATATCTGGAGAAGTATTGCCCAAGGTGGCAAGCATGAATGTGCTATGATCTAAATCATTGGAAGGAATATCCAAATTGATGAGGTCACAGATACTAAAGGAGTATTTTAATATCTGGGTGGAGCAATGGATAGAATGCTCTTCCTAGAGTTAAGAAGACATCTTCCTGGGTTCAAATCTGACTTTGGCACTAACTGTGTGACCCTGGACAAGTGACTGAACCCTGTTTGCCTAAGTTTCTCATCTGTAAAATGATCTGGAGAAGTAAATGGCAAACCACTTGAGTATCTTTGCCAACCTGAAATGGAGTGATGAAGAGTCAGACTTCACTGAAAATGACTCAACAACAACAACAAATTTGAATATCTTCTGAACTAGTTTGAATATTCGTCAAACCTATGTAGATTTGATGTAAATGAGAACTTAAAACCCGAATCGGACTTAGTTTACTAATTTTTAATAGATAAAAAGTGAATCTAAGGGGGTGGCTAGATGGTGAAGTGAATAGAGCACTGGCCCTGGAGTCAGGAGGACCTGAGTTCAAATCCAGCCTCAGACACTTAACACAAAAACTAGCTGTGTAACCTTGGGCAAGTCACTTAACCCCAATTTCCCTTCCAAAAAGAAAAAAAAAGTGAATCTAGGAGCCAAGATGGCAGAAAGGAAGCAGGAACTTTTCTAAGCTCCTCCATGAATTCCATCACCAAACTTTAAAAAGTTAATCTGATTGGATTTTAGAGCGACAGAACCCATTAAGAGACAGAGCATGGCAGATTCCCAGACCAGGAAAGTGCCCACATAGGTCTGGGCAGGGAGAGTGTGGATTGTGGAGCACCAGGGGGCTGAACCAGCTCAGACTTGAGAGTGGAAGGAGGAGCCCCAACCAGCATACTCACCCACCCCAAGGGCCATTCACAGCTGTCTAACCACAGGAGGAAGGATAGGTTGAAGCTGGGTAAAAGAAAGCACAGGGCCTGCAGCAGAAATAGCAGCTTCTCCTACATCACCTACCTGATTTTCCAGGAGCCAAGATGGTGGAGTAAACTGAAGCTGCTCTGAATCCTCCTTGATCCAGAAAAACCAGAGATAAATGTCCCATACAGAGTAAAAACCTGAATTAGTGGAAACAGCCTCAGGCTTGGGAGACATTGAGGAAGGGCTTAACTGAGGCAATAAGGAGTCTGAAGGAAGGCCCAGAGGTGTTCCAATAAGCCCCACCTCAGCTGACAAGCAGGAGCTCCAGGTAGGTAGAGCCAGCAAAAGCTAACAACACAAGCCCAGGTGTGCCTTAGTACCACTGGGGGAATCTACAGACACCAGCTCTGCCAACTGCCAGGTGCTGAGCCTGCCTGAATTGTAGCCCTCAAGCAAATAGGTGGAAATTTGAAGTAGCCAGAATACCCCTCCACCACACATTACTCTGTGAGCCTCAGGGTAACTCAGGGGAAACACTGAGAATCCTAATCTTGGCCTCAGTATAGACACCCATAGGATACAGCACACAAAGTTAACAACCAAACTCCTACCTCCCAGCCTGAGAAGCAAGGTACATCTGTACCTCAGAAGCAGATATCCACTCTAAAAATTCAGTACATAGGCAATCACAATGGGCAAGAAGGAATCTGTCAAATCAAGAATGATCCAATCCCATTATAGTGAGGAAGAAGAACCAAAATCAGAGGACAACATGGAGTTTATACTCATACCTGAGACCACAGAAAGGAATATGAATTGGTTTCAAACGCAAAAAGCATTCTGGGAGGAGCTCAAGAAAGATTTTAAAAGCCAAATTAAAGATGTAGAAGATAAATTTAAATATACAGTTACCAAATTAGAAAAAATTCTCACTGAAGAAACAAATCCTTAAAAAGTAAAATTAGAGAACTGGGACGGGATATTCAAAATCTAACTGGAAAAAATACCTCCCTAAAATGAAAACTGAACATATTATTCAAATAATTAAAAAATTAACTGAGGAAAATAATTCACTAAAAATTGGAATCAGTCAAATTGAAGCTAAGGACTCTATGATGCATCAAGAGTGAGTCAAACAAAACATAAAGATTGAAAAATTAGAAGAAAGTATAAAATATCTCACTAAAAACAACTGACCTGGAGAACAGATCCAGGAGGGATTACTGTCAAAGAAAGAAAACTGTCCTGAGGTCCTAGAATGAGAGGATAAAATAGTTATCAAAAGAATTCACTGGACTCCTCCTGAAAGAGATCCCAAATTGAAAACTCCAAGAAATATAGTAGCCAAATTCCAGAATTACAAGGTCCAGGAGAAAACACTATAAGCAGCCAGAAAGAAATAATTCAAATATCATGGAACTACACTCAGGATTACACAGGACCTAACAGCTTCTACATTAAAAGATCTGATGGATTGGAATTGGATATTATGTAAGGCAAAAGAGCTAGGACTTCAACCAAGGATCAACTACTCAGAAAAACTGAACATAATCTTTCAAGGAAGGAGATGGTCATTTAATGAAATAAGGTACTTCCAGACTTTCCTGCTGAAAAAGCCAGAACTGAATAGAAAATTTGATTTCCAATTATAAGACTCAAGAAAGACATAAAAAGGTAAACAAGGAAAACACATACACACACACACACACACACACACACACATGCACACACAAGCACATAACTTGGGATTCTAAGAGCAAACAGTTTGCATCCCTGTATGAGAAGCTGATACCTGTCAATATTGAAATTTATATAATTATTGTGACACTTAAAAGGGATATACAAAGATAGAGGGCGTGGGTATAAATGAACTAAGCTGATTATAAAAAACCGTATTAAGGAGTATAAAGAGATTGTAATGGGAGAAAAATGAAAGGATGAAGCAGAAAAAGGTATACTATGCCACGCAAAGAGGCATAAAAACATACTATAGTAGACGGGAAGGAGGGAGGGAGATGAACATCATGTGAACTTTATTCTCATTGGTTCGGGTTGAAAGAGGGATGAACATAATCCGTTAAGTTTAGGATTCTAACAAAGACACAAAAACTCAATATAATAGAGGGAAAGGAGGAGGGAGAGGAGCACTGTACAAAATTTACTCTCATTGGTTTGGGTTCAAGGAGGGAATGATATAATCCATTAAGTATAAAAATCCATTGTGCCCTACAGGCAGTAGGAGAGGTAAGGGCTAAAAAATGGGGAGAGGGGTTAGGAGGGAGGGAAATAGTAGCAAGGGGGAAAAGTAGGTAAAGGGAGGACACAGGGAGGGAATACTGAGGAAGGTAGTGGTCGAAAGGAAAACCCTTAAGGAAGAAACAAAAACATAAACACAGGAAGGAATAGGATGGAGGGAAAGACACAAATAGTAATCATAACTGTGGATGTTACTGGGATGAACTCTCCCATAAAACAGAGGCAGATAGCAGAATGGATTAAAAAGCACAATCCTACAATATGCTGTCTTCAAGAAACACATTTGAAATGAGGCAATACACACAGGGTAAAGTTAAAAGGCTGGAATAGAACACATTATGCATCAACTAAAGTAAAAAAAAAGCAGGGGTAGCAAACCTTATGTCAGACAAAGCAAAAGCAAAAACAGATCAAATTAAAAGAGATAAGGAAGGGAGTGGCTAGATGACACAGTGAATAGAGCACCAGCCCTGGAGTCAGGAGGACCTGAGTTCAAAAAGGGAGATAAGGAAGGAAACTATATCCTGCTAAAAGGCACCATCAGGAATGAAGCAATATCATTACTCAACACATATAGCATCCAGATTCCTAGAAGAGAAGTCAAAGGAATTAGAGGAAGAAATAGATAGCAAAACTATACTAGTGAGGGACCTTAATCTCCCCCTTCTGAACTTGATAAATCTCACCTCAAGATAAACAAGAAGTTAAGGATGCAAATAGAATTTTAGAGAGCCTAGACATGGTAGATCTCTGGAGAAAACTGAATGGAGATAAAAAGGAATATACCTTCTTCTCAGCAGTATAAGGCATATACACAAAACTTGACAGGACTTAAAACTAGGCGTAAAAACCTCACAATTCAGTGCAGAAAGGCAGAAATACTACATTCATCCTTCTCAGATCATGATGCAATAAAAATCATATGCAATAAAGGGCTATGGAAAGATAGAATAAAAACTAATTGGAAACTAAATAATTTAATCCTAAAAAAATGACTGGGTCAAACAAGAAATTATATAAATAATCAGTAACTTCATTCAAGGGAATGACAATAATGAGACAACATACCAAAACTTGTGGAATGCAGCAAAAGGCAGTTCTTAGGGGAAGTTTTATATCCCTGAATATATACATGAATAAATTAGAGAAAATGGAGGTCAATGAATTGGGCATGCAATTGAAAAAGGTAGAAAAAGAAGAAATTGAAAATCCCCAATCAAATAATAAATTAGAAATAATAAAAACCAAACAAGAGATTAATAAAATTGAAATTAAGAAAACTATTGAATTAATAAATAAAACTAAAAGCTGTTTATATGAAAAAAATAATGCAACTGATAGACCTTTAGTTAATATGATAAAAAAAGAAAGAAGAAAATGAAATTATGAGTATCAAAAATGAAGAAGGTGAATCTACCTACAATAAAGAGGAAAATAAACCAATAATTAAGAATTATTTTGCCTAATTGTATGCACAGAAATTTCACAATGTTACTGAAATGGATGAATATTTACAAAAATATAAGTTGCCCAGATTAACTGAAGAGGAAGTAAATTACTTAACCCTTTCCCAGAAAAAGAAATAAAACAAGCCATCAGCAAACTCCCTAGGAAAAAATCTCCAGGGCCAGATGATTTATTAGTGAATTCTATCAAACATTTAAAGAACAATTGATTCCAATACTTTACAAATTATTTGGGAAAATTAGTGAAGAAAGAGTCCTACCAAATTCTTTTCATGACACAAATATGATACTGATACCTAAATCAGGAAGAGACAAAACAGAGAAAGAAAATTATAGACCAGTTTCCTTTATGAATATAGATGCAAAAATTTTAAGTAAAATATTATCAAAAAGACTACAACAACTTATCACAAGAATAATACACTTTGATCAGGTAGGATTTATTCCAGGAATGAAAGGATGGTTCAATATTAGGAAAATCATCAGTATAATTGATCATATCAATAACAAAACTCGCAGAAGCCATATGATTATCTCAATAGATGCAGAAAAAGCTTTTGACAAAATACAACACCCATTCTTATTGAAAACACTAGAAAGTAGAGGAATAAATGGAGTTTTACTTAAAATAATAAGTAGCACTTATTTAAAGCCATCAGCAAATATTATATGTAAGGGGATGAGCTAGAAGCATTTCTAATAAGATCAGGGGTGAAACAAGTATGTCCACTATCACCCCTCTTATTCAGTCTTGTACTAGAAACGTTAGCAGTAGCAATTAGAGAAGAAAAAGAAATTGAAGGAATCAAATTAAGCAAAGACTAAGCTATCACTCTTGGGGATGATATGATGATATACTTAGAGAATCCTAGAGAATTTAGTAAAAAAACTATGTGAGATAATAAATAAATTTGGCAAAGTTGCAGGATATAAAATAAATCCACATAAAGCTTTAGCATTCCTATGTACTTCTAATGAAACCCAACAGCAAAAGATAGAAAGAGAAATCCCATTTAAAGTTACTGTAGACATTATAAAATATTTCAGAATCTACCTGCCAAAACAAACCCAAGACATATATGAACACAACTACAAAAATGTTTTCACACAAATAAAGTCAGATGTAACTAATTAGAAAAACATCAATTGCTCATGGCTGGGTAGAGCTAATACAATAAAAATGACAATTTTACCTAAATTAAATTACATATTTAGTGCCATACCAATCAATATACCAAAAATTACTTCATAGAGCTAGAAAAAATAGTAACAAGATTCATTTGGAAGAATAAAAGGTCAAGAATGTTAAGGGAATTAATGAAAAGAAATGCTAGGGGAGGTGGCCTACCCATACCAGACTTTAATCTGTATTATAAAGCAGCATAGAATACTGACTGAGGAATAGAGTAGTGAATCAATTGAATAGATTGGGTACACAAGACTCAGCAGTCAATGACTATAGTGATCTACTGTTTGATAAACCCAAAGACCCCAATTATTGGGATAAGAACTCACTATTTGACAAAAACTGCTGGGAAAACTGCAATATAGTATGGCAGAAACTGGACATAGACCATTATCTAACACCATATACCTCAGTCAAGTCTAAATGGGTGCATGATCTAGGTACAAAGGCTGATACTGTAAGCAATCTGTTAAAGCAAAGAGTAGTGTACCTGTCAGATTTATGGAGAAGGGAAGACTTTATGACCAAACAAGTGTTAGAGAGCATTATAAGATACAAAAAGGATAATCTTGATTACATTAAATTGAAAAGTTTCTGTACAAACAAAGCCAATGTGACCAAAATAAAGAGGGAAGTGGAAAATTGCGAAAGGATTTTTATAACCAGTGTCTCTGATAAAGGCCTCATTTTGAAAATATACAGAGAATTGAGTCAAATCTATAAGAATACAAGTCATTCCCCAATTGATAAATGGTCAAATGATATGAACAAGCAATTTTCAGAGGTAGAAATTAAAAATATCTATAAGCACATGGAAAAATGCTCTAAAGCAGTATTGATTAGAGAAATGCAAATCAAAACAAATCTTGAGGTACCACATCTCACCAGTCAGATTGGCTAAGATGTCAAAACAGGAAAGTGACAAATACTGGAGAGGATGTGGAAAAATTGGAACACTAATGCATTGTTAGTGGAATTGTAAACTGATTGAACCATTCTGGAGAGCAATCTGGAACTATGCCCAAAGAATTATAAACAATTGCCTACCCTTTGACCCAGTAATAACACTTCTAAAGTTGTATCCCAAAGAGATCATAGAAAGGGGAGGAAGACCCATAGATACAAAAGTATTTACAGGAGCTTTTTTGCTGTGGCAAAAAATTGGAAATTAAGGGGATGCCCATCAATTGGGGAATGGCTAAACAAGTTGTGGTATATGAATGTAATAGAATACTATTGTGCTATTAGAAATGAGGAGGAGGGCAGCTAGGTGGCGCAGTAAGTAAGAGCGCTGGACCCGGAGTTGGAAGGACCTGAGATTGGTTCCATCCTCAGTTACTTAGCACCCACACATAAAATAACAGCCATGTAACCTTGAGCAGGTTACTTAACCCCAATTGCTTAAAAAAAAGAAAAAGAAACAGGGGGCAGAGTCAAGATGGCAGAGTAGAAACAGCACTTCCTAGGAGTTTGAACCCATTCCACTTCAAAATTATGTAAAAAGGGGATGCTGACTGACTTCTGGAGCTCCAGAACCCACAAAATGATACAGAGAAGCTAACCTCCCACTGAGGACAGCCCAGAAGTTGGGCAGGGAGTGGCCAGCACAGCACTCTGGGATCCCAGCCCAGGCCCATGTAAGGTGCGGTTTTAGGCCGAGGGCAGCCAGACCAGCAGCTGTGGCTGTTCTGGTGGGACCCCAGAACACCAGCAGCTGTGGCTTTTCCAGAATTATCAACACACAGATGCCTAGGACAAAGTGAGGGGTGAGTGCAATATGGACTTTGGGACTGGTTGGGAGAATGCATCAGCTTCTTCTCTTGGGGGCTTGAAGCCACTGAGGAGCTGGCACAGCTTGCGCCACATTGCTACATTGCAGCTTCAGCTCTTGGCCTGTGAACTGTAGGGGCATCCAGATATCAGTCTAGGGGGATCTGGGTATCAGTCTGGGGAGTAAGCGCTCCTGCTTTACCCTTCTTGGATCTGGATTGCAGTCTGGGGTGGAGGTTTTGGGGTGTGTGACCAGCTTGCTAGAGTGTGTGGAGGTTTCACAGAAGCCACCCAACTAATACCTCTGGAAGTTCAGAAAAACCCAATGTTTGGGATGGAATTTCCCCTGGCTGGTGGCAAAGTCCTACTGTGGCAACAAGCCCAAAAGTCAAGTAATTGAGTGGCAACATGCCTAGGCAAAGGAAACAAAATAAACAGAAAAAATGCAACATTAGACTCCTATTTGGGGGGCAAAGATGATCAAAGCATGGAATAGGAGGAGGACTGTGAGGTCAGAACTCCTGCACCAAAAACCCCAAATGAAAATACTAGCTGATTACAGGCCATAGAGGACCTTAAGAAGCAGATAAGAGAAGTGGAGGAAAAATTGGGAAGAGAAATGAGAAAGATGAGAGAATAGTATGAAATGAGAATCAACAGCCTCACTGAGGAAAATAACACCATAAAAAATAGACTAACTCAAATGGCAAAAGAGGTTCAAAAAGGCAATGAGAAGAGGAATGCCTTAAAAAGCTGAATTTGTCAGATGGAAAAATAATCTCAAAAGCTCATTGAGGACAATCATTCCTTCAGAATTAGGCTGGAGCAAATGGAAACTAGTGACTTTATGAGAAATCAAGATGCTATTAAGCAGATCCAAACAAATGAAAGAATAGAAGGCAATGTGAAATACCTCATGGGAAAAACCACTGACCTGGAAAATAGATCCAGGAGAGATAATCTAAAAATTATTTGGCTACCTGAAAGCCATGATCAAAGAAAGAATCTAGAAATCATCCTTCAAGAAGTTCTCAAGGAAAATTGCCCTGATGTTTTAGAACCAGAGGGCAAAATAGAGGTAGAAAGAATCCACAGGTCACCTCCTGAACATGATCCCCAAAAGAAAACTACTAGGAATATTGTAGCCAGGTTCCAGAATTCCCAGATCAAGGAGAAAATACTACAAGCAGCCAGGAAGAAACAATTTCAATATTGTGGAAACACAATCAGGATAACACAGGATCTTGCAGCTTCTACTCTGAGGAATTGAAGGGCATGGAATATGATATTCCACAGGGCAAAGGACCTGGGATTAAAACCAAGAATCACCTACCCAGAAACACTGAGTATCATGTTTCATTCAGTGGAATAGAGAACTTTCAAGCATTCTTGAGGAAAAAACCAGAGTTGAATAGAAAATTTGACATTAAGATACAAGAAGCAAGGGTGTTATTTCCGGTGCATTTGAATGGCCCAGAAAAAACTTGGGCCATCT
Organism: Gymnobelideus leadbeateri; assembly: GCA_011680675.1. Taxonomy (NCBI): domain Eukaryota; kingdom Metazoa; phylum Chordata; class Mammalia; order Diprotodontia; family Petauridae; genus Gymnobelideus; species Gymnobelideus leadbeateri. The sequence continues at coordinate 955,812 of WOXC01001528.1, forward strand.
CCCGCTTGGCCAAATCCTGTCTCACAAGGTTTGATGTTCCATGATTTCAGAATGAAATGTATATTGAAGGTCCCACATAGGCTACAATATGCCTCCAACAGACTGTTTGTCTGCCCGACTCTGAAACATTACTCTTTCCTGGCAGAGTCCATGTTGCTGGCAGCTGGAAGACTGACCCAAGGGCTGGTGCCAGAAGTTCTGTAGTTCTTGGGTAGTTGTACACCACTTGTATGATGTGGGTAGCTAAGGGCAGTGCAGGATGGACAGCTGTGTTCCAGCTTCATCCTTTGGCAGAACACTGGCAACTCATTCTTCCTGGACTTTGGCATCTGTTATATCAGGACACTATTTCTTTTATTTCCCTAGGTTTAGTCTGACCGTTTTCACTACTTGAACCCCAACATTGTTCAGCTTAAGAATCCAAGAGAAGTAGTATAGCATAGCAGAAAAAGTTCTGGAACTAGAAAACCTTGATTTCAATCCACACTTCCACCTCTTCCTAGCCATGGGAACTTTTGCCAAGTTATTACTTCTTGGAATCTTGACTTACTTTTGCATAAAACGGAGACCCATAAGATAGACCCCGGTCTATCTTATGTCACTGTCATAAGGATGAAATGGTATCAAAGAACCATGAATAAAAGTATAAAGTATAATGAAAAAAAAAAAGATACAAGAAGCAAGAGATGCTTGAGAATGTAAACAGGGAAAAGAAATCAAAAGGAACTTATTAAAGTTGAACTATTCACATTCCTACAGGGAAAATCAATAACTGTAACTGATGAAACTTTTCTCAGTATGAAAATAGTTTAAGAAGGGTATATGGGCATATGAATACATATGTGAATGTGTGTATATATGTTTTCAGGTATACATAGAAGGCACAAGTCAAATTTAATAGGAAGGGATGATACTTAAAAGGTGAGGTTAAGAGATGAGAGAGTAATGTGGTAAGGGGGAATGGGGAGAGACAATGGTGTGAACTGTCTCCTGTAGAGGAGGCAGGGGAGGGGAGGAACAGGAAGGCAAAAAGGCAAAACCTTATACTCATTGAATTTGGACCAGGAAGAGAATGACATGCATACTAAATAGTGTGTTCCACCCTACAGGAGCTTGGTTGGGAGGGGGAAGGGAAAGGCGGTGGAGGGGAGGATGAGCTGGGGGAAGGGAAGTTGGAAACACCCACTTTTGAAAAGGGACAGGATCAAGGTGGGGAGTGGACCAGGTGGAAGGTGGGATGGGAGGGAGGGAAATATAGTCAATCTTATACAATATATCTACTAGGATAATATTTTGCATAGCTACACATGTACAGCATATACTGAGTTGCTTATCTTCCTTTTAAAGTCAAATTATTAAAAATACATAAATACTATGATTAATACTATTTTGCATATAATTGAGAGATAAGATGTGTAGGCAATGGGGCATGGGGATTCACCTTGCCCTACTGGAAAAGTAGAAGAGGGTATGGGAGAAGAGATGGGACAGAGCAGATTGGATGAGGGGATATCCTGTATGATTCTTATTCTGGGGTGGTGGGTAGGGGGAAAATGGGGAAAAATTGTAACTCAAAATCTGGCGGAAATGAATGATGTAAACCAGAAGTTAATAAAGCATTTGAAAAAAAAGAAAAAAAGAAATGAGGAGTAGATGGTCTTCATATTTACCTGGAGTTGCTTATACAAACTGATGCTGAGTGAGAAGAGCAGAACCAGGAAAAATTTGTACACAATTATAGGCACAACATATCACCAACTTTGATAGACTGGACTCTTCTCAACAATACAAGGTTATAAGTCAACTACAAAAGACTCATGATGGAAGATGTCTACTTTCAGAGAAAGAACTAGAAAGAACAGAGTTTGAATGCTGACTGAAGCAAATTACCTGCTTTCTTTCTTTTTCTTGTTTGGTTTTGTTTCCTCTTTCCCATTGGTCATTCCATCAGTTACAATCATTCTTTAAAATCTGACTAATGTCTAATGTGAAAGTTATTTGCAGATTCTATACTTGATTGCATGCTGCCATGGCAAGGGGTGGGGAGGTCAGGAGAGGGATGGGGAGAAAATTTGAAACTCAAGGGACTGTTGAACTGAAATCTCGTAAACTAAAAATAAACAAACAAATTAATAAAAACAATAAAATAAATATTAAAAAAGCACTTCCTGAAAAAAAGGAAAAAAGTGAATCTGTACATAACTCGGGTATACAATTTTCAGAACACTATAGAGAAAAGACACTCAGAAATCTCTTTTGCATTTAAAAATAATTTAATTTTTAGATTTCTTCAGGAACAGAAAATTAGTCAATATTTAAAAAAATTTGGATGTACATTTTTACTGAAAAATACTATTTATTAGATCATTGAGAGTTGACCTCATTCTGGTACAATAATTTAGGGATGGGTGGGATAGTTTTGCTCTCCCATGATCTTTTTTTTCCTTTTTGGAGGGCAATTGGGGTTAAGTGACTTGCCCAAGGTCACATGGATATTTTTTATGTTAAGAGTCTGAGGCCGGATTTGAGCTCAGTTCTCCTGACTCTGGGGCCAGTGCTCTATTCACTGCGCTACCTAGCTGCCCCCCCAATCTTTTTGCATTTTGTTAATACCAATGTAATATTTATGCCATTCATTGTTCGCTGGTAACATCTGACTAAAATATATTTATTATTTGATTGTTGCATTATATACTCTATTCCAAATAGAATACAGGCATTCTTCATATACTTGTTGGACATAACATTATGTATTTTGAAATTCCTATGGGGAGTGCTAAGCTAATCTCCTCTAAATGACATTGGGCTTTGGTGAGTAGACTCTCTAGTATATCACCTTCAGTCTGAAAATATTTGGCCATTTACATGTAATCCCTCTTCCATTTAGATTATTTTAAGATTTAATTTTTATCAGTTACACATAAAGAAAAAAATTTTTAACATTCCTTTTTAAAAAAAATTTGAGCTCTGAATTCTCTCCCTTGCTTCCTCTTCTTTCCCTTTCTTAAAAAGGCAAGTAATTGGGGCATCTAGGTGGCGTAGTGAATAGAGCACCAATCCTGGATTCAGGAGAACTGAGCTCAAATCCGGCCTCAGACACTTAACACTTACTAACTGCATGACCTTGGGCAAGTCACTTAACCCCAATTGCCCTGCCTTCCCTCCTGCAAAAAGCAAAAAAAAAAAGAGAGGGAGAGAGAGGGAGAGAGAGAGAGAGAAAGAGAGAGAGAGAGAGAGAGAGAGAGAGAGAGAGAGAGAGAGAGAGAGAGAGAGAGAGAGAAGGCAAGTAATTTGATATAGATTGTACATGTACAGTCATGCAAAACATTTCTATATTAGCCACGTTGCAAAAGAAAACAGGCAAAAAAAGAATAATAAATAAAGTATGTTTCAATCTGCATTCAGATTTCATCAGTTCTTTCACTGGAGGTGGATAGAATTTTTTTCAAGAGTCCTTTGGGATGGTTTTGTATCATTGTATTGCTAATAGCTAAATCATTCACAATTGACCTTGGCACAATATTGCTTTTATTGTGTACAATGTTCTCCAGGTTCTGCACATTTTTCTTTATATCAGTTCATCTAAATCTTTGCAGGTTTTCCTGAAAGCATCCTTTACCTTTAGATTTTATAGAGAACAGTATCCATAAGGATAGTAAACATGTTAAGCAAGCATATCTCCTCCCTATTTTGTTTTATTTAATATTTATCATCAGAAACTTGTTATATGATGGTATATCTATGGTTGCAGTTATCAAGGAATCTTTACCATCTTAATATTTCCATGGGAGAATCCTTGTGGGAGAAGAGTCTTTAAGTTTAAATTTTGCACTACTGATTAAAATATTTTTTCTGTAATAAATAAAGTACAAAATTATATTCTTTGTAGTCTTCACAGACACTGCAATTGTATGTGTCTACGAAGATGAGGTATGGCATAGAAATTGCCTATGAATACCTTAATAATAATCCCTTAATATATTTCTTCCAAGTATTTCTAAGGAAACATACATAGACCACTGTCTAATTCCTTTGCAATTGTCTTTCCTCTAGCATAAATCTCATCTGTGCTGGTCTAGTTCAGATGTTCTTTCTGACTTCATCTTTTTTTAGTGCCATTTCTATATCTTCATGGTAGAGCCATTGTGATCAATGATAGTAATAAATAGCTATGGGAACACGGGCAAGTCTGTTCAACTTTCTGTCCATTTGTTGTCATCATTTTGGCATCCTCTTCAATGCCTTTGGAATGATTTAGCTTAGTTGAGCCTCACATCAAGCTTTATTCATACTCATTTTCCTTAGCACAACTTTTCACCATTTTGTTAAGCTCATCATCTGTTCTCAACTCCTTTCATATTTGCAAATTGGCATAGACTTGAAACCAGTGTTGTCTTTGGCTGCCATCTCTGTAGTTGGCAAAAGAGACCAAGTGTTTTCTGCCTTAGGTGGTTTCTGGGTTCTTTTGGCCTCTTCAATGTGATGATTGCTTTTCAACAGTTAAATTTATGTAAGGAATAGTGATAATCAGAGTCACAGTCTTTACTGTTATTCATATCCCACTTTTCAGAGTCAATAGCTAATTTAAACAGATTCAGCTGGAAGTATTCTAATTTCATAAAATATCTGCTTATCTTTATTCTTGTATTTGGTATTAATTTTTATCTTTCTGTATGTTAGCCTAGTCAATGGTCTGACTATACACAGATATGTAATTATGTCATATATAATTTCTTTCTCAGCATTTAAAGATTGATCATGATGATGAATGTTGAGATTTCTACCTAAAAAAAGTAAGTTGCCTATAGGGTATATTCTGTTGTAGCATGTTTATAAAATCTTACTTACATGTTATACAAAATGTCTTCGGTATTTTATAATTAGAAACCGCAATGATAGCTTTGACCATTTCATTTGCCTTACATTTTAATTATCTTCATTTTTTCCCTAAAAGGCATTTAAAATACTATACTTGTTTTTTACTCACAGAAAAATATTTATTCTTATTGATCATGAAGTTGATAAAGAATGTTAGTTTACTTGATGACTGCTCTTCCCTATAAAATTTTTTTAAAGTCTCTTCCAGTTTTGTTTTTAATTCTGTATTTCTCTTCACGTTGGCATAAATCAATCATTGAAATATCTGTGGTAAAGAGAGTTTTAAATAAGCAGTTATCCTGCCGTTTGGACATTTATCCAACTAATTGCTTTTCAAATGCAAATGGAGTTATTTTTGCATAAAGTTACATGATGAATTCCACCAGGCCTTATTATTTATACCCTGCTGAGATGATGGACTCAAATCTTGGAGATTTTAAATAGAAAATCTAAATGTGTCCCTATTCCACTCCCAAAATGAGACTAACTGAGGATATGTCCACTATTTTAGAACCATGACCATTAATTCTCATCAGAAGACATATCATTAGGGATTAACAAAGGATAACTAATTGGAATTTGGCTTGAATCCCAAAGTCAATCTAGTGAGAAGAACTGGGGTAATGTGGAATATCTATGCAATAAGAAAATTTTCCCCCCAAATGCCTTTCAATATACCACTTAATCATTACATAAATATAGACATGCCATAACAATCATATGTCCTGAAACATTATATATATAGTATGCATATACTGATAATATCGCACATGTATCCACTCATACATTAATCAATCAATAAGCTTTTATTTATTAGGTGCCTACTATGTGCCAGGCACTGTGTGAGGCACTGGGAAAAAGAGTACAAAGAATGTAACAATATCTACTCCAAATAAATTTAAGTTCTAATAGGAGAGTATTATAGAGGGAAGTAGCATATATAAAAATATACATATATATACATAAATTTAAATTAATAAAAACAAATGTGTGCAAAGTAGTTAAATAAAGGATAATTAATTTTGGGCCAATAGTACTACTAGCATGGAGGATCAGGAAAGGCTTCATGTAGAAGATGATACCTGAACTACATCTTAAAGAAAGACCAATGCAAGGAGTATAGAAATGAAAAGGTTTTAAGCACTAGTGATATAGAATCAAAAACTGAAACCATTTTTCCCTCAAGGAACTTATATTCTATTGGAGTAATCACGGACACATATAAGTAAGTAGAAAAAAATCACGTGTGTGTGTGTGTGTGTGTGTGTGTGTGTGTGTGCACTAGTATCTGGAGGCTTTAGGAAAGGTCTCATATGCAAAAATGATACTTATGCTGAGCTTGCAAAAAGTTAGAGATTCTGTCCCTTTCCTTTCCTTCCTTTCCCTTTTCCTTCTCTTTCATACATCATTCATCCATTCAATTACTTACTTGTTTTTTATCATTATATTATATTTTTATGACTATATTATGTAATTATATTCATTATCTTTTTTTCCTACTACCACCCACAATTGAAATAGAAAAAGAAAAAAATCCTCAGGAAAAGTAGGTATAATCCAGCATAAAAAATTCTCACATTGGTAATGTAGAAAATATGTTTAATTCTTCATTTTAAGTCTATCACCACTCTGACAAGAGGTTAATGGCATGTTTCATCATCAATCATCTAGACTTATAGTTTATTATTGTTGTGATCAAAATTCTTAAGCTTTTCAAAGTTGTTTTTCTTTATAGTACTATTATTATACAAATAATAATAGTTATTCACTGAGATGTTCCTAGTTTCTTCTTAAATTGCCCATTTCATCATTTATTATTCTATTAATCCCCAATAGATAGGCATATCCTTGGTTTCTAGTTTGGGGCTACTATTAATGGAACTGCTATAAATATTTTTGTCCATAGAGGTCCTTTCTCTCTTTCTTTGATCTTTTTGGGGTATAGGTCTGGTCATGACATAGCTGAGTCCAAGAGTGTGCATAATCTAGTGATTTGGGGGCATTGCTCTAAATTGGGAAATCAGGGATTTTAAAAGTGAGATATGAGAAGGAAGTATATTCCAGGAATAAGGAGCATCCTGCGAAAAGGCACAGAGAGAAGAAATAGAATGTACTCTATGAGGAATGATAGCTAAGCCAGTTTCAGTAGAAATGTAATTAACCTAGAAAGAGAGAAGGACCCAGATTGTAAAGGATGAGATGACAAAAAGCTATGTGGAAGATGGATTGGAAAGAGGAAAGACTTGAGGCAGGGAAAACAATTAGAAGGCTATTGCAATAATTCACTTGAGAGGTGATGAAGGCCTGAGCTCAGATGAGGCCATGTGAGTGGAGAGAAAGGAACAGAACCAAGAGGTGCTTTAGAAGTAGGATCAATGGAATTTGGCAACGGGAGAGAAGAGTTGAAATTGATTCCAAGATTGAGATTCTGGGTGATTAGAAGGATGATAGTATGCCCTGGAAAAAAACTGAAGAGAGGTGGGCTTGGAAGGGAAAGATAATAAGTTCTATTTGGGACTTGTCAAGACTGAGCCTGCAGTTGGACTATACAATTGGTGATACCAAGCTAGACAGATAGTCAGGAAAAATACCAGGGCTAGGTTTGTGTATCAACAATGCAGTATTCACGATGCCTATGGTAACTATAAATATGCTGATATGGTTATTAATCACAAAATGTAACAACCTCTATACATAGGGAACATAGCTAGAACATTTATTCAAGTACCAGAAAACTGAGTCCCAAAACCAAAAAGTCAAAGCCATCATAGTAGCCACAGAATTGGCACATGTAGTTAATGTAGTAAGCACCCATATTCTCAGGCCTTCAAAATAGAACAGGCTACCTCAGGCAAAGATCCTCCTCTCCTCATTCATGGTAACTGCTTGGCCTTCATGGGGCTTGCTCCCAGCAGCTCTGGTCTGTAGTTCCTGACCCTGGCAGTCCTCAGCAGGAATCCTTAAGGAGTTCGCACCACCTCTGCTGCCACCACCAGTCAACACTGGCTCCAGCCTGGCTCCTATTGGGCTCTGGCTCCTTCCTGCCCCACCCCTTCCTGCTATGTCAGAAAGTTCAAGGGGCAAGGAAGATCTTCAAATCCCATTACCATAACAGTGTGTACAAGTATTGAAAAAAGTCCTTGGAAATTCTGAGTCTTTCCTTCCTCTATTGTAACTTCAACTCTTTGGAAGAATCAGAAGCCAGGAGTAAAAGGTGCTACTGAAAATGTGACATATGGATTAGGGGGTGGCAGAGTCAAGATGGCAGAGTAGAAACAGCACTTCCACTGAGCTCCAGACCACACCACTTCAAAATTATGTAAAAGGGGGACTCCGAATGACCTCTGGATCTCCAGAACCCACAAAATGACACAGAGAAGCTAACCTACCACTGAGGACAGCACGGCAGCCTGGCAGGTAGTGGACAGCAAAGAGCTCTGGGAGCACCCAGCACAGCACTCTGGGAGCCGAGCCCAGGACTGAGTGAGTCTCGGTTTTAGCCTGAAGGGGGCCAGACCAGCAGCCAGATGGAGGGACCCCAGAACACCAGCAGCTATGGAGTATCAAGAATTATCAACAAATGGATGACTAGGACAAAGTGAGAGGTCAGTGCCCTATGGCCTTTGGGACTGGTTGGGAGAATGCATCAGCTTCTTCCCTTGGGGGCTAGAAGCCACTGAGGAGTTGGCACAGCTTGCAACACATTGCCACATTGTAGCTTCAGCTCTTGGCCTGTGAACTGTAGGGGCATCCAGATATCAGTCTGGGGGTAAGTGGTCTTGTTTTACCCTTCTTGGATCTGGATTGCAGTCTGGGGTGGAGGTTTTGGGGTGTGTGACCAGCTTGCCAGAGTGTGTGGAGGCTTCACAGAAGCCACCCAACTAATACCTCTGGAAGTTCAGAAAAACCCAATGTTTGGGATGGAATTTCCCCTGGCTGGTGGCAAAGTCCTACTGTGGCAACAAGCCCAAAAGTCAAGTAATTGAGTGGCAACATGCCTAGGCAAAGGAAACAAAATAAACAGAAAAATGCAACATTAGACTCCTATTTGGGGGGCAAAGAGGATCAAAGCATGGAATAGGAGGAGGACTGTGAGGTCAGAACTCCTGCACCAAAAACCCCAAATGAAAATACTAGCTGATTACAGGCCATAGAGGACCTTAAGAAGCAGATAAGAGAAGTGGGGGGAAAATTGGGAAGAGAAATGAGAAAGATGCAAAAATAGTATGAAAAGAGAATTGACAGCCTCACTGAGGAAAATAACACCTTAAAAAATAGACTAACCCATGGGGCGGCTAGGTGGTGCAGTGAGTAGAGCGCCGGCCCTGGAGTCAGAAGGACCTGAGTTCAGATCCGATCTCACTTACCACTTAACACAAACCAAAAAACAAAACAAAACAAAACAAAAAAAAAAACAAAAACAAAAACAAAACCTATCCGTGTGATCTTGGGCAAGTTACTTAAACCCAATTGCCCTCCAAAAAGCAAAAAAAAAAAAAAAGATTTAAAAAATAGACTAACTCAAATGGCAAAAGAGACTCAAAAAGGCAATAAGGAGAGGAATGCCTTAAAAAGCTAAATGTGCCAGATGGAAAAAGAATCTCAAAAGCTCATTGAGGAGAATCATTCCTTCAGAATTAGACTGGAGCAAATGGAAGCTAGTGACTTTATGAGAAATCAAAATACTATAAAACAGATCCAAACAAATGAAAGAATAGAAGGCAATGTGAAATATCTCATGGGAAAAACTACTGACCTGGAAAATAGATACAGGAGAGACAATCTAAAAAGTATTTGGCCACCTGAAAGCCATGATCAAAGAAAGAATCTAGAAATCATCTTTCAAGAAATTCTCAAGGAAAATTGTCCTGATGTTGTAGAACCAGAGGGCAAAATAGAGGTTGAAAGAATCCACAGATCACCTTCTGAAAAAGATCCCAAAATGAAAACTCCTAGGAATATTGCAGCCAGGTTCCAGAATTCCCAGATCAAGGAGAGAATATTACAAGAAGCCAGGAAGAAACAATTTCAATATTATGAAAACACAATCAGGATAACACAGGACCAGGCAGCTTCTACACTGAGGGATCAAAGGGCATGGAATATGATATTCCACAGGGCAAAAGAGCTGGGAATGAAGCCAAGGGTCACCTATCCAGCAAAACTGAGTATTTTGTTTCAGGGGGAAATATGGTCATTCAGTGGAATAGAGGACTTTCAAGCATTCTTTTTTAATTTTTTTTATTTTTTAACAAAAAGTTGATGTGTTTATTTTTTATTATATTTTATTTTTTAAACAACTGTTTTATTAACTTCTGTTTTACATCATTCATTTCTGCCAGATTTTGAGTTACAATCATTTTCCCCCCATTATTCCCCTACCCAACCTCCGAGAATAGCAGTCCCACAAGATATCTCTTCCTCCAATCTGCTCTCTCCCATACCTTCTCCCATACCCCCTTCGACTTTTCCATTAGAGGAAGGTAAATCTTTGTGTCCCAAAGCATGCACATCTTATCTCCCAATTACAAGCAAAAGAGTATTAATAATAGTATTTATATATATTTGAAACATTTAATGATAAGACCTCGAATTTCAGATACAGTTCCTTCCTCCCTTGTCACCCATTCCCTCTGGGGAGATAAGTAATTCAGTATATGTTGTACATGTCTAGCTATGCAAAACATTATCATAGTAGATATATTGTACAAGGCTGTTTATAATTCCCTCCCACTCATCCCACCCCCCCACCTGGTCCATTCCCTACTTGATCCTGTCCCTCTTCTATAGTGGGTACTTCCAACCTCCCCTCCCCCCAAGGATACCCTCCCATCCATCATCCCTCCTCTCTTCCCCCTCCCCCCTATTCTGCTGCAGGTTGAGATATCCCATTTAGTATGTATGTCATTCTCTCCCTGAACCAAATTCAATGAGAATGTGGTTTTGCCTTTTTTGCCTTCCTATTCTGCCCCTCCCTTGCAACCACTTCCCCTTGCTTCTTCTACAGGAGATAGTTTACCCTACCCTGTCTCTCCTCATCTCCTCTTGCCACTTTCCTCTCTCACCTCATAATTTCATCTCTTGAGTATTCTCTCTTCCCAACAAATTCAACCTATGCCCTCTATCCATATATAACTGTAACCATATACACACACATTCACATATGTATTCATATGACCACACCCCCTTCTTCCATTATTTTCCTAGTGAGAAAGATATCATCAGTCACAGATATTGCTTTTCCATAGAGGAATGTAAATAGTTCAACTTTGATAAGTTCCTTTTGATTTCTTTTCCCTGATTACCTTCTCAGGCATCTCTTGCTTCTTGTGTCTGGATGTCAAATTTTCTATTCAATTCTGGTTTTCTCCTCAAGAATGTTTGAAAGTCCTCTATTCCACTGAATGACCATATTTTTTCCCTGAAACAAAATACTTAGTTTTGCTGGGTAGGTGACCCTTGGGTTCATTCCCAGTTCTTTTGCCCTCTGGAATACCATATCCCATGCCCTTCCATCCCTCAGTGTAGAAGCTGCCAGGTCCTGGGCTATTCTGATTATATTTCCACAATGTTTAAATTGTTTCTTCCTGGCTGCTTGTAGTATTTTCTCCTTGATCTGGGGATTCTGGAACCTGGCTATAATATTCCTGGAAGTTTTCTTTTTGGGGTCTTTTTCAGGAGGTGATCGGTGGATTCTTTCAACCTCTATTTTGCCCTCTGGATCTAAAACATCAGGGCAATTATCCTTGATAATTTCTTGAAGGGTGATTTCTAGGTTCTTTCTTTGATCATGGCTTTCAGGTAGTCCAATAATTTTTAAATTGTCTCTCCTGGATCTATTTTCCAGGTCAGTGGTTTTTCCCATGAGATACTTCACATTGCCTTCTATTCTTTCATTTGTTTGGATCTGCTTAACAGCATCTTGATTTCTCATAAAGTCATTAGCTTCTATTTGCTCCAGTCTAACTCTGAAGGAATGAATCTCCTCAGTGAGCTTTTGAGATTCTTTTTCCATCTGGCAAATTTGGCTTTTTAAGGCATTCTTCTCCTCATTGCCCTTTTGGGCCTCCTTTGCCATTTGAGTTAGTCTATTTTTTAAGGCGTTGTTTTCCTCAGTCAGGCTGTTGACCCTCATTTCATACTTTTCCTGCATCCTTCTCATTTCTCTTTCCAATTTTTCCTCCACTTCACTTATTTGATTTTTAAAGTCCTTCTTAAGGTCCTCTATGGCCTGCAACCCACTCATGTTTTCCCCTGGGGCTTTTGGAGCAGGACTTCTGACCTCACAGTCCTTTTCCCGCTCTATGCCCCCAAAATAGGAGTCTAGGGTTGCATTTTTCTGTTTCCTTTGCCTTGGCATGTTGCCACTTGATTACTTGACTTTTGAGCTTGTTGCCACACTATGGCTTTAAGGCCAGATAGAGCAATTTTCGTCCCGAACTTGTGGGGGACAACTTCCGTTTCTGGCAAGCTGTAAACCCACCCAGGACTTCCACCTTAGATCACAATCCAGATCCAGAGAGGTTAAAGCAAGAGCGATTACCCCCCCAAGACTGATTGCTGGATCTCCCTACAGTTCGCAGGCCAGGAGCTGGAGCTGCCTCTGAAAACTACAAAATGGCGTGTCTCCTTAGTGGCTTCTAGACCCCAGTGGAGGGAGCTGACGCATTCCCCAAATGCTGGTCCCAAAGTCCATAGGATACTAACCTCTTACTTTGTCCTAGGCATGTCTATGTTGATAATTCTGGAGTCGCCACAGCTGCTGGTGTTCTGGGGTCTTTCCAACTGGCTGCTGGCCCTGCTGCCCTGGGGCTAAAACCTCGGCTCAAGGGGACCTGGGCTCGGCTCTGCTCCCCGTGTGCTGCATGCTGCCGGCTCCCAGAGTGCTGTGCTGTTCCTTCTTGCATGGCTGCTGGGCTGTCCTCAGCGGGAGGTTAGCTTCTCTGTGTCAATCTGTGGGTGCTGTGGCTCCAAAAGTTGTTCAGAGTCCCCTTTTACATAGTTTGGGGGGAATCTGGGGGCAGAGTGGCTTGGATGAGCTGTTTCTACTCTGCCATCTTGGCTCCGCCCCCAAGTTGATCACTTTCAAGCATTCTTGAGGAAAAAACCAGAGTTGAATAGAAAATTTGACATCCAGACACAAGAAGCAAGAGATGCCTGAGAAGGTCATCAGGGAAAAGAAATCAAAAGGAACTTATCAAAGTTGAACTATTTACATTCCTACAGGGAAAAACAATAATTGTGACTGATAAAACCTTTCTCAGTAAGAAAACCATGGAAGAAGAGTATATGGGCATATGAATACATATGTGAATGTGTATATATATGTTTACAGGTATGCATGGATAGAGGGCACAGGTTGAATTTGGTGGGAAGGGATGATACTTAAGGGGTGAAGTTATGAGGTGAGAGAGGAGAGTGGCAAGAGGAGATGGGGAGAGACAGGGTAGGGTAACCTATCTCATGTAGAAGAAGCAAGGGGAAGTAGTTGCAGGGGAGGGGAAGAACAGGAAGGCAAAAAGGCAAAACCATATTCTCATTGAATCTGGCTCAGGGAGAGAATGACATACATACTAAATGGGATATCTCACCCTGCTGGAGAGTAGGGGGAAGGGGGATGAGAGAGGGGATGATGGAGGGGAGGGCATTCTGGGGGGAGGGGAGGTTGGAAGTACCCACTTTCGAAGAGGGATAGGATCAAAGTAGGGAATAGACCAGGTGTGGGGTGGGATGGGTGGGAGGGAATTATAAGCAGCCTTTTACAATATATCTACTATGGTAATGTTTTGCATAGCTAGACATGTACAACACATACTGAATTGCTTATCTTCCCAGAGGGAGTGGGTGACAAGGGAGGAAGGGAATGGATCTGAAACTCAAAGTTTTAAAATTAAATGTCTCAAATATATATAAATACTATTATTAATACTATTTTGCATGTAATTGGGAGATAAAATGTTCAGGCATTGGGTCACAGAGACTCACCTCGCCCTAATGGTAAAGTCGAAGGGGGTAGGGGAGAAGATATGGGAGAGAGCAGATTGGATGAGGGGATACCTTGTGGGACTGCTATTCTGGGGTGGTGGGTAGGGGGAAAATGGGGGAAAAATTGTAACTCAAAATCTGGCGGAAATGAATGATGTAAACCAGAAATTAATAAAGCATTTGTTAAAAAAAAAAAAAAGAAAGTGAGATGTAACTTTCTTCTACCCTCAAGCTCTCCAGGGAAAATTTTGCTACTTGGCATGTCGTCTAAAATTTATAAATAATATACAAATACATATATATATATATATATATATACATACATATTTATAATTTATAAAGAATATATGAAGAAAACAACTAAAGAGCCATCAAAACAGGTGAGCAGTAACAATTAAAGGCTATCTGGAGAGAACAGTTTTCTGAGTTATCAAATCACCACTTCATTATTTCAGTTTTTCATATTCTAATTGAGACAGAGCCTCATAATTATATCATTCCTCTTGAATCGCTGTGGAGTGGAACATGGTGGCATTCATATTGGTTTGGTAAATGTTAACTACTTATTATCATTTGCTTGTGATGCTCCTCCTCCCACCTGTAGTCCCTAGCAATCAAGTGGTGAAGGGTTCCGTGTTTAGAACCCCAACGTGAGCTTTTCAGTCATGGGAGCACACCATTCCAGAACTAACCCGTTAACTATTACATCTGAATCTGAACCACAAGAAGGCATCAGTCTTTCATCAATTCATTCAACACTCCTCTTTCAATTTAATTTAGCTTAAACATTTATTAAGCAACCCCCTATGTGCAAAACACTATATTAAATACTTTGTAGACTCAAGAAGTTTGGATAATGTGCAGTCCCTCATGTCATGGAGCTTAGATTCATATACAGATTAGAGGCTGTATGGAAAGTAGATGGAAGGCTGGTTTTGTTAGAAAGATTGATGGTCATGTCTTGCCCCTGGAAGATACTAGCTGTGTGACTCTTCAAACTCAAGTCTTTCTGACCCCAGGCCCAGCACTCTATCTGCTGAGCTACCCAGTCACCTCTTAAAACTCTTAGGTTTATATTACTCTAAATCCAGTGTTCTTTGTACCACAGCAGATTTAGATCAAATCAAGAGGCCTAACATTATTTATGCCTTCATTAGAGGACTCCTATGTGCAAGGCCCTGTAAAAAGTGTCAGCGATACACAGAGAAAAACAAAGTGGTCCCCTGAGGGAACTTACATTCTATTGGAGTCAAATAAAATGTATACCAAGTATCAGCTGGTGTCACTGGCCTGAACTTTCTCGACTTCTATTATCCACAACTAAAACATTCCTGTGTTATCTTGACAAGATGTGCCAGACGTAAGACAAATCCTGTGAGTTCTCCTGGGCATCTCATACATAAGGAGACCCCCTTCCCAAAATCCTACTTGAAGATTTCAATGGAATTTCTGTCCCTGACAGCAATTTATATCATATCAACTACTCCTCCAAAGAAATGAGCACTTGGTTTTCTTTCCTGTGTTGTCATTGCAGAGTTTTGACTCCAGCCATTAGGGCTAAGGATACTTTGTTATATTATTACATATTTACTATATTATTTTATTTATTTATATTTTGGTTTTGGTTTTATTTATATATTTACTATATTATTTCCTTTGAACACTGAAAGTGGCAGTGAGTAGAGTATGGTAAGAGAGGGAAGTGATGCATGCTATCTTGTTTTTTGATTCCTGAATAAGTAAGCCTTCATGTTAAGCTGACAAAGTAGTCCATGGATTACTGGTCAAATCACTGATTTTTACATGATGTTAACTGACCAAAAAGCAAAAGCCCTGTCTTGACCATATGGCCAATTAGTCTTCTAAGAGGATCCTGAGGGATACTATTGTTATAACACTGGAAAGAACACTGGCTTGGGATCCAGAGAACATGAACTAAAAGCTTGTCATAATAGCTGAATGACCTTGGAAAAATCACTATGCTTCTCCTTTACTGAGGCAAATCACTAGAGAGGATTTCAATTTCCTTATCTGTAAAATGGAAGGTTTGAACCAGCTGGCCTTATGGCTCAATTCCATGAGTTTGATTTAGACTAAGACAAATTCATAGGATGCTTTAAAAGAAAAGGAAAAAAAAATGTGTGCAGAAAATAAAAGCCAATTAAATCAAGTTTTTTTTTAAATTATTCACTAAACTTTTAAAATTATTCACTACTTGGAGTTGGATTAGAAATGATGAGGAGGAAGATTACTTACTTATAAATAAAAAAAGATATTTAACTTGCTTTTTTCAGATAGAAATTGCAACTATATACTATCCTAAGTGATGGTGATATTTCTAAGAAAAAATTATAATGTGCATGTGCAAGATGTGTTAAAGATATTCTCTCTAGCTGTCCCATTGCTTCATCACTTTCTTCTTGAAGGAAAGATGTCTGTACTTTCATGTAGCTTTTGATCTTTGCCTTCTGCATTATCAATGGACCTTGCACTTTTTGTTTTATTTAGAATTTCAAGTAACTGAAAAAATGTCTTCTTAAGGTAGAAGTATATATATTCATTATATTTTAAAATAAAGCTGCTAAGGAGCACTTTTTCCCCAAAAAATGACATACACAGAGTAGTTGTTAAATGTTTATTGTACTGAACTGAATTGAATCAGATTATTCTTACCTTTTCAGTCCTGTGTGATTCATATCAGTCTAACAGTTGTTGGCTGTTGAAAGAATTGAGCTGAATAGGAGAGTATTTACTCCTTCTTGACTAGACCCCACCATTCTATGGGCAATGCCACTTATTCCCTGATCCTCCCTTGGGCATGGCTTTTTCTTTATTCAACAACCTCAGTCTTCCCCTTAAGATGACTTCCTTTCAAACTTCCCCCAAAGAAACAATGGGAAGGATGTTATCTCTCCAAGAAAGTTAACTCCAATCTATTGACAACTCTTCTCTCCTTAAGAAATATCTCAACCTTAGTGAGTCTAGATATTAATGTTCTTTTTACTTTGGGGAAGCTATAAAATAGGAATTAATAAAATATTATTTATTAAATTATAACTCTGATTCCTTATGCTAGGAATATTTCCAATAATTATGAAAAGTTGTCTATCTTTGGCCCTGCATACCTAAACACCTATTTGTTCCCCAAAGATACACATATAAATCACACAATAATATTGATAATTTGCTCTCAGATCAGCCTGCAGCACTTTCAAGTACAGCAGAATAAGATTAAAAAGTTATTAGGACATTTTAAACAAAATAAATAAAATACACTAGGATATAGATATGCTAATATATGCTTTTTAAGCCAGGAATCTTTATTTGTGGTATTTATTTATTTATGGTAGCCCTATTTCTATTTGAGTTTGACACCAGTGGTCTAAGAGAACACCAGTTTCTTAAAAGTGGCAACACTAAAAGCAAAAAGATTATAAATGAACAATAATTGGTAAAAACAAACAAAATCCCCCAGATCATCTCTACTGGAGAGAAAATGAGAAGGTAGGGAAAAGAGACTGAAAATGAGAGTATGGAGTTCAGCAGGTTCTTTCTCTACAATATAGTGGGTGGTAGCCCCAGATTATTGTGTCTCGATTGCTTTCATCCTTGATCTTGTAGAGTCATAGTGTCTTTTTTTTGGAGGAGCAAAGGCAAGGCAATTGGGGTTAAATGCCTTGCCCAAGGTCACACAGCTAGCACGTGTCAAGCAAGTGTCCGAGGTCGAATTTGAACTCAGGTCCTCCTGACCCCAGAGCTGGTGCTCTATTCACCATACCACCTAGCTTCCTTCACAGTCTTTTGCTCCTTGTTCTCCTTAGCCTTAAAGCCTTGGGTTTGGAGACTATGGCAGGGACAAGTGGCAGTCCCTTCCTCTCTTCTCCATTATCATAGTGTTTCAAGTTGACCCCCATTGAGTGCTAGCGTTCCTCAGGTCCTCACTTCAGCACTCCTGCTCATGCCTCCACTCTCCTGAGCTTTCAGGTCTTCCTCTCTAATGTATGCATACAGAATACAATGTAGCATTCTTTTCTTCTGCATGCTTTGTTTCATATGTGTGTGTGTTGAAAATGCTTTATTAATGCCTATCTCTCCCACCTCTTGGCACAGGTTGATGGATCAGAAGTAAACCACAAGAAATGCTTACCTCGTACATGGACCATGGGTTGATCTGTTTTGCTTGACAAACTAGAACTGTAACTAACTATATTTTTATTTGTTAGAAGGAAGGGCTTCTATAAGGGTAAGGAGGAGAGAAGTGCTCCTCTGATACATCTCCTAAGGGTCTTGTAAATTGAAGGTCTTTTTTTTCAAAGCAATTGGGGTTAAGTAACTTGCTCAAGGTTACACGGCTAGTCATTATTTATGTGTGGGTGCTCATTTTCTGAGGCTGGATTTGATCTCGGGTCATCCCAACTCCAAGGCCGGCGCTCTTACTCACGCGCCACCTAGCCGCCCCTTTAGGGCAATTGGGGTTAAGTAACTTGCCCAAGGTCACACGGCTAGGTTTTTGTTTGTGTGGGTTAAGTGTCTGAGGCCGGATCCAAACTCAGGTCCTTCTGACTCCAGGGCCGGCGCTCTACTCGCTGCGCCACCTAGCCGCCCCCTGAAGGTCTTTTTAACTTTGAAAATAATGTGTATTAGCAAATTGCACCCAAAAGTTCATATTCTTACAGGTGCTACTTTGCAAAAAATAATAGTAATGTAAATTTATTTAGTATACAAAATTAATATATACATTGATCACTTTGAGGAAATTTTAGCTCAAAGAAGAAAATGCAAATCACTTTTAATCAAAATGGGAATTAGCTCAATCAAATAACTAATTTGCATAAGAAACTTACTTTTAATAACTTTTAATAGGAACCCATATACCATAATCAGGCAGAAGAAGAAGACGGATGGATCTAAGCTTCTGAGGGGGAGGAGGCATACACAGAGACAGATTGAAATTGGGGACAAGTGGGGGCTATTGCTTTCATGTTTGAAAAAAAGAAAAAAAGCTCCCAAGAAGATTGGATAAAGTAGTAAAATTAACCTTGGATTCTTCTTGTGGAATATATTAAAATCTCAGAGAGAGAAAGAGAGAGAGAAAGTGCTCACAGATATTATTAAAACTCTTAGTTCCCCGTGGCAGTATATTTTTATGGTTTTTTAATATTCTTCCCAGTCATCTGGCTTTGTAACATTCTACAAATATAAGGCCCCTCATTCATAATTCTCTTTTAACTGCCTATTTGATAAATCACAGAGTTCCTATTTACTTTTTTTCCCTGTAGCCACAGAAGCAAAGGTATCATCTGTTCAAATATTATGGGGCCTTCAATCAGATTATAAAGTTAAAGCTGGAATGATCTCAAAGGCCATGTAGTGGAACCATTTCATTTTGACAGTTGAGGAAACTGATGCATAAATACTTATTCATTTACACAATACTTATTCATTAGTAAGACATATTCTATAAAGGATTCTTAAAGTCAGACTCCTAGATTTACTTCTTACTACTCCTAGTAGTAAGAAGGTTCTGAACCCAGATATTTTGACTCTATATTTACCATTTCTCCTACTGGAGCATAGATCCTGTTTTTATATATGGGCTGATCTTTTCTAGCTTTACTAGGCCTTATTTCTCTTTTGATCTATTGTAGAATTTTGTTCCAAAACCACCACTTCTATAGTGTATATTTTGTAGAAAAAAAAAATACTCAGTCCTCTATGCTATGTTTTCTGTGTTAATACTCAGGCGTATGGTCAGCTGAGAGGGAACTGTTCTTTTCAAGGAAGAAAAAGAATGAGTCTTTTAGAGAAATCCTACCATGACATTTGTAAAGATGTTTCTAAAAGCCTTTCTACTTCACCTTGATCTCCACCTATAAGCAGCTGGATTTTTAATGTCAAAACTATTTTTTAATCTGTCTTCCATAAGTGTTCAAGTAAGCAACACATTAACAGGTAAGACAAATGAAAAACCCAAAAGACCGAGTTTCTGGGTAATTAATAATCAACTTATTAATTAGGTTAGCTGATAAGTGATTGAAGGTTAATGGTTTCTCTGGTTACCAAAGACAAAACCATGGACAGATATCTTTGGAAAAGGAAGTGTCCCTGGCAGATAAAAATCAACCCTGATTGGTGAACAATTAATAAAGTGGTGGACTTTCAAATGAGGAGGTAGATTACAAGTCTTCAGCTCTTCTTGCTAAGAATATGGTGTGATCATGAGACTCAGCCATTTCCTGTGATCTGGACAAAAGAATTCATCTCTATCCAGACCACTCTGGTTGTTTTTCTCCTTCATAAGTGAGGAGCCTGTGGTCTCGAGGCCACATGTGCCCCTCTAGATTCTCAAGTTCTGCCCTTTGACTGATTCCAAACTTCACAGAACAAATCTCCTTAATAAAAGGATTTACAGATTGCCCTGTAAATTTTACAGATTATTGTAAAATTTTTAAAATTTACAGATTTTTCTGTAAAACTTGGACTCAGTCAAAAGGCTGCACCCAAGGACATTAAAGTTCCCCACCCCTGCTAGACTCTAATAGAGGGGCTGCAAGGACATAAACTTACTTCCTAGGGGCAAGAATTCACCCAGATTAGATTGTTTGTAAGGTCTTCTAGTTGGGTGGGATCCAGCCTAAGATCACAGAACATGTACTGGGAGGATTTGGGCAATCTCATCTATTAGCAATGTCCTTAAGAGACTGACTTAATGACCTACAGGGACTGGTCCCTGAATAAGGAAATAGAAAGGAAAAACTTCAATCTTAATTTAATAATTGATTATTAATATAGTAAAAATAATTTCTCTCGAAAGCTATACTTAACATATATAAACAGAATTAAATTATATCATATATATCATATCATATGTGTCATGTTATATTATAGCATAGTATATCATAACATATCTTATATATTATACTTATTATATTGTTCGAATCTTGATTCTAACACTTAATGTCTGAGTGACCATGCAGCTCTCTGAGATTTAATTTCTATAGGTATAAAATGAGGATATTAATAATTGCACAATTATGGTAAGGAACATATTTTATAAACTTTAAAGCACTGTCTGAAATTAAATTTTATTTATATACCTTCAGAAAAATAAGTATTTACTTGTCTCCACTTCTTAACCACAGTCTCAGTGGTTTGTGATTTGCCTTCTGCCCTGAACACTCCACAGAAATTGTTCTCACTTAGATTCCAAATGACCTTCTGATTGTTAAATCCATCAGTCTGTTCTTATTCATTTTCCCTCTTGAACTCTCAGCTAGTGATCTCCTTCTTGACACTTTTTCCTCCCTTAGTTTCCATGACAATGCTTGTTTATGATTCCCTAGTCTAACCACTCCTTCTAGGTCTCCTTTGTTGATTTTTCTCCCCCATCTCCAGAGTATGAATGTCCCGCAAGGTTCTTACTTTATCCCCCTTCTTTTCCCTCTCTAAACTCTTTCTCTTAGTCATCTCATCCAGTCCCCTGGCATCAATTATCACCTCCGTGCAGATGCTGCTTAAATCTGTATATCCAGTCTCAATCTCTCCTCTGAGCTCCAGTCAGGCAATTATAAAAATTTACTGGGCATCTCTCAACCCCGCACAAGCAACAGTGAAACTCACATCTTGTCCTCTTCACTTCTAAGGTTGCCCAGCTTTCTAGCTCCCTTTATTCTACTGATGGTATCACTGTCCTTTGATTTCCCCCAGATTCAAAATCTCTGGATCATCAGTGATTCCTTCTCACCTTCCACATCCAGTTGCCAAGTCCTATCTATTCTAATCCTACAATATTCCCTGAATACATCCTCTCTTGTCCATTGAGAGTCCTCATCCCTTCTCACTTAGAATATTACAGTAATTCCTAAATGGTTTTCCAGCCATAAGTCTTATTCCTTTCCAGAATCTCTTTCAAACACCTGCCAAAGTAATTTTCCTAATGCACATGTTTGACCATGTCAACTAAGTAACTTCCTGTTAATAATAATAATAACTAACATTTATATAGTGCTTACTATGTGCTGGGCACTGTGCTAAGAATTTTACACTTAGTATCTCATTTGATACTTACAACAATCCTGGGAGGTAGGTGCTATTATTCCCATTTTACAGATAAGGAAACTAAGGCAAATAGAGGTTAAGAGACTCACCAGAGTCACACAGCTTCTAAGTGTCTGAGGCTAGATTTGAACTCAGGTCTTCTTGACTCCAGATCTAACTCTCTATGTACTGTGCCACCTAGCCACCCTTAATATCAGGATCAAATACAACCCTTTAGCCTG
Source organism: Gymnobelideus leadbeateri (assembly GCA_011680675.1). NCBI lineage: Eukaryota > Metazoa > Chordata > Mammalia > Diprotodontia > Petauridae > Gymnobelideus > Gymnobelideus leadbeateri. The sequence continues at coordinate 977,954 of WOXC01001528.1, forward strand.
GCATTTAAGGCCCTCTGTAATCAGTTTCCAATTTTCTTTTCTAAGTCTCATGTAATACTTCTCCCCTTCATACACACACTGTTCTAATCAAATTGGATTCCTAGCTGTTATTTGACTTAGTCTTTCAATTCTCTAATCACTATGATGCCAACAATGTGTTATGTCTATTGAGTGATCTGTATCTATTCAAGGGGCATGGTAAATAGTGTGCCAGACCTGGAGTTAGGAAGACTCATCTATCAGAGTTCAAGTCTGGCCTTGGACACTTACTAGCTGTGTGATCTTGGCAAGTCACTTACCCCTGACTTGCCTCAGATTCCTCATCTCCAAAATGAACTGGAGAAGGAAATGGCAAAGCCCTCCACGATCTTTGCCAAGAAAACCCCAAACAGGATCACAAAGAGTTAAACATAACTGAAAAACAACTAAACAATAACAATAATGCCTACTGAAATCCTTCTCTTCTTTCAAGGATCAACTCAGATGCTGTAATCAATAGACTTTCCTGATCCTTCAGTTAAAAGTATACTTTCTCCTCAAATTTTCCTAGAGCCCTTTCCTGGGTCTCTCCTTCATTTCTGTTACATACTACCTCATTTTGGGTTTATTTGTGCACATACGTATCCCCCTGTTACATCATAAGGTCCTTGAACATAGGGACTGTGTAGTATTTCATCACTGTGTACTCAGCACACAGCTAGCCCCGTGCCTGGCACATGCAGCAGTAACTATTCAATAAATACTTGTTGATTGATGATTGATTGTTCTTACTTCCATTTTTTTGCTACTCCATGAACTGCCTGCAGCATGAAAGGGCAAATTTTGGTCATCTATGTTTCTTTTCCAGATCAAGGCCAAATAATTTCCACACATGTTTATGTCAATAGCTAAAAAAATAAAACCCAGTGGGTAGAAATTAAATTGTAGACCGATTTTACAGAAGATGATTAACAAAGAAAAAGTGAAATTCAGTTAGCTGAATTTCTCACTTGCAGAATTTGGCACAACTCCTTCTCTAACAGATAGTATTTTTCTATCAGTCTCTTAACCTGAATTATCTGAAGATAAGGCAAAGAAGGGGGGAAAAGCTCACTGTTCTTTGCCCATTGTCTTACTCAGAATTAATACTGCAAGTTCTCCTGTGGTAGTTTTTGGGTCAGTCCCATTGAGACCTTACTCAAAGGGACAAATGCCATCTGCCCTTAACCACAGAACCAAGGACTAAGGATGAAGAGTTGGTTTAATATTCCTGGCTGGAAATCCTGTCTCAGCAACACAGTTGATAATCATACATGGTCTCATAGCTGCCTACACTCAGCCCCATCTGCTAAGGTGGCACTATGCCCACTTGCCAGATGGCACACTGGTTTCATAGGGATGTAGGTGCCAAAAAAGAATGGCTTTAGAAGACATTGTTAGTATCACTCCTTTGGGCCTCCCTCCTTGGTAACAACCTAACCATATTGGTGCCCCTTTCCCATATTACACCTCATTTATAATTTACAGAAATAAGTGATTTAAAAGACTTACTAGGTACTAGGTCATCTTATCTAGTTGGCTACTGGTTTCTGATGCTACTAAAGGAAAGAATAAATTCCACAGTGGAGAAAAGAAAGAATGAGTGTTTGTGTGTGTGTGTGTGTATATATATATATATATATATATATATATATATATATATATATATATATATATATATACACACATATATATATATTGGCCAAAGCATGCAGGTTACCCTATAGATGATGTCTGAGAGTTTTGAGTACCATTAGGTATATCAAACTACACTACATAAGGGTGAAGTTTGTAGACCCACTTGGTCTTCACTCTATGTAGTCATTCACAGAAAATAGAAAAAGGATTTTCTGAGAAAAGAGTTGTTTTGTCACATTGAAAGAACACTAAACCTGTGACCCATATGTGTCCTAAGGAGTAAATTTTAACCATATCTGATAAGTCATTAAGCAATAGGGGCCTTTTGTTCTAAGGCCAATGGAAAAAGAAAAGCTTCCAAAATATGAGCCACAAAACCCTTATTTACGGGCAATAATCAAGCTAGATGAATAGTCATGAACATGGGCTCCAGCAGCTTCAGTGTAACTGAGTTTATCTGGTTGTTGTTTGGAAGATAAAATTTTGGCAAGTCACAAGAAACCTAAGCTATTTTACAAATGAAACCAGTTCCCACCAGAGGATTCAGTCACTGGCTTGATGCCACTTTGCCATCTTGGTCCTTCCATTAAAGCCTTGTTCTATGATTTCCTCATCAACTATGGTAAGGAATATCCTCAAACTTGATCCTAGGGTCTCTTCTACCAAATTCCATGTTTTAATTCCATCTCACAGGGTTAGCTATTTCCTCTTCATGGATTATAATAAGAATAAAAACCTTCTTGCCCCTTTTAGGACATTTGAAATTTTTATTGTTCAGATGTGGCTGACCCTTTGTGACCCAGGGGACTATAATAGCATACCAATACTGTCCACGGGGTTTTGACAAAGATACTGGAGTGGTCTTGCCATTTCTGCTTCTAGTGGATTAAGGTAAACAGAGGTTTATTTATATTATTATATTATATTTATATTATATCATTATATTATAATTAGGTTATCAGGTTAATAAGTTTAAGTGACTTGCCCAAGGTTTATTTATATTATTATATTATATTTATATTATATTATTATATTATAATCAGGTTATCAGGTTAATAAGGTTAAGTGACTTGCTCAAGGTCACACAGCTAGTAAATGTCTGAGGCTAGATTTGAACTCAGGTCTTCCTGACTCCAGGCCCGGCACTCTATCCACTGAGCCACCTAGCCACATGTGGGTCAGATGGCATCTCAAATTCAATACAATGAAGTCAAAGATTTTCTTCCCTAAACATTACTCATATCTAACTTCCCTTTTATGCACAAATTAAATTTTAATAATAAAATGTTAATATTTAGACATTTTAAATTATTATTAAATATTGTTCTTATACATTTGGAGGACACATACTTCTACTCTACAACTTTGCGGACAACCTGTGTGCCTATCTATCCATCTGTCTATTCAGATATATATGTTTATAGAAAACATATGACATATTATTAAGCTAATAAAACTGTTTTATGGGATGTTAGAGCTAGAAAAAAATTAGATCTCACTTAGTTCAACATAAGATAATAATATCATAAATTGATACTAGCATTAAAATTTGGTGACAACTCATGAGTTTCCTTAGAATAGTATCTATGATTCTTCTTTGTCTGTCCTTTCCTCCATCCCAAATGGTCTCACCTAGACATATAGATATTTCTTCTACCATATTGACCCCACAATCTACTTATCTCCAAAACCAACAAGTACTCTCTAGGCCAGATTCCCTAATACAGTAGCCAGGCTCTTATGACTTTATCTTTGGACTCCTTGCCTGACACCAGTCCTGGGCAAGCTACACTCTGCTGCCGCCAGTATCATTTTTCTTGCCCAGTGCACTAACCCTATTTCTATCTCTCCTCCCATTCATCCAGTCAACAACATTGAAAGAGCACTTGCCATATAGCAAATAAAAATGTCTTCCCTTTAATATAAGCATTTAAATTATTCTTCATTGCTGCCTTCAGGCCCACCACCAGGTGGGCCCTAATTCCAAAAGTCTCTCTCGTTCTACTATCATAATAACCTCCCAATGGGTCTCCCTACCTGAGGTCTCTCTGATTTTTCTCAACACAACAGCCAAAAACCTGACCACATCAGTCTTTGTCACTAACTCCACTAACTCCCTTTTACATCTAGGATCAAATGTAAATTTCTGTGTTTAAAGTCCTTCATAATCTCTCCCCAAAATACCTTTCCAAATGTTCTAGATATAGCTTAACATATACCACAGTTCAGCCAAACTTGTTATCCTATTGTTGCAAATATATGGCACTCCATCTCCCATATCTGCCTTGGTACTTTCTGTGACCCAGATTTAGAATGCATTTTCTATTCACATCTGCTTCTTGGAGTTTCTCATTTCTATCTTCAAGGCTTGGCTCAGGTACTACCTTATACACACAGCCTTATCTATCTGTCCATTTTCTAGTGCATTACCCCACAAATTTTATTAAATCTATTATATGTATACATATGCATATATAGTACATAATGTTTCGTAATAGATTAATGCAGTTTTAAGCTTTAATAACTTCAGAAGTATGAATGCTACAACCTTTTAAAAGCATTTGAATGCTTAATTATTTAATTCTCTTTAATATTTAGTTCTGTCAATTCTGAATACTATATTTTTAAATCTTAATTTTAACAAGATGGGGCACTTTGACATTATGCATCTTATATGGGAGAGTTTCTGGATAACACTTTTTAGATCAATGGCTAAGTAAAGGAGATTCTTTGCTTAGTCACCTTGGTCACCTGAACTTTCTCCACTGGAGTTTTTCTTGTTTGGTCACATTAAAACTATAATACATGAATCAAAATCATGTTCTTTGGATGTCTTAAGGCTAGGATTACAACTGCGATTCTTTCAATCAATGAGTAGTTGTGACTGAAAGTTTTTACAAAGTTAAAAAATAGACTAGAATGACATATAGCACAAATTAAATTTTAATAAGAAAATATTAATATTTAGACATTTTAAATGATTATTAACTATTGTTCTTATAAGTTTGGAGGATACATACTTCTATTCTACAACTTTGGGGACAACTTGTGTGTCTAGCCATCTGTCTATTCAAATCTATATGTTTATATAAAACATATGACATTCATTTTGTATATGTAATAAAAGTATTATATATATACACATATATTTATATATATACACATACACACCTAAGTTAAGTGTATTGCCCAGATGTAACCACAGATATACTATATGTGGAAACAGAATGGTACAGTTGGGTTCTAAGTCCAAGTGTATCACTATGGTGGTACAGTGGATAGAGTGCAGGATCTGGAAGGAAGAAGACCTGAGTTCAAATTCTGTTCTCACTTACCAACTACACTTTTGTTGTTATTCAGTTTTGTCTGCATTTTTATGACTCCGTGTGGGGCTTTCTTGGCAAAGATACAGGAGCAGTTTGCCATTTCTTTCTCTAACTTATTTTATAGATAAAGAAATTGAGGCAAACAGGGTTAAGTGACTTTCCCAGAGTCACACAATTAGTAAATGTCTGAGACCAGATTTGAACTTAGGTCTTCCTGTCTCTAGGCCCAGTTCCTTATCCACTGAGCCACCTAGTTGCCCCCACTACCTCAGCAAATCACATAAGTTAACACAGCTTTCAGCTAAGTTTCCCCACCTATAAAACGGGGATAATAATATCTCCTGACTTATAGGACTATTATGTGGACTAAATGAGATAATATATGTAATATGCTATGCAAACTTTAAAGGACTGTATAAATGCTAGCTACTGTTATCGGCTACCATTATACTATACTGCCTTCAGAGAGGCTGGTCAGGAATAAAAGAGTCAGAAGCTAGCAAAAATCTGAATTGGAGGCAGGAACATAGACAAGAAAGGGGGACTCATCAAATCAGAAAAATCAGGGGAAGAAGAGACATAACCCAAAGGGAAATAATCCTCTGAGAATGGTAAGTAAATAAGGAAAGAATTGGACATTAAAAAGCAGGGACATTTGCAGGAGAATCCAAAACCAAAGAAGAGAGTACCTAAGAGGAGAAGACCAACAGCGTCAACTAAGGCTGAGACTAAGGACTGAGAAAAATCCACTAGGTTTAGCAATTTATAAATCATTGGTAATTTTGGATAGGACAGTGACCATTGAGCTAGCAGTGAGAAGCTGTCTTTAATTGTTCTTTAGCATTGCTCATTTGGGATATTGGCTACTGATTGCAGTGTTAGAGCTGGTGTTAGGCCTAGCTTTGGCCAGTCACTATATTGATCCACTTAGCTGTGGCAAAGTCAGAGTAATTGCAGTGTGCCACAAAAAATGGATGGTTGATTGGGATCATTAGATATTATCAAAGATTCTTTCTCATCTGTTCCATTTGCTCCCCCAATGCCTACAAATATGCTCAGATCTTTTTCCATCATCTTAAGCTATCATTCCTTGTCTCTCCTACCTTTCTAAAGGTAAATTCTTAGAAAACAGGTTTGTTCTTTGACCTTTACAAGTTACTAAGGGAACCTACCTGTGCATGAAAGGGCCATTGGCTCCTCTAGCTAGAACTCCTTGAGATTTCCCAGCTACTGTCCAAAGATGCAGTATTGAGGTGTACAGACATATACAAAGGTCCACCTGGCAATTTAAAACTCGTTGAAGTATCCTCCACCCCTTACTAATTTTCTCTTTTTTAATTTGAAACTTTGATTTGGGAACTTCTAGGGTAGAAACTCCCCATCCCTTCTACCACCTCTACCCCCACACACTGATACAGAGCAGAAACTCATTTGTGACTTAGGGTCTTAACTTTGCCTTATCTGGGGACACTGATAAGATCATTCCTGTGTTCATATAGCTAGAATCAAATACTAGAAGGAGCACAACTTAAACTGTTTTTTTTTTGTTTGTTTGTTTGTTTTGTTCATTGGTCTCTTGACTCTTTGTGACTCCATGGACAGCAGTACACCAGGTCCTTCAATCCTCCATTATTTCTTGAAGTCTATCTGAGTTCGTTTTGGTTGTTTCCATGACACTATCTGTTCATCTCATCCTCTGCCATCCCCTTTTTCTTTTGCCTTCAGTTTTTCCTAACATCAGGGTCTTTTCCAATGAGTCCTGTCTTCTCATTATGTAGTTCAAGTACTTCAGCTTCAGCTTGAGTATTTGACTTTCCATGAATAGCCTGAATTAATTTCTTTGAGTATTGACTGATTTGATCTCCTTGCTGTCTAAAAGACTTTAATTTCAAGGTAAACCCTCTATCTGGAATACCATACTGACTTGCTTAAAGTCTTGTAACTTAAAAATTATAAGCCAGACTCTGGAGATGAAGATGTGTAACAATCAAAAATCATTCAAGCTGCATTCATTTGGCTGCTACTGGCTGATGAGTCACTTTTGTAGGGTTGAGAGTTTAAAGGTGCTAGGTACATCATTGAACATGATCAGAAAGCTTTACTGATTTAATTCTCTTTTACAGAAATAAGAGTTATCCTGAGGTTCATAGGAATACCCATATTCAGGATCTTAAAAAAGATATTTAATGATTTTGAGTGTTTTTACTTTAACAATATAGCAGATTCTTCAAATATCTTTCATCTACAAACATGAAAGCATTATAGAATTGTGAATTATCTCTCCCCCTCTCCCCACTCTCCTAGAATCCCCAGGAGAAAGTTATACATTATTGTCCCCATTCATACTTGGAGAAGCTGAGACCCATATGGTGAATGACTTACTTGACTTCATACTATTTGTAACTGAAAAGGACAGAAGAAAGCCCCTCAGTCACAGGTTACACTGCATGGCTATGTTAAACTAGCTGCCCCAGCTCTTTTTATAGAACTCATTATGTGGCTACTTCGGTGCAAACTCTAGTGTCTTCACCCAATTTGCCTCTGAACTAAGTAACAAATAAATGAAACTTTCTAATTGCCATGTCCTTTTGTATCTCTCTTTGAAATCTCTCCGTTTATTTAAAATTCAGAATTAAAAGAGGAAATAATGACCCCCCACCAAATGCCATCTTTTTTGGATATAAATATTCAATAACTTCCTAGCTGGGGGATATGATTTCCTGCTTTTAATTCTTTCTTAGCTATTTCCAGAATCGTTTGTTTCACAGATTTGGGTAAATGGTTAACCTCCTTCCATTGCTGAAATCTCTGTGTGACTATTCACCTACCACATAGGAATTGAACCAATTAATCACTTGCATTGTAGAAAAAGAAAACTTTGGAAGAAAGCTGTGCAATGGGTGAGGAAAGTGGTAGCCTGAAATGTATTTAGCAAATGATTTTGCAAAACACAGAGCATTATAAGACAGGAAGAGAAGAAAATATGTTGGTCTGATGGAATGGTATCAAAAATGTGGGCAACTGGGGACGTTTTCTTAGCTGTTCTTTTGGCTAAAACATCTCTTGTGAAGACACACATAAAAATGATTTCTACTGAGACATAAGTATTTATTTATAGTGTAATTTTTGGTGGTCAACCATGCGAGGGGACAAAATTATTTCAGACTCCTAGGGAACCATAAAAATTATCATGGAAAATGACTTTATCTAGACCACTGGTTAATTCCTGGATAGACAAAGTTAAGTACTTCTTACTTCCTGCAAACATTTAACTCAACCAAATCCACAATAGAGTTCTATATTTGTTTGTTGTGTCAGTAACTAAGAGGGAGTAAAGATGTGGGAGAGTGATGCCAGGCAGTCTTCATAAAACTGTGGGGTGTGTGTGTGTGTGTGTGTGTGTGTGTGTGTGTGTGTGTGTGTTGGAAAGTATCCAAGGAATTTTTTTTCTTTTGCATGGTTTTAGATAAATTTGCACAAGCAAGCCCCAGTCCTTGAAACATGATTTCAGTTGGTTACTGTGTTACCAAGTCTACTTTGGAGAATTCTCCGGAAGATTCATTTTATAAGCCTGGGGATTTTTCAACCTGGAAAGGTATGTCTTTGTATACACAGATCAAATGCACATTTACACACACACACACACACACACACACACACACACATATACACACACATTTCTCTTTTTTAAAATGGAAAAGTATATGTATTGTATTTACAACATTGAAATAACCCTGATTTTTTTGAGGAAAATATAGCTCTAAAAGCAAAACATGAAAGTTTACTGGTTGACTTCATTGCATGGGGAATCTAACTGGAGTAGAAAATTAGTAATGGATTTATGCACACAGTGCATGAGTTTTAAAAGCAGATAAATAAGAATTATGTATTTCTAGAATTCTTCTGGAGTTCAGAAGGTAGTTTGTTTAGAAGCCTCAAAATCCTTCAGTAGCCAGTGATGCCCATCTAAATATTTCCATAGAGTTGTCCGAGAAGCCCAATGTCAAACAAAACAAGAAAATACCTGCTACATACACACACACACACACACACACACACACACACACACACACAATGCCATTTCTTTTCTTTTCCTCAGGTTTATACCCCTAACAGTGTCTGGCACATGCTAGGTGATAGATAGATAGATAGACAGACAGACAGACAGACAGACAGACAGACAGACAGATAGATAGATAGATAGATAGATAGATAGATAGATAGATAGATAGATAGATATAAACATTGCACTTCTCTGCCTGGGTAAAGGTCATATGCCAGTTTTCTTCTTCTTGAAGATGTAGACCAGAGGGCATTGCTTTCTTCCTTGATGTGACCACTACCCAAATGTCACAAAGTCAGCTTTTCTTTGAGATAACCAGACTAGCTGAGGTGGAGTTATGAAAGTGTTTATTGACAAAGGGAGGTTCCTCTTGGGGAAAATATCTACTTTAGCCAAGGTGTCCACTGGAGCTACCACTCCCTCCTTACTCCCTTGGAAGAGATGGTCAACAGTTGCCAGCCGCCTCCCAAACTGCACCTCGTCCTTCATGCAACACCCCCGTTGTTACCTCCTTGCTTTCTTCTATTGCTTTCCTTCTGCCTTCTTCTCCCATACAACTATTGCCACCCTGCTCCCCTCACCCCATTATGCAATCAAATACAGGTCCAGTTGCCAAACCACTTCCTTCAGTTAAAAATCATCTTCCTTCCTTTCCACCCCAGTACCATACACTAAATACTACCTTTAGTCCTACTGTGGAATCATGGAAATTAGATGGAAATTGTATACATAAGGGAGGCGCATTGTGGGGGGACACAGTAGAGGGTAGCATCCATTACGCCTTCCAGGTGTTGGTCTTCTCACAAGGTAAATGCTATAAGGAATTTCTCATTTCATTTATAGGCTAAGATACTCCCCGAATCTTTAGGGGAAAAAACCCTGGCATTTGAGTGACACTATTATTTCTCTCTGTTATCCCTAAGTAAAATACGTCAAGGTTGGGGGGGAAGGGCCCTATGGTTTCTTCAGAGACATATGATTTTTATCTGGGGCAATTATTATTCATTCTGACCTCATTCATTGTAGACTCGAATCAGTCAGCTACTTTGTCATTCCCCATATGTATCAAAGATACACTATTAGATATGCCCCTGGCTAGCAGAATTCACGGTCAATTTTCATCCAACACTATTACCCTTCATGACCTATCCAGCTAGGTCAATTAATTATTTTTCATTACTTTCTATGTATTTCAGTTTTTGCTATTATGTATCTATATTGTTTCCCTGATAAGAGTATAAGTTACTTGAGAGCAAGGACTATTTCATTTGTGCTTTTGTTTCCTTGGGACCTAACACATAGTATTCACATAAGAAATCCTTATTAAGGAATTGAGTGGTTGTTAACTTTCCTCATCCTGCAAAGAAGCAAAGATGAACATCTTCTCTTTTCTTCCAGGAACAGTCAAGACCAGCCTACTTGAGGTTGAACCCAGTGTAGCAGATTCCCAGGGGGGCATATATGCTCATACTGACAGATCAGAAGGGATTGAATCCTACGGCAAGCATAAATAAAATGTTCTAGTTCCACAGTTTCATTCAAATTTCATGCCTACAAAGAAAATATAGTTGAATGAATAAAAGCATTTCTTATCACTTATGTGAGAAGCACTGAACAAAGCAGAAGAAAAAAACATAGAAAAGCAAGACAATTCCTGCTTTAAAGGAGTTTGCATTCTATTCTAGTAAAAAAAAAATCCAATACATATGGGAGGTTTCAACTTCAGATCAGTTAGAAAAGTCCAGGGTTCCTTGAGCAAATAGTGATGTATCTCCTTGGAGGGCCTTTCCATTGATAAAACTATACCTATTTCTGATGCTGACCATTTAACAATGTCACACTTAATGAGAATTTTTTTTTCTGGACCTTTAATAGCTGGGGCTTCAGAGAAAGATAAGCCAGGCCAGAACACATCTCCACAAAGGTTGGTCCCTTGGATGACACTGCAGGAGTTCAGCTTTGAAAGCAGGGCTGGTGTTCTGAGGGGTGCTATCGTTCTTGGGGTTCTTGAACTCTGGGTTCTAGGCTATCTACACTAAGGTCTAAGAGAAGATTGGTTGACATGATAGTAGTAGTTTGACCTGCTTGACACATCCTACTTCCTGTCTCTACCCAAGGATTTTATATGTCACTTTAAAATTTACAAACCACTTCAAATCCAAAATAACTTTTAATCTTCATATAATAATCAGGGACTTAAAGATATTATTATCCCTGTTTTACAGATGAAGAAACTGAGACTCAGAGAGTTCAAGTAACTTGTCCGTATTATATAGTTAGCAAGTGTCACAGACAGATTTTGATTCTAGGTATCATTATTTTGTTTCCATTATATTACATTCAACGGTGTGCTGGTAAATGTTTAACAACAAATTCTCTAGGAGAAACATAGGTCTTGAGAAGACAAGAGATACACAAAGGAAAACAAGAAATGACACCTTCTCCCAAGCAGCCAAGGACCATATCTGTATTTTTGCCAGTAGGACAAAATCAGAACAGTAAATACTCTACTATAGCAAGAAAAATACTAGAGATGTGCTAAATGTTAACATTCCCTTGTGGATGTTCTCATTCATCAGTTAACTAAAAACTTGACATTTTGCAAGCAAGTTGTTTCGATTAGTATTGTTTTAAGTCATTTTTTCAGTACTTTGGGCCTAAAGTTTGGGAGTCTGCTTCAAAGTTATAGGTTACGTGATAGGGACATGTATACCATATGTAATGTTATATATACTTTCATACATATCAAAGCCCATTTTATTCAGATGACTCATAGTGGTTTTATCCTTTTCTATTACTAAAGAGGGCCAGGAGGAGCCTTGGCCTTGAAGGGCATAGAATCTGATTCTTTGGAGGCTGACTGCCTTTAGACCAGAAGGCTTTATGCAAGACAAATTTAATTTAAACTAATTTAAACAAGGGGAAGTACCACAAAAGCAGTAATCTATGGCTCAATAATTGTGTTGTATATAAAATTAGAACCCAAAGTGTCAGTTCAGGTGAACCACAGATACTTATAGTCATGGACCAGATATCCCTAAATAAACTTTTAGCAATGAAAATGAGTTCAAGAAACAAGAAATTCAGGGCCCCCAGTTCTCATTTTAGATTGGTGTTATGAAAGAGTTCTGAACTTGGAAAGAGTATCTCTTGGTCAAAATCTTGGCTCAGCTCCTAATGTGCTGTATGACCCTGAGCAAATTACTTAACAGCTGAACCTTAGTTTCTTCATCTGTAAAATGGGATATTAGTACTTGCACTAATATGGTTGATAGGAAAGTACTTTATAAACCTGAAAATAGCATGTAAATGTGAATTATTAGAATATATAACATTTGGGGGAAACTGCCATTTTTAGTAGATAGAACACTACAGTAAGACTCAGGAGGCCTGGCTCTTTGCCACTCACAAGTTGTGTGATCTGAAGAAAATCAGTTAATGTCTTTAGGTTTTCATTTCTTCATCCATAAAATGAAAATGTTGAACTCTATGAAATCTGGCACTCCTCTCAGCTCTAAAAGTCGACAGTTTTCTAAGAATATAAGGCATGTTCCCCATGTGCTATGCCACATGCTGCTTTGTGGAGTACAGAACTCCTCGGTACAAGTTCTGCTCCTGACACATACATGTTGTATGACCCTGTAACTCACCCTCTCATTGCCCATGGCTCTTTAAGCCAATAAGCTGCAGAATGGGTATTAACTTGAATTAGTAGAAGTGACTTCCTCACTAGGAATTCCTTATACCAATGGAACCACAGATCTTATTTTAAAAAAGAAAATAAAGGGAATATGACCTCATCTTCAATTAATCAATCAATCTCAATATACAAGCTCCTACAATGTGCCAGGCTCTAAACTGGACTCTGGGGATGCAAATTTAAAAAACGAAACAATCTCTACCTTCAAGGAGTTAGTAAATGTCTATATATGATATATAAGGCATAGGTTACATAATATTATGAGAGAACCATCCTAGAGTATTGCCTCATCCCCTTTCTCTAAAAGCCCACCTGGATTAAATCAAATGCACTTCATAATTTGAAAGGCAGTAATATCTAGTTACTGTAGAGAAAAGTGTAGTAGATTTAAAGTCAGTAAACCCTAATTTCAAATATTACCTCAGTCAATTACTAGCTGTGTAACCTTGGGCAAGTCACTGAAACTTTCTGAGCCTCAGTTTTCTTATCTGTAAAATGATGAGTTTGATTCAATGACCTCTCAGCTCCCTTCCAGATCTAAATCCTATGAAATACAAAACAATTCAACTGGAACAGACAAAATGACTTGTACATAAGAACTGGGTAGTCAAGCATCAACCATGTGTGCCACTTTCAAAGACAGAGCAAGCCACCCCTGAACAATGGTATCATTCATCCAATGAGGCAAAAAAGAATAAACATAGAACATAGCCTTCAGATAGCAGCTCCACTCAAGGACCAGAAAACACTCTTTTTATCTGATCTCATGTGAATAGAGCTGCTAATCCATATCTATCTTTTATGCCTTACTCATAAACCCACCATGACAGCAGTTAAAAATATGAAAAAATGTTTTCTTGGCATTTATTGAGAAATTTTTTAAATGGCTGAATAGGTAACTTAGGTTATTTCCCTTTTAAGTGATGGCCTGGGCACAAGGTGGTGGCACACTATTAGGTCTTAGACAACCTGCCTATTCATGACACATGAACCTTATCAGTACTGAGTTTGTCGGACTTATCAGTGTGGCAGTTTAACCTTTAAATACCTGCAACCCAATTCCAGCAAGGCTAATAAAAAACAATTTATAGACAGATAATTCTTTGTTTCAAGGGCACTGGGGGTCTGTGCTATTAAAATATATAATGTTCAGCTAAGGAGTCATATTTTTTAATGTCAAAAGCAAGTCTAACCACAGTAATAAGAAGCAATTGTAAAAGCCTGACCCACTGAAGAAATGAGAAAATGTACCTCCTCCCCTTCTTCATAGAGGTGGGGGACTAAGGGTGTGCAACAATGCATATACACTCAAACTTAGTTGATGTGTTGGTAGGATTTCCTGGGCTACTTTTATTCCCTCTCTATTTCTCTTTTTATTCCTTGTTATAAGGGATGACTTTCTAGGAGTGAAAGAGGTATATATCTAAAAAGTGCTATAAAAGTTAAAGATACCAATAAAATAAATAAGTAAAGATTTAAGAGTATTAAAAAATGCTTGCCAGATTGGAAAGGAGAAAAATGCAATAGTGATAGAGGACTGGATTGGGAACCTGAAGACTATCATCAGTTCTTAGTGCAAGCATTTATTATAGGTGTGATCTGCAGGCACCATATCACTTACAGTATCTAAATTCTGATCCATTATCAACACAATAGCCATTCCTATATTATTGAAAATATATACAATGGTTTCCCCATATCTCTTAGTAGAAATAGCATAAAGGAATTGACTTCTTCAAAGAAAACCTGACTTAAAAATGAGTGCTCTATGAAAGCTAGCAGCGTAAGCTTTGATTGTTACAAAGATATTTTCAATGGACTGCTTTTATGAAGCTTTTTCTTATTTTTTTCCACTACGCAATTCCCAAAATTGCAATGATATGAAATGTCATTCCAATATTGCTTATAACTGAGAGAGCCAAAGTGGTTTCTTTGTAAACAGAGGCATAAACTGCGCAGCCTTTTCATGAAATGCTCTCATGAGTGATAAATAAGAAAATAAAAAGAAGTTACTAAAAGAGAATCACTTGTTTCCAAAAGTGTAGCAAACAAATAGGGTTTTCATAAAGCCTCCTACAATCTACAGAATCAGCTTGAGGCAGTAAGGTACCTTATGGTTGCCATGCTATATAGATCTTGAATGTCATTGAGAAAAGGGAAAAGCACAAAGATTGAAATGAGGAGGACCCACTTGAGCAACCAAGAGAAGTAATGCTGCTTAATGGAGCACGTTATAATCAAAGAGCATTGAGGTCAGGAGATCCATAATGTTATGTGACATTCCAATTCTGAACCTTCATTGAATCTCTTCCAGGCATGGAGCAGGATTAGTTAGACAGCTTCAGTTGGAAAAACCTGATAGTTCAAGAAACTGGATTTCAGTGTGTAATGGAAGAACAAATATGTCAAAGTGAAAGCTAACAGTTATGGAATAAGAAACTGGAAGGAAACTTGAAGAGTGCCTCATTTTTGTTCACTAAGCAACTCCATAGAACAAGTTCCCATCTAGTCATGGAAACATTCTTGATTTTGCTATTGTTTCAAGGGCTATCTAAAAGTATCTTAAAATAATATTTTAAAAGTGTACATAACAACCAAAAATCATAAAGCTTGGTGATTTTGAGATTTCATCTAGCTTTAAGGTTAGACTAGTGAACTAAATTCATCTCATGCAATATCACTATCCATATTTTATCTCACTTGATGCTTTTAGTAATCCAGGGAGGAGGTGTTTTTATTCTCCCCATTATACGTATTTAGAAATTGAGGATGAGAGAGGCCAAGTTACTTGCCCAAATTAACACAACTAGTATCTGAGAGAGAATACAAACTCGGGTCTTGCCAACTCCTCATCCAACACTTTATCCACTGTGCCATATATCTTCCCTAAGTCTCATTTTGCAGAATTTACAACCTTATTTGAAGAGCAGATTATTAAGAAGTAGAATCATTGTGTCTTAAAAACTACATCAAGATCTTCATCATGATAAACATTTGAAAATAATTGTTGCCCTGCTTCTAAGGACCATTAAGAGACCAAAATTCAAAAACATATAACAGGTTAGACCAACTAGGCAGATGAGAAGAAAATGCTTTGATTCTCAGAGAACAAAGAAATCATGTAAGTATTTTGAATCTTAATAGTTAAGGCACTCTAGGGCATATGTTATGTATTATAAAAACTTAAGGCAGAATAGAGCCTCCTGTAAGTCTGGATTGGATTAGATGGAACATAGCTTTTATAATATGTTCCTCTATCATTGACTCATACTCTTGGAAGGCTTCCCCCTGCCCTTTATTAATCATAATTTCTAATAAGACTGGAAGAGGTCAGATATTCAGGTATTTGTGGAGCAGAGTCTTGATTTCCATTATAACTTTTTTCTTTTTCCTAATGGAACTCCTTTTGTGTCTTAACATTAAAACCTCTTTTTGTAACTATAACATTTTTTTTTCTTGAATTCCTTTTATGTCTTAGCATTCAAACCTTCACAACTGACCATAAACTTCTTTTCCTCCTAATGCTGATTGACAGGCTTTGAGAAAGCAAAAGGATCAAATTCACTGGAATGGAATCCCCTACATTCTTAACCTGGGAATTAATTCCTCCAGATCATCTCTCCCTGGAAGAATGATTGCAATAGCACAATAGCCATTACCTTCAGATACACTGGGACATAAACGGGAAATAACAAAAATCAACAAGCATTAAGATTTCCATAATGAAGAAGAAAAAAGGGGGATTATGGAATTTCTCATATACAACTTGGTTTTAAATATATTATGTATATATCAAATAGATTCTGTATATGTATGTGTATCCACACACACACATACATCTCTTAGGACAATGGTACTACCCTGCCTGTCTGTTCCTTTCTGCACTCCCTTCTGTTCTCTTCAGTGTATTTTTAAATGTGTCCTTGACATTTGTTTCTTCTTTGAGGGGTGGGCATAGAGTTACTCTCACTCTGGAAATTTCACCTTATACTTGTCTCTAACAACCTATATACACCCCAACACATTTTGCATATGACATTTTGTGTCTGATAAATGAAAGGACTCCCTGGACATTGACAAGTGATCAAAGCAAAAGTAATATTTTATAGCTCTGAGGGAAACAGCCCCCTTGAGAAAAATTCCCTTTTTCTAAAGATCAGTATCTGAGGAATTTTCCTAGAATCTAAAAAGCCCAGAGTTTTGTTAGTCAGAATTACTCAAATTGAAAAGATGTCTCTCTCTTTGAGGGATAAGACCATGTGCCAGTATATTGTAGTTATGCAGACATAGCCTTACAGTGTTATTCTGTTACTGGGATTTAAGATCTTTCCTGCCCATTAATAGGCCTCACATGGAACACATTAAGGGAAACTTGCTTAGGGGAGACTTGCTAATTTCTAATTAGGCACTGAGTCATGGTGGGTTGTGATACCTTTGGACTCTGAAAAGTGCATGAATACTCTGAGTGGGTATTTTCTTTTGGAGGTTTGCTTATGAGAAAGATCTTGTTATTCCCTGGTCCAGATTCTGAGTGGCCATATATTCAGAGCTCCCCAACTGCTCAGATGTAAAGGCTCTCTCAATCCAGGTAGGTATGTAAAGCATATAGTTGATTCAGGCAGAGTCTTGTCTATTGGTCTTTATTTCTCTACTTGTATTTTCTCTGTTTGTATTTTCTCTGAAGTTCAGGGTGCTGACTTTTCCCCTGAACTAGTGAATGTAATTTAAAAAAAAGATTACTGACCCCTTAAATAACGATCTTTCCTGATAAAGAAGATCTAAGAACCTGTGCTAGCAACCATCCTGGGTGCGCCAGTGTGGTTGCCACTATAAGTGTCTAAGTAGATCCCATGCAAGTGAGGAAACAACTTAGTATTCTTAAAATTTGGTGACACTTCCATGAGCTAACCCCTCAAATAAGTTTGTTTTCGACATGATATTGGTAACAGTTAAGAAAACCCTTGAATGAAGAGGTCAGGTGAGGGTCAGGACTTAAGATCTTAAAGGGTAGGAGGTAGAAGATGAAGTGGCCAATGTTGGAACAAGGAGAAAAACTTTAAGAGTTGATGTAGAGTGTTGTTGTTCAGTTGTTTTTCTGTTGTATCCAACTCTGTGATCCAATTTGGGGTTTTCTTGGCAATTTATTGGAGTCCTTTTCCCTTGTCTTTCTCCAGATTATTTTGCAGATGAGGAAACCAAAGCAAACAAGGGTAAGTGACTTGTCCAGGATCACACAGCTAATAAGTATCTGAGGCCAGATTTTGAACTCAGGAAGCTGAGTCTTCCTGACTCCAGGTCAGGCACTCTATGTACTTTGCCACTCAGCTGCCACAAAATAGAATGAGGTGGTGGTGTAATGGTATCAAAAGTGGAGGAGAATGAGTCTACTAAAGTAAAGAGGGACAGTGAGGAAACACGGTATGTTATATCCCAAACAAAAGATTTTTTTTGAAGCTGCACTGCTGTCTCAGTTCTAAATGCCTTAATATTGCTCTCATCCTTGTGACAACTCATCCTGAATGAGCTGACCCAGGACACTTTGGGAACTACAAACAAAGGGTAGGTAAGCTAATGAAGACTAACATGGGGAAATTGCAGGGTTTTGCTTTTGTTTTTGGCAAAGGTATTTACCATATGTATCCTGGTAGCATGGACCTATCGCCAATATTTATCCAGTCATTATTGGTCATGTTGCTATAACTCACTTATTGTGTTCTGGGTCTTCCTTTTCCTTCCTCCCCCACCTCCAGTACATTCTCTCTCTATCTGGATTTAAAGAAAGAAGCTCAGAACTGACACATAGGATATACAAAAAACAAAAAAAGTTTCACAGCTTAACCCTCTCACATACACACACACACACACACACACACACACACACACACACAAAATCCCTGAGCAATCTAATACAATACACCAAATCTATTAAACTCTTACCAGATGCCACTCACTGGGTTAAGTGCTGGGGATACAAAAAAAAAAAGTCTGAAAAGTCCTTGCCCTCAAGGAGATGCTGACCTCAGACATTCCAAGCTTCTGGATGCTCTCTTAGACTCACCAGTTCTCAGAACTACCCTTTGCTTCTCCCCATGCCCTAATTCCCTCACACACAAGTATAGGGATTCCAAACTTCTGAACACTTCTTTCTCCCTTGCAAACATCCATTCCTCCCTCTCTATGTTTCAAACCTCTTTCCAGACATTTGGAGGTGGATTTCTATAATCATGCATCTGAGCTGCATCAAGGGTATATCCCAAGGCTTCTGAAATAGGCCTGGGGAAAGACTGGAAGATGTTCTGACCCCGGAACCTCCTGTAATCAGCTATTTTCCTTTTTCCAGTCCTCTCAGACTTTAATGCCCTGTTGGGATGAGTAGATTTCACTATTACTCACAGGAAACAAAAACAACAATGCAGACTATACACCTTATACTTTGCAGTTCTTCGGGGAATTTGGTTCTATCCCACTGAGTTCTTGCTGTTTTCCTATGCATACTTAGAGAACCAGAGGCCAGAGCAAGACTTCAAAAACAAATTCTCTAGAGGGATTTGCTGTTTGTTTGTTTGTTTGCTTTTTACACCATTTCAGCAAAGAATTTTGCTTGGAGGCTTGACGGTAGCCCACAGCACAAAGAAATACATTCCTCAATACATTTTGCCTATGTCATTTTGTGTGCAGCAAAGGAAAGGATGTGCTGGGCACTGAATAGGGATTAAATAAGAATGTAGACATGTTATCCCTGCTGAGGGAAGCAACCCTCAAGAGAAGAACTTCCTCCTAGAAAAGGGCAGGTAGGTGGATAGAAGACCCAGTCTGGAATGGATAGAGTGCCAGGAGTGGAGTCAGGAAGACTCATCTTCCTGGGTTCAAACCTGACCTCAGACACTTACTAGCTGTGTGACCCTGGGCAAGTCATTTAACTGTTTGCCTCAGTTTCCTCATCTGTAAAATGAGCTGGAGAAGGAAATGAACAAACCCACTTTAGTATCTTTGCCAAGAAAATACCAAATGCGTTCACAAAGAGTCAGACACAGCTGAAAGGACTAAACACCAGAGATCATTTATATAGTGATTTAGGGCCTTTCTTCTTAAACTTTTTAGACCTAACCCCAGCATTTGCATTTTGTCATATCAATATGTCTTTCTAATTTTTCCCCTTAAAATGGTTTGATTAGTTCATATCACAAATAAACCAATTAATTCCTCTCCTTGGAAACAAAAGCAAAGTCTGGGTGACTTCCTGCTTTATTCCCTGACAAATAGCAATTTGCACAAAGTGTTTTCAAAGAAGCCTTTGTAAAGTTGCAAAATGCTGTGACATGCATTTGCCCATTCTAATGTAGCTTAAAATATTTCCATGTTCCTGCACTTCTATATGCAAGAAATATGTGAAACTCAACAAAAATTAGCAATGTGTTTCAAGGAATTGAAGCAATATTCACTGGCATCTTGTGTGAAAGTTATTTGAAATAATGTTTAAATAATAACTTTAAACTGCTTCAAGACTTTGGGGACAGTATGAACTGTCCTGAACAGCATGAACAAGGAATAAACATCAAAATCGTGCTGAGGCAGAAATCACCAAATGTAATTAGAAGGAAAGTAACATTCTTGAATTTTATCCAAGCAACCAGTTCTTCCTATAATTTGAAATGTCAAAGATTCTAAGCCAAACAGAATTTTTTAAAATGCTTATTCAACTCTATAGTTTTGCTAAGTCACACATCATAGGTATATATCCCCCAGATTATACTTGGAAATTACCACAGTTTTAATTCCAGATTTAAGGATTTTAATTTTTTACTTTGTTTACCCCCACAAAAAATAGACTACTAAAAGAATAAGCCACGCTATTTAAACAACATAATGTTTCCATTTCAATGGGTAGTTTGTTGAAATCTCTAAAACCCTGTTCTGGGCAAGAATGAAAAAGCATGAGAGAATAACTCAGAAGACCTATGATATTATGAACATTATCACAACCTTACATTGTATTTGTGAATCTTATCAGAAGAGAATTGAGCTGCTTTAACACAAACTGAAATACTTACATATAAACCCATTTCAAATTGGTTCTCTTTTGACACTTAAGGACCCCAGAGCATTCTTCTAGTTAGAAAAAGAAACAAGAAAAACGAAAGACATCTTATTTCACAGTACAGGTTTTAATATGAATGACCTAAAATGCTTGTGTAAAAACAATTATTCATTCAATAAGCACTTATGAATAAGTACCTACTAAGATTGAGGCAAAATATCTAGGGATACAAAGACAAGACAGAAAACAATCAGTGCTCTTTCTTAGTTTATATTCAGGGGTGGGGATGGGGTGGTGGTAGAAAAGACAGGGGAGACTGGAGTTATTTATACCATTTGCATAAGGAAGGAATTACAAAATTATTTGGGAAGAGAGTAATAAAAAGAGGGGCAATGTAAAGTCTCATGAAGGTTGACTAATGGAGGTCAAAACTGTGTATATGTGTTTGCATGTACAGCTCTGTGTCTGTATATATATATGTGTGTGTGTGTGTGTGTGTATATATACGTATATATACATATATATGTATATATATACATATATATATATTTATCCATGTGCCTTAGATATCTGTGTGCATGAGCATATGTACATATAGTTCCTCACCAGCACCCACAATTTAGCCAGGAAGACCATTCTAGGACCCAAGTTCAATGTCTTCCAGTGAAGAATGACTGGAATTGAAATCTCAAGAGATATTGTTGCATAGAATTCATGAGTAGTAATACTTATGACATGTTCAATTTTTTCCTAGGGAAAGGGACAATCAGATATAAACCTGTGTAGGTTAAAAAAAACTATTTTTCTTCCTGGAAAGCTTGTTACATTCAACTTTTCATGAAAGCAACAGTAAAAGGCTCAGCTGAAGGAGAATGTGACATTGTGTGTGTGTGTGTGTGTGTGTGTGTGTGTACGCGTGCACGTGAGCGCATGTTTCTGTTGTGAGTCCCTAATGGCACCAAACACTATTAAAGGAATTAGGAGATTTTTGGATTGTGTCATTCCTTGGAGTCAGCTTTTCCTTGATGAACTCCTTGTTATCAGTAAACACACTTGGCAGTTAAAGAAATACATTAGACTCCATTTAGAAAAATGTTTATAGACTGCTGATTCCATAAACAGTAAAAATTGGTATTTGGCTTAATATCACTGTGGGTTGTTCATCCCAGATATTTGCCAACTGGTTTTACCCTAACTTCATTTCCAATGACATCCACCAGGTAGTTTCAAAGAGTTAAAGATCATTTTGTGGGGGGAAAAAAGCTTGTAAAAAGGTAAATCCTCAGATCACTGTTGATTTTGCACAGGAATTTAGTTAATTCATATTCCCTTTTAAATGAAGTCAAGTCTATTGGAAGAAGAAGAGATATGTAGGGGTGCTAATATTTCTACTAAGCTCCATAACAAATAACTCACAACAGTGAGTCATAAGTATTTTTTTAATGAGAAAAATGGAATGTATATGTGTTGGGATGGGGGAAAAGGGAAGAAATGATTCAATATGATTTCAGTGAAAGAACAGACTCAGAAGTCCTCTCTTTCCCAGATTGTGGTAACTGACCAGACATGCTATATACCAATCTCTTAAGTTTCACTCCATCTAATTTATGTTCTAATTTCAATTCCAATCCCACTTAATGTTGCTTCAATCCTAAATTAATGAGGCAAGTTAGAGCTGGAAGGTGTCGGCTCATTTGAGGGTATCACACTCTTCTCTGACCATGTAAAACTGCAAATGCCTGTCTTAACAGCCCATCACTTACCCATTTAAAAATGTTTTAGAGTGGGGCAATATAATAATCCCCATTTATGCAGTACTTTAAGGGTTGCCGAATTCTTCCCAGATTGATAGTGTGGCATCATCATCTCCACAGGACGGATGAAGGAACTGAGGCTCAGCAATATCACACGATTTTCCCAGTATCACACAGCTAGTGTATATAAAAGCTAGCAGTTAGACCCCGCCTCTGTAGGCTCCAAGTCCAGTACTCTTTTCATTCGATCACACTGAATAGCTTAAGAGGTTATAAGGATACACACACAGATCATACTTTACAAAATCAAATCAATACTGTGCTTAAAATTTAGGTTTCTTGCTTAAGATCCATTACCAAGAAAACTAGTTTCTTATAACCAGCACAGGTAATATTCTATTAGAACAATTTTCTTCATATTTCTCAACATTCACTTTTACTTCTATTGTAGATTGACCTTGGCCACTGAGAAGGGGAATGAGAATATGATGATATTGTGTCCTTATGTACCTATTTTCACCCATTCACTTATTTTTATTGGTGCCTTTTATATTTACCTCGCATTCACATATATATGTATATATATGTATATATATATGTATATATATATGTATATATATATATACATATATATATACATATATATGTATATATATATATCCCTTTCTCTGCCCCCTTTAAGGTATTCCTTCAAACACAAATTTTAAAAGTAAGAGAAAAAAGCAGTTCAGTAAAATCAAACAAAACATTGACCACATCTGACTGTATCATTAATAAAACAAAACAAAACAAAACAAAACAAACAAACAAACCCTAGGGATAGGTAGGTGGAGCAGTAGATAGACCACCAGCCCTGGAGTTGAGAGAACCTGAGTTCAAATTTGGCTTCAGACAGCTACTAGCTGTGTGACCCTGGACAAGTCATTTAACTTCATGGTAAACCCCACCACCACCACCAGGCAACTCTCTACAATGATAAGTGCAGAGAAGGCACCAATCTTCTTCATGAGATCACGGTATCAATGGAATCACAAGTTAGGTTTTTCAAAAGTGCACAATAGCAGCAGAGACAAGTTGATATGTGAGATCCTAAGGAGAAAAGGTTATTACTGACTGGAGAGAATCAGAGAGAGCTTCCTACATTAGGTAACATTTGAATTGGGCTTGAAAAGACAGGCAGAAATTTGTGTGTGTGTGTTTGTGTGTGTGTGTGCGTGCATGTGTGCATGTGTACGTTTAAGTATGTGAACGTGTATATATTTGTGAGTATGTTTGTAAATGTGCAAGTGTATTTCTACATAT
Organism: Gymnobelideus leadbeateri; assembly: GCA_011680675.1. Lineage (NCBI taxonomy): Eukaryota > Metazoa > Chordata > Mammalia > Diprotodontia > Petauridae > Gymnobelideus > Gymnobelideus leadbeateri. Next base: position 1,001,793 of record WOXC01001528.1, read on the forward strand.
GTTAGTGTATTGGGGGGTAGAGGGGCTGGAGGGGGGTGTTATAAAGACATCCTAAGCAAAGGGAAAGGGTGAAACAAAAACAAGGGACAGTAAGTACTCTAATTTATTTATAGTATATTTAAATCAGAGTATATTAAATTTGAATTATAATCATTTGCATATATGCCACATTACCCAATTGCAATGTGAAGTACTTGGAAAGTAGTATAAAATAAAACTAGATTGAGACAAGAGCTCCAAATTAAGTTGGGGCACTGAATATTAGGCAAAAGAATGTGGGGGAGTAGTATGGTAGCTGTCCTCCAGTATTTGAAGGGAAATTAGATCTGTTCTATCTTGCCCCAGAGGGCAGAATCAAGAGAAACTGGCAGAAGTTCTAAAGAGTCAGATTTAGGTTTGATGATCTGGAAAAATTCTCTAATGATTAGGGATGACCCAAAGCAGAAATTGACTGTCTCAGGAGGGATGGCTTCCCAGAGATGTTCTGGTAAATATTTAATAACCAACTTTCCAAGGAGAAAAAATATATTCATGACACACGAGTTTAATCTATGCTATTAATATTTTCTTCATCACTTTCTTAGGTCTAGACAATCAACAAAACAATAAATCAAGCCCTGGTTTGTGGCATTCATTGATTTCTGAGGTATGAATGTTCACACTGAAAAGTTAATGATTAGGCTCTCTAACGCTGATATAAGGTAGCACCAGCATACTCCTAGCAGGCAACACTTAAAACGGATATCTTCAAGCAGAGTCTGGATGAGCTAATCATCCAGGGTATAGGATAGGCTCAATATCCAGAGAGGTCCTTCCCAACTCTCAGATTCTGCTGTAATCTAGCTTCCCAAACATTGCATGGATACCTATGCAGCATGTAGGCTGCCCATTGTTAGTTACCCCTCACTTCTGGCTCATGACTAGCCTTCTTCCATCTATGCTCATACCTATCTCCAATGTCATCCTTAACAATGTTCATGTAATGTAATTCTTTTTCTCATTATATTACATCCTATTCACCTATACCCTAAACTTCTCAATTTTCCTTTGTATCTATTTGTAACTTTAACTCTTTGAAGACTGTGGCTTTCCATGATTCACATATACCACCAAATGTTAATATCATGTCGTTAAACCTTCATGTCTAGGAGAAGTTAAGGGTCATTAAAAGAATGGGGGCAGCTGGGTGTTGCAGCGAATACAGCACTGGCCCTGGACTCAGGAGGACCTGAATTCAAATCTGATTTCAGACACTTAACATTTACTAGCTGTGTGACCTTGGGCAAGTCACTTAACTCCAATTGCCCTGCCTTCACCCCTCCAAAAAGGCAAAAAAAAAAAAAAGAATGATGATATTTGCCAAATGAAATCTGGTCTACTACTTTCTTCCTCTTATTCAAATCTCAGGTCAATTCATTGCCCAGACTCAGCATCTGCCCAAGATGTATATGTGAAAAGTACATAACATGCATGCACACATTCCCATAGAAGTATACATATATGTGCATATACATATATATAAGCCTATGCATATAAAATCTCTACATATAATTAAATATACATATATTCACATACATGTATATAAATTCTACATAAATACACATATAAACATTTATATATGTACTACATATCAACTACATATATGTACAAACATACATGTTGTATATTTGTGTGTATATATGTATATGTATGTGCACATATGTGTGTGTTCTGATGGACTTGCTCTATTGGCCATTCATGTAACTAACACATTTTATAGTCTGTACAACAGATTTTCTTCCATTCTTCATTGCTTGTTTTTTTTTTTTCCTGAACAGCTAGCTAGGTCTCTTTGATTTTAGACATTGAAACAGTTCTTTAATATTCCAAGGCTTGGTATTGTCAGCAAAATGTGCTTTCCAAGAAAAAGCATCTGGTTGATGTCACCATCCATATAGCACCCATCTTCTGACATCCACCATGACTACAGAAAGTACCTTTGGCCAGGATGGTCATTGATCAAAGGTATATTAGTCATGACATCATTCCAGAAATTTGGAGTGATTACAGAAATTTTGTGGAAGATATATGTTAGAAGGAAATTCATGTGTATATATACACATATAAACATGCATATACCTGTATATATACACATGTACATACATATATATATACATACATATATAGATCTACCAAATGAAGTGCTTTTTTATAGTTAACAAACAATAAGACTAATGCAATTGTTTTATAAAAAATATGGTCTAGTGTAAAATAGAGTTTGCAAAATCCTGACTATTCCCTTCTTCTACTTCATCAATAATGATATCAATACATATATAAGATATATTCTCACAAAGATTTTATAAACATAGGAGAGTAGGCATACGGGTCCAGGGCAGCTATGTCCGGTATAGTGGGTAAGAGCTAACCATGGGAGACCTAGTTCAAGTCCCACCTCAGTCACTTTCTCATTGTGTAACCCTGGGCAATTCATTTAACTTTTCTTGGTTTCAATTGCTCCAATGTGAGAACTGAGTAAGTGAACCACACCAGTTCCCTTTCTATTCAATCATGGGTCTCATCCAATTTCTATCTTCTGAGAAAACTTTACTCGATTATGGGAATTGTGAGAAAACTTTATTGCATTGTTTGAAACTAGCCCTGCATGACTGGGAAGCTGGACCACCTCTACCTACTGCTTAGAGGCCCTTAACTAAGGACCTACGTAATGCTGACCAGAAACCCAATCAGATCCAAAGACTGATGTAAGGAGTTTCCTCACAATTATACATTGCAAGCAACCCTTATGTCTTATCTGAAAACTGGCTCAATTCTGGTCAGTTATTGTTTTCATGTTCCTTTGAATACAGACACTTTGAAGAGTGGAATACCTCTTTTTCTAATTTCAGGGAACTGTACCTATTTTCTCTCACCCTCTAAAGTTGGCAAGTTCCTAATGTTTCCTCCAATTAGAAATCAGATTGCCTAATTTTGTATCCTAGTTAATTGTTTTTGTTTAATTAATTGGTCTCATTGATTAATTTTTTAATACAGTCTTTGGACTGACTGGGGAATTTATTGATCCATTTATTTATTATTTTTGCTTTGCTAATTCATCCTAATCAATATCTTGCCACTGGACCCAGATGGCTCCAGAGGAGTGAGGCTAATAACTTTTGTGCAGGCCAGCCTCACTTAAATCCAATTCATTTGCAAGTCATAACATTACCTTCCCAAGGTCATGGTCTTCTTCACGAAGGAAGGACAAAGAACAATCAACAATCTGTGAGTAGTAAGAAGTAGCTGTCCCACTGGAGACCCAACTGGCCAGCTCCAGGTGGGCAACGTAGCTTTTCCTTCCTTCCTTCCTTCCTTCCTTCCTTCCTTCCTTCCTTCCTTCCTTCCTTCCTTCCTTCCTTCCTTCTTTCCTTCCTCCCTCCCTCCCTTCCTTCCTCCCTTCCCTCCCTTCCCTCCCTCCCTTCCTTCCTTCCTTCCTCCCTTCCTTCTTTCCTTCCTTCCTTCCTTCCTTCCTTCCTTCCTTCCTTCCTTCCTTCCTCCCTCCCTTCCCTCCCTTCCCTCCCTTCCTCCCTTCTTCCATCCTTCCCTCTTTCTCTCCCTCCATCCTCTTCCCCAGTCCACATAGGGAATCATACCCTTGCCTGTTAGTGCTCTGCCCAAAGAAATATAATTTTTGATCCCTGAAATCTTACAAGATGTCTTGGGGTTCCCAAATCGTTCTGGCTCTCACTGATTGTCCATCAGAAGGTCCCAGCCCAAGCCACATTTGGTCATTGTTTGGGTTCTGATGGCTCAAAGTGAGTGTAAGTAGCAATTATTTCTGTTTTAGTCTTCCCCTCCCACATTGCTTTTCTTTCTTCCTTCCTTCCTTCCTTCCTTTCTTTCTTTCTTTCTTTCTTTCTTTCTTTCTTTCTTTCTTTCTTTCTTTCTTTCTTTCTTTCTTTCTTTCTTTCTTTTTCTTCCTTCCTTCTTTCCTTCCTTCCTTCCTTTCTTCCTTTCTTCCTTCCCTTCCTTCCTTCCTTCCTATGAAGCAGAAGAGGCCATTTTTTGTCTCATTTCTTACCGAGCCTTAATCATCGAATGGCATTGCCTCAGACAAACTGAGACATGAGAAAGACCTTATTTTAAAAAGACCAAGGTCTCCCACTACATCTGGGGGGAGACTATCTCCACTCATGCTCATCTATATCTTACCATTGAACCCAGATAGCTCTGGAGGACAGAGTGAGGCTGGTGATTTTGCACAGCCCTGCCTCATTTAAATTCAATTCACTTGTAAGTCACGACATCATCTTCTTGATGTTGAGAACAAGGGACAAACAACAACAACAACAATTTGCTAATAAATCATAAAACTTCAATTGTTTCCTCAGTTATTCATCACATCATCTGAAAAATAGAGACAATAATAGCCCCTACCTCATCAAATTATTATGAAGATCAAATGAGATAACGGGCAACACATTGCAAACCTTAAGGCAACAACACAAATGTGTTAATAGTTGTTAATATCCTCTCAATCATCATTTTGGGGATAATGATAAGGTCCGTTATTCTTTCCGAGTTTTATATTATCTCCTCTTTAAAATATCTTGAGAATCAACCCTGCCAAGGTATCAAAACTCTTATTATTCTCATAAACAGCATTCTATCACCTGTGACAGCACCTTTGAGATCATCCCTCATATCTAGAGTGCACTCTGTGCCCCTCTTTGAATACCTCCCTTCCTTCCAAACCTTTCTCAAATCCTACCTCTTATGTGAGAATTTTTCTAATCCCTCCATCTTTCTCCTCTGTATTTGCTCTATATAATTTGAGATTTTAACTTATTTATACCTATGTTATTTTCTCCAATAGAATGTAAACTCTTTGAAGGCCTGCTCTATTTTATTTCTGTCTTCATATTCCCAGCACTTAGAACAGTGCTTAGCACATAACAGGTAGATAATAAGTACTTATTGATGGATAGACTGATTAAATGTCTCTAGATAAGACATCTCTTTGTATACATCACCTAGTATAGCTGCTCTTCCTTCTTAGTTTTTTCTCTTTTTTTCACTGCTGGTAATTCTTCATGAAGTATATCCCATACTGTCATGACAGAATCTAGTGGGGCAGTTCCACTGTCATTGATGGAGACAATAATTTATTATAGAAATCTTGAGTGATCCCTGCAAGATGAAAGAGTGAGATATTGCCCAATCCCTTTCATAACTTCAAAATAGTCAGAAATTCACATACACACACAACTTTTAAAATGTTAGCAAAAAGACTAGGAAAAGAAATCTTCAGATGTAAATAAGCAAAGAAAGGAAATTGATAATGCAATGAAGAAATATAATGGGGTGACAATATGCCAAGAGAAATAATCCAATGAAGAGTACAATTCTTCCACAACTATAGCTGTTGCAGGGAAAACAGGACATAAGGGCCACAAAAACCTTGGAAGTGTTTGCATGATTTAATGAAAAGATTCCAAAGCAAAACTAAAAAAAAAAAAAAAACACTTTCAATGGGAAGCTAAAAAGGAGAGTGGAGAGATAGAAACTGTTGATTTAGAAATGGTTACTACACTAGCAACCAGTCACTTTATATCTTTTAGAATATGATCAACTCTGTTTTTCATGCTAGTATTCTATTTTCCATGTCTGAAGTCTCGTGGCCTTCTTGTTAAAGGAAGTATTCATGATATAGAGAAATGAAGATGCTGCAAAATGTATAAGCCTTTGACATTTATTAAATCACAATTTTCCAACATATTTTTCACCATCCTCCGCCATGTCCATATTTACTATTAAAGTATATATTTACTTAATTTGGAGGATTATGTTAAGTTCTTTGTAGAATTTCCCTACTTCCTCATCCTTCACAACATATACATATATATATGTATATATATATATATATATATATACATATATATATGTATGTATGTATTACAATTATATCCAGGATGCAAATGCTCATTCAGAGCATTGCAATACAAGATGACCAAACAGCCCATTGAATAATGCTTCTTGTTGACCTCTTAGATACACAATAAAGCCAACCACATCAATTCCTTTATTTTCCTAAGGAGAACCTGTGTGTTATTCTTCTAAATAGCTGAAGATTTTTTTGTCTTCTCTTTTTAATTATAATGAGAATGTCAGGATTAACATGATTCAGTCCCTATAACAAGTTTTTAACCTGGGGTCCATGAACTTAATTTTTAGATAGATAGAGGGATGGACGAATGGATGGATATAGATATGGACGACAGGTAGATAATGTGTGTATGTATAAAACAGATAGATAGATAGATAGATAGATAGATAGATAGATAGATAGATAGATAACAATAGTCATTCTTCTGAACTGTAGTCCATGGGCTTCACCAAACCACCAAAAAAGTCCATGATACAAAAAAAAAAGAAAAAGAAATTGCCCTGGCATAGTTAAGTTTGCTCATTGTCCATTAGATAAATACTTTCATATTTATATTGTCAAAGGCTATTAATGTTTGAATATAGCCTAAAATCACATGTAGGTTTTCCATGGTTAAGAATGAGAAGGTTTAAAATGGCAGTCAATGAAAGGACAAAGAATCCTACCATGCGCTGTGCTAGTTAATCATTACAGTGATAAACCATTGCGGTTAAAACTATTATTCAGCTAAGTGAAATGAGACTAAGGGAGATGGTTTATGGGTCTGAGAAAGGGTCAAGATACTCAAGATGACATGAAGAAAAAAGAAAAAGTTTAGTATTGATCACAGAGTAGGATTTTAGATTTTAAAATTGTTAGAGAAAAGAGCAGGAAAGAGGTTTTGCCATTGTATAGATCCATCATCAGTCATGATGTTGTAAGAACCTAAGAATCTTTGTCTTCTTTTCATACAAAGTAAATTAGTTCAAATGGGTAAGGGAATTTTATCTCAGGAGTAGTTTAACAACTTTTCTAACAGATGTTTATGTGTATGTATAAAATATGTATGTATATATGTATGTGTATGTATATGTGTGTGCATAAGTATATACCTATACATACATATGTGTATATATGTACACATGCATATATGTATGTGTGTGTGTCCCAAATTAAAAAAAGAAGTTGGGAGGTTAAGCCTAGAGATCAAAGGACTCAGGGGGAACATAACTGCTTTCACATTTTGAAAGGGAATTTTATTTATTTTGGGCAAATCCAGGAGGAATAACCAGATGATGCAAAGAGAAAATTTTAGGTTTGTTGTAAAAAAAAAACAAAAACAAAAACCCTTTCTATCAATAATAGTTCTCAAAAAGAGGAATAGGTACCCTGGGAATTGGTGTATTTCCCTTCATTGGAAGTCCTCAGAGACTGAATGACTGATCATTGGTCTAGTAGATTATGGTATGGATTCCTTTAGATGTATAGTTGGACCTGGATGGCCACTGTGGTCTCTTCCAACTCTAGCATCCAGTGATTTCATCAACAATATCCTGTTCTAGCACAGGCATGGAAATGTACAATAAATCAGGGCAAGTGAATTTGTTCTATGTTTAGGGTTTATTAAATATAGTCAATGACTTGTCAAGCATTGTCTGTTCCCAGAAAATATGAAATACATTTTCCTGATGTTTTTCCCCTTTCATCTTTCCCATCCATGTGGTATTTAAGGAAAGTGTAAACCATTTAACGTAACTCATTAAAATTGCTCCTTATTAGGTGCTGTCTATGTTAAATGTCTTAGTGTGTTTTTAATAAATCATTACGAGCTTTTGTCCTCCCAAAGAGGAAATGGCATTTTGCCGCAAATAAACAAATCAACCTCAGGAGATTAGAGGTCAGCTAAAAAAAAAATCAGAAAATTAGAACGCTTAGGGCTTCATTGAGGTCCAAGTTATGGAGAAAACGTTTTGTGAATCTTATATAATATACAGCATGAGTGAATAATAAGATATTTTAAAGACAAGAAAATGAAGCCACAACTAAGATGACAAACATACTTTGTTTTTAATGTAAGTTTGTAAAAAAAGAAATCTCTATCGAACATTGGGCTCAAATTCTGCTGTAGAAGAAAGTTTATTTTCAAAGCATGCTTTTGAGTTAGGACAGAAGTCTTAAATTTAAAGTCCATCATATCATGGTATAAAAAGAGAGCCCTTTTGAAATCTAATCTTCTGTACAAGCTGCATCATACTTTTGTTACCAAATAGCTTTGCTGCTGAGTAGTTGTGGGTTTTCCTGGAAGCACTGTTCAACTTTCCTCTTTAAATTTCAAATCAATGCAGATGTTGTTATGCACAGTGAACTTGGCAAAGGCTTCACCTCCTCCTGTGGGGATTATAGGAAGATGCCTAGGTGGTGTTTTTTTTTTCCTTCTTCCCTCCCAAAACAATGTCAACATGATTATAACAGAGCAGCAACGTGGATGACTGGGCACTCACTAAGTCTCATTATACAGCTCTGTGTAACTGAAAAGAAACTCTAGGTTACTAGAGTCATACAGATAAATAAATAAATAAATATAAATAAATGTATATACATATATATTACGCACACAAAAATATGTGTGTATGTATACATATACATATATAACACAGCAGGTGGTAAAGATATGTTAGGAATATTTTATGAGATATATTGATTTTTCCTTTCTTTAACCACATAATTATAATCATAAGCAATAAGTATAAATTAAATTGAAGAATCCTTTTTATTAAAGCAGGGAACCCACTGCCACATTGTTAAAGTGTGTATTATTTAAACTAAAGATCAGTAATAATAAGCAGGACTTAATGTTGTTTTCCTGCAGAATTCAGAATATAGTTCTGCATTAATTGTTGAGGGTATGAATACTGAAATGGTATGAAAATACTGAAAATATGAAAGTACTGAAAAAAAATACTGCCAGATAAGAAGCAGCTGAGTTACAAACCACTTTTTGCCAAATTAAAAAAAAAAACAACAACAAACAACTAATTTACTTTTTCAAGATTTTCTACTTTCTTTTTACTTTTGAATATGTACTTTTAAAGTGGGCCCCTGACTAAAACCTATTTCATTTTCCATTTGTGGTCTGTATAAATAAGAAACAGATAGCTTATATAGAACTTCTCAGCACCCAGAATCCCAGAGATCAGGACCTGTGCCAGAATAGATCAAATACTACTAGATTGTGCACTAAGGGTCCAACTGAATGGATTAACATTCTTGTAGGAAGTAACTTGTGTTCATTTTAAGTTTTTTTAAAAAAGATTTTCTTCCCCTTTTGCCTCATTTGAGTGACTTATAATATAAAGGAGCCCATCACTGATAATGAAAAAATGTCTGTTTGCATTGTTCTCTGGTCAATGGTAAAGAAGGGGGGAAGGAGGGGGAAAATGAAGAAGAAAAAAAGGAAAATAAAATTAGTAATCTAGGGGGAGCAGAAATTATCTTAAATGTGGTAGTCTCATATGGTGAAAGTAAAAGGAATGATGGACTAGAAGTCAGGGGACCTGAGTTCTAATTCTGGTTCTACTGCTAAAGCTATGACCTTGGGGAAGTCATTTCACTTCTTAGGGCCTTGATTTCCTATCTTAAAAAAATGAGGGAGTGAGACTAGATATGAGATCTCCCCAATTCTGACATTATAAGTTCTAAAAGTATAGGATATATTTCTGAGATGTTCCCTTGCATTATAAACTCACCTAGAATAGTTACTGTATACATTATATCCTGTCCTCATTTCCTTAATACAATGATTTGTATATATGAATTAATTGACTATTCCAAATTTATATGTAAAGTCAGTTTGAAATAGAAGATCATAGCAAGAAACTTTGAGACAGCAATGGAACTTCTGGTGGGGGGAGTGGGACTGTCAAAGAAAAGATAGTACTATTTTACTCAATCTTTAGACACAAGTCTACCAGAAACTATTTTTAAATTAATTTATTATTATTCTAAATTCAAATACTATTCTGCTTCAGAAAGACATGTCCAAACTGACAAAATTTAGACTCACAGCCTTGGTTATATCTCTCTGTCTCTGTATCACTGAGGTCCATCCTTCATTTTCAAAGAGGAACAATGATATCACAAGGTGATGACTTGACTTGCTTCTGAACTGGATTTAAGTGAGACAGAGCTGTGCAAAGTAATCAGCCTTACTCTCTTTTCCTGAGTCATCAAAATCCAGTGACAAGAAAAAAGTCAGAATGACTGGTGATGACCTAGGATGCAGTGTATGACCTTGGTATCTTCAATGTCTGACCCAGGTCAAAGTGGTCCAAAGAGTCTGCTTCAGCTGCCTTCATGGCTGTTGGAACAAATTTTTCTCATTCACTCATTTTTCCATGGAAAGTATTCACATTCTTGGGGTTAATATCCTCCAAATTCATCTATGGCTTTGAGATATGTTGGCTACCCTCGACCTGATTCAGCCCATCTGCTGAGATGGTTCTACCAATGGTGTGGCTGCTCCACATCCTACAGATTCTTGGCGCCATAGGTGAGAGTTGAGTGGCAGGTGGATACCAAAGTTAGATGAGCAGCCCTGAGAAGGGCTCAGCAAACCCTCACAGAGGTGCCAGTCCTCTCTGCACACTTCATACATCCCACCATTGAAGTAACATTTATAGGATTCTTGAACAAAAGAAAATTTCACAATGTGATAAAAACATAGTGACAGCCCAGGTTTGATATTTTACTTCATCAAATAAAATAATAGTTATTTACTTCTTCTGGCACACTTCTGGAGAATCATTTCCTACACCACTGAATCCCTCTATAACCACGTTACTCAAGTTTCTTTCACTAGGTGACCTGAAATAATCCAAGGGATGACCTCTCTTTTATCGGTACAAGAAAATAGGGAAAGAAGGTACTACTCTTAGGTGGGTCATTACACTAATCCTTTCAAGGCATGGAAAAGGGATTAATACTCAGGCAGAACAATCACTGTCCTAATTTTACTAAGGGAGAGAGTAGAGAAAGGCACTATATCAGAACTGATAGAGAAAGAATGAGAAGAGTTTATCTTTCAGATTAGTCCAAAGGCTTAACTAGCACAATTTTTAATGCTTTCTCAATATTTCTCTAAGAGGGAAGCAGGGGGTGCTATGTCTACTTCCATGGGATAAATACCTGTCTCTTAGATACTATTTTCCTAAACTGGAATTAGTGTTAAGAGCAGTTAGTGGAACAAGTAGGAGATCCTGGATTCAAGTCTTTAGATGTGGAAGGTATTATCTGTGTTACCACAGATAAGCCACTTCTCCCATCTTTAGTTTTTTTCTCTATAAAAGGAATCATTAGAACTACCAACTTCCCAGAGTTGTAAGGAAAGAGTTTTTTGAAACTAAAGCATAGTCACATTGCTATGTGGTCTAATATATCAAACTTCAGTGAATATAATTGTGTTTTCTAGGCATAATTTGACTCATAATATACCCAAACCCATGTAATAAGCCCCACTATCAAGGTTTTACTGCATTGTTAAGAACACTTAACATTTTTTGTTAAATCTTAGAATCTGAAACAAGACTGACCCATCTTGGACACCATCCAAAGGGACTTAACTAGTAAGGTGGCAAACGGACCTTATTATAAACCATGGCCTAAGGGCATGAATGCTAAGGGAATCTTACTGTGACATTATTGAACCTATACAAGCTGTCTCCACATTGACATACCAACACCTATTATTTTTTATGCCCAAATTCCTCGAAACCAGTGAAAGTTGATAATTAATAAAATGAAAAATGCATCACACATGTAGATATAGATATGTTGTTTATGTTTTTTCTAAATTCATAATCTCTTGAATTTTGACAAAAATGCATTGGATACTATGGATAGAGTAATAAATTTTAAAATATGACCTTTTGTTATCTCAATAACATGCTTTTTCCCATGTTCCCCCCATCTTGATCAGCTATCAGAAAAGAAGGAAGGAAAGAAAGAAAAAAGGAAGGAAGGAAGGAAGGAAGGAAGGAAGGAAGGAAGGAAGGAAAGAAGGAAAGAAGGAAGGAAGAATGTTGGAGCTGAAAAGGAATCTTTGAGTTCATCTCATCCAACACTCTAATCTTATATATGGTGAAAGCAAGGCCCAGAAAAGGAAAGTGACTGGACCTCAATAATGCTCATCTTTAGGGAGCCTGCAGCTGAATGAATATGTATCCCTCATTGATACATGTGAAAATTCTTGGTATTTTCAAGAGAAAGGACTCCTTTCCCACCCCTTACTTACAGTCCATCTCTGTATGGCCTATGATTCCAATTGGTCTCTCTGTTTTTCCACACAAACTATAGGTCTTCTATAAAGTTCTCTAGTTTAGAGAATTACCTTCTTTCTAATGGAATCTTCATTTGCCTAGGGCAGTTGACTCAGCTAAATATTGTGTTAATGTTAAAGTTAAATAGCTAAGTGTTAAAAAGAAATCTGATTTAATTAATTCACTTTCTGGACTGAATTCTAGTCCCTATACTTAATAAAGATGTTTGCAATTTTAAAAGGACATACAGTGCTAGTACTCCTTGAATACCCCATATACCCCAAAGGAGGATGTCTACCCCAAGCATGTGAAGACTTGCCCCAGTGAATTGGAAGATGAAAACAGCTTGTTCCAATGGCCATGAAGGCAGCCAGAGCAAGGGCTGTGGAGGTTGTTCAAACATCAAAAATGCCAGGGTCATCCACCATATCCTAGACCATCATCATCTTGACTTTTGTCTTACCACTGGACTTTGATGAGTGAGTGAGGTTGATGTTGTTTTGGAGCTCCACAAACCAAGCCCACACAAAATATTGAACTTAATTGGTTGTTGTGTGTGTTCTGACTGCTTCACTGATAAGTCATTCCCCTCTCTCTCTTACTCCCTTTCCCTGAAATACAACTATTGAAAAATACAACATAACTTTAGTTAATAAACTAGCAGTAGGATTTGAGAGGATCAGTTCCAATTTTGAAAGATGTTCTATTGTGGGCAAAATGCTATCAAACAACATCTCATGCTAGAGAGATCTTTTGTAGAAGGAAGAGTTAATTATGTAGCAAACTTTAGGAAATTGCCACAGCTACTCCAGCCTTCAGGAACCATCACCCTTATCAGTCAACAGCCCCATCAACACTGAGGCAAGACCCTCCACCAGCAAAAAGATTACAACTTGATAAAGGCTCAGATGATAACTAGCATTTTTCAGCTAATTTTTTCAACAAGGTATACACATTTTTAGATATAATACTATTGCACACTTACTAGACTACAGTATAGTGTAAAGATAACTTTTATGTTCACTGAGATGGCAGATAATTCATATGGCTTCCTTTATTGTGATATTCACTTTATTATAGTGGTCTGGAAGAAAACCTAAAATAGCTCTGAGGTATGGCTGTGCTTATTAGCTCTCCAATTGGTGGAATTTATTTGAAGGAAGCAAAATGGAAAAAAAAATAGACAACGGGTGGGAGAGATACTTGAAGGTCAGTTTACTATCACAAAAGTAGGCAGACAACATAGCTCTGTAGTCTGTTTCCAGGGCTAGCTCTTCAAAGCTGTACGTGCTATTGTACCTTTCTTTCTTAAATATGGGTGTTTTATTGTTTGTTCTTAAGTGGAGTTGGTGGACCAGAGGCATTTGTATGTTAGCTTGCTTGTAATTTGTGGACTGCTTACGTTTATTCTAAAAACTGATGTGTTACAAAATGGTTGTAAATAACAGGAATATGGCTATTGCATAAAATCAGGTATACTCAAGAGTGGCAAAAGCAAGAATTAGAAGCCGTGGAATGTAATGGAAGGGATCTTGCTCCTGGGAACTACGAGATTCCAATTCCGAGACTAATTGGTTATGCCCCTAAGGACAAATCACAGTCCTTCTGTATCTCAACTGCTTTATCTATAAAGCGAATGAGTTATGCTGAGTGATCTTTAAATTTTCTACAAACTGTAAAATTCCAGTAATCTTTCCCCCCACTCATTTATAAATCTTTTTTGGCTTACTTTTTTTTTAATGTAAAGTTGAATAACCATGATTTCCTTTATTCCACTCTTATTTGTGATGGACCAATCATAGATGGTATGAAAGGACATACAATCTAGCACAAAGAACACTGTTTTGGGTTTGGAGGTTCAAGTATTAGACCACAAGCAGCCACTAGCTAGTTATGTAGCCTTGAGCAAACATTTGAGTTCTCTGAGTCTATTTCTTCACCTTTAAAAACATTATTTCCAAGGTCTTTCCAATTCTAAAATTATCTGATTTTTAAAATAGATAATGGGAATGAATACATTTGTGATTTTGGCTGTGATAGCCTATAGCATTTAATTAAATTATTAGAAGCCTGAATGATGGCAGGTATTAGATATCCACTTGAAGGCTTCATTCTTCAAGGGTTTAATCTAGCTTACTGGGCTTCAATTAAATGCCCAACATGAGGTTTTATATGGTGAAGTAGGAGGGCCATTAAAGTCTTTTCAAGAGATATCTAGGCCTTCCCCATTGACCTGCTATCACAGTAACTTCCCAGTCAGATGAGTGGAGTTGTTCCAGGGTCAGGAATCTAACGGGCTGACTTTGGTAAGGAACTAACCCAAGTTCCTTGCTTCTCTACCCACAATAACAGAGTAAAAGTTCCTTTAGAACCCATCCTCCTTGACCTTACACAATTTTGTTTCTTTCTATCTGGAGGGTCATAAAGAGCCATGAATACAAAATGTCTTCTGAATGTCATTAAAAAAAAAAAAAGCCTAGATTCAGCTATTTTTTTCAGGTTAGCCCAGGAAGGGGTAGTCTGTATGCACCAATAAACAGAAGCTCAGTAGCACTGGGGTTCTGAAAAGTCAGCAATGTGGTATCTGGAACTAAGATGCTGCCAAGAGCTAAAAAGTAATACTATACCCATGAGTTTCTGGGAATAATGCTGAATGCTTCTGAGCAGCAATCTGGAGCAACCAATTTAAGCTTAATGCCCTGATAATTTCAGAGAGAATGGAGAGCAAGCTCAAAAAAATGCAACAGAGAGAATTAAACCATGGGTAAGTCACATACTTTGTGCATACCTATTTCCACACGGGATATTTTTTTCCTGGATAGAATAAAGGTAACACTTTGACCCTGAGGATCCCAACCTGGGTTTCTGTTACTATCTGTAAAATGAGCAATTTGGATTAGATGACCTCTTTTGTTATTGTTGTTGTTCAGTCATTTTTAGTCATGTCTGACTCTTTGTGACAGTATTTGGGGTTTTCTTGGCAAAGATACTGGAATGGTTTTCCATTTCCTTCTCCATGTCATTTTACATATGAAGAAACTGAGGGTTAAGTAATGTGCCTAGACCTCTAAGATCATCCAAATGCTATGATTCCATATTATTATTGCCAGGACAAAAAAAATGATATGCAAAGAATTAAACCAGGCAAAAGCATTAAATAACATAATATAAATATAAGTTCATGCAAATGATTCAACAAAAAATTACTGCAATGTTTAAAACAAAATAAGTATAACTAATAATTTTTTTTGTATTTTTAAGCCCAAGGAAAGATATTCTTTTATTGGTTTCTTTTTCTCATATAGGTTCAGATTCAACTTTCAACAATAAAATTCAATAAATTTTATTCCTTAATCATAAACACTTGCTTTACACATTATTTACATGTTTAAGAATAAAATTTATGAAAAATCCTTAGACTTGCCAAGTTTTTCTGAAACACAACCAGTAGGTGATCCAGTCAGTCACAGGCTTAAAAAGCTTGAAGGTCAAGCTGTATCTTCATGTTCCTCAGTGATTTCAGGATTTAGCCCCCAATCCAGTTTATACACAAGCCACAAGATTCTGCCACATTATTCCCCAGGATTTAGATCTACAGCAAGAAAAAAAGGCCACAGAAGTACTTGGGAAGCAGAGCACCTTGGATTGTGGGAAAAAACAAGTATTAGAACAATCTATAACATCTTTTGGGGACCTTCCCAAACTCAGAATTAGAAGTGCAACCAACTCTGGGGTTGGGACTATGCAAAGAAAAGGAGTCAGAGAAGGTGTCAAGTCCAACACTGATGTTAAAACTAGGAGACCAATATCAAACCTGGGAATTCCTCCAGAAGGAAGGGGCTATTCTTAGCCACCACATCCAAGACCAAGCAAGTGGGCCCAGTCCATTCAAGTATATGGAACATAGTAGATTTTGACCCAGGAACAAAGTACCAACCCAGAAACTCAGCAATTATAAGTAAAGACAATGAAAACATACTATTGGCTGAGAAAAATCCAAGAAGCAAATAATTAAAGTACTAGCAATGAAGAAGAAGGAGGAGGCAGAGGAAGAGGAGGAGAAACATTTATATAATATTTTAAGGTTAGCAAAGTTCTTTACATACGCTTTTATTTGATTCTTACAGCAATCCTCAAAACTCCATGGGAGCAGGTACTTTTTTTGTCTTTCTTTGTATCCCTACAGCTAGTACAATGCCTAGCACAGAGTAAGCACTCAATAAATGCTTGCTAAATTGATTTGACTTGACTTGACCCACATTTTCACATCCATCAATATAAAGGAGTAGAAATCTTAAATACGAAATTCCAAAAAGCAAGAATATTTATGTGAAAAATAAATTTCAATGTCAGACAATAGATCATAAAGGGAGTATAAAAGCTGTGATTGGAGATAGGGCAAGCTAAAGAGAAAGGGACACCAGAATGGAAATATTTCAATTATATATGAGTAGTATTAAGCAAACTGCTCTTTCACAGCTTAAAAAAAAACAAAGGGTAGAGGAAAAGGTAGGAAAAATCACAATAGTATTAGAAAAAGTGGAAAAGTACAATTAAAAATCATAACCATGTATATTAATTGAATATATTCACCCATAAAACAAAAACAAACAAACAAAGGATAGAAGAATGTGTTAGGAGATCAATCAATATGTTGTTTACAAGAAACTGGAAACAAGAAACATAGTGATTCACACAAAGTTAAAATAAGGGTCCAGATCAAAATTAATTATACTTCAAGTGGACTCATAGAAGAAGAGGTGGCAGCCATGATTTCAGATGGGCAAAATAAAAATAGGCATATTGAAAAAGAAATAAGCAAATTATGTTATGCTGAAAAGTAGAACAGATAGTGACTCAATATCGGTGTTGTTCAGTCATTTTTTCAGTGACCCCATGTGGAGTTTTCTTGGCAAAGATCCTGGAATAGCTTCCCATTTCCTTCTTCAGCCCATTTTATAGATGAGGAAACTAAGACAGGTAACACAGAAGTGTCCCTTAATATGAATGCACCAAATGACATAAAATCTAAATTTTATAGAAATGGACAATAAAAATAAAATACTGAGAAATATCAATGTATCCCCTTTCAGATATAGACAAATCGAAACTAAATGTTACTTGAGAAAAGTTAGATTTGATAGATTTCTGGTGATTGCTGATTAGGAATAGAAAAGAGAAAAAAATTATTTTTTAAAAAATCCCTAAATACCAAATATAACTTTTGAAAATAAAAAATTAACAAAATTTAAAACAACAAAGCCAATGGTTAATAAAGAAAAATAAGAAGTTTTATTTGTAAATGAATGAAATAGATAATAATTTGATTTTTAAAAGAAAGGATTACCAAATTATATTTATATAAAAAAAGAATTCTCAATTGAAGATGAAATTATAGAAAATTATCAGAAATTATTTTGCCCAATTATGTCACCAAAATTGATAACTTAGATGAAATGAGTGGATATTGATAATAATATAAACTGCAAATTAACAGAACAAAAAATATTTAAATAACTCAATATCATAGGAAGAAATTGAATGAGCCATAAATGAAATCCCAAAGAAAAATTTCTCAGATTTACAAGTGAATGTTGCCAAAATTCAAATAACAACTCATTATAATATTACATAAATTATTATTGTTACAAAAATAATGAGAGATCCTTCTGATGTTCTAACAATTTCTATAATCAAATTTGTATGGATATTTAAAACAGAAGAGATAAGGCAAAGAAAGAAAATAATAGACCAATATTCTTAATGAATAATCAAACAGTAATATTAAGTAAAATATTAGCAAAGAGGCTACAGAAATATATTTAAAATATTGTACACTATGACCAAGTTGAATTCATACCAGGAGTGTAGGATTGGTTTAATATAAGGAAAATTTTAAATATATATATATATATATTAGATCATATTAATAATAATATAAAATATTTGTATAGTATTTTAAATTTTGCAAAGAACTAGATAAAATTTCTCTCATTTGAACTTCACAAGAACTCTTTTAGATAGTGCTATTATTATCTCATTTTATTGGTACAAGTAGGACTTAAACTCAGTTCTTCCTGACTTCAAGTCCAACATTCCATCCATTGGGACCATTTACCTGCCAGGAACAATAACAGCAACAACAAAAACCATATAGTTATATCAATAAATGCAGAAAAAATCTGAGAAATATATAGTATTAATTTCTGCTAAAAATAGAATAAATGGACACAAATTTCAAACAATGTGAAAGGGAGCTCCTAACAACTTCTGGAGCCACAGGACCCACAGAATGGCAAAGAGAAGCTAACCTCCTGCTGAGGACAGCCCAGCAGCCCTGCAGGGAGCAGCCAGTGCAGCGCTCTGAGAGCAGGCAGCCCAGCGTGCTGAGAACCAACAGCGAAGCCCGCAGAGCCTAGCCCAGGTCTGCGGTTTTAGCCCCAGGGCGGCCAGGCCTTCAGCCAGCTGGTGGAACCCCAGAATGCCAGCAATTGTGGCGATTCCAGAATTATCAGCACAGATATGCCTAGGACAAAGTGAGAGGTTAGTGCCCTATGGACTTTGGGACCAGTATTTGGGGAACACGTGGCTTCCTCCCCTGGGGGCAAAAAGCTGCTGAAGAAACTGCTGCACAGAAGCCATTTTGCAGCATCAGCAGTGGCTCTAGCTCCTGGTCTGCGAACTGTAGGAAGATCCAGCAATCCAGTCTGGGGGGTTAATCGCTTTTGCTTTAAACTGCCTGGATCTGGATTGTGGTCTGGGGGGGAAGTTTGGGGTGGGTATCCAACTTGCCAGAGTGGGTGGAGGCTTTACAGAGGCCACCCAACTGGTGGAAGTTGTGAAGACCCCCACGTTTGGGCGGAAGCTCCCCTGTCTGGTGGCAGAGTCCTACTGTGGCAACAAGCCCCAAAATCAAGTAATTAAGTGTCAATATGCCTAGGCAAATGAAACAAAATAAACAGAAAAGTTCAACATTGGACTCCTATTTTAGGAGCAAAGAGGCTCAAAGCATGGAGGAGGACTGTGAGGTCAGAACTCCTGCACCAAAAGCCCCAAATGAAAATACAAGCTGGCTACAGGCCATAGAGGACCTTAAGAAGCAGATAAGAGAAGTGGGGGAAATTTGGGAAGAGAAATGAAAAAGATGCAAGAAAAGTATGAAATGACAGTCAACAGCCTGACTGAGGAAAATAACATCTTAAAAAATAGACTAACTCAAATGGCAAAAGAGGCTCAGAAAGGTAATGAGGAGAAGAATGCCTTAAAAAGTCGAATTTGCCAGATGGAAAAAGAATCTCAAAAGCTCACTGAGAGATTCATTCCTTCAGAGTTAGACTGGAGCAAATGGAAGCTAGTGACTTTATGAGAAATAAAGATGCTGTTAAGCAGATCCAAACAAATGAAAGAATAGAAGGCAATGTGAAATATCTCATGGGAAAAACCACTGACCTGGAAAAATAGATCCAGGAGAGATAATTTAAAAATTATTGGACTACCTGAAAGCCATGATCAAAGAAAGAACCTAGAAACCACCCTTCAAGAAATTCTCAAGGAAAATTACCCTGATGTTTTAGACCCAGAGGGCAAAATAGAGGTTGAAAGAATCCACTGATCACCTCCTGAAAAAGATCCCAAAAAGAAAACTCTCAGGAATATTATAGCCAGGTTCAGAATCCCCAGATCAAGGAGAAAATACTACAAGCAGCCAGGAAGAAACAATTTCAATATTGTGGAAACACAATCAGAATAGCCCAGGACCTGGCAGCTTCTACATTGAGGGATAGAAGGGCATGGAATATGATATTTCAGAAGGCAAAAGAGCTGGGAATGAACCCAAGGGTCACCTACCCAGCAAAACTGAGTATCTTATTTCAGGGGAAAATATGGTCATTCAGTGGAATAGAGGACTTTCAAGCATTCTTGATGAAAAAACCAGAGTTGAATAGAAAATTTGACATTCAGACACAAGAAGCAAGAGATGCTTGAGAAGGTAATCAAGGAAAAGAAATCAAAAGGAACTTATCAAAGTTGGACTATTTACAGTCCTACATGGAAAAACAATAACTATGTTTGATGAAATCTTTCTCATTATGAAAATAATTGAAGAAGGGTACATGGCATATGTTCACAGGTATACATGGATAGAGGGCACAGGTTGAATTTGATGGGAAGGGATGATTATTATTATTTTTTTTTTGGAGGGCAATTGGGGTTGGGTGACTTGCCCAGGTTCACGTGGCTGGTTTTTTGTTTGTGTGTTGGGTGTCTGGGGCCGGATCTGAGCTCGGGTCCTTCTGGCTCCGGGGCTGGTGCTCTGCTCGCTGTGCCACCTAGCCACCCCAAGGAAGGGATGATTCTTAAGGGGTGAAGACAAGAGGTGAGAGAGGAAAATGGCAAGAGGAGATGGAGAGAGACAGGGTAGGGCAAACTATCTCATGTAGAAGAGGCAAGGGGAAGTAGTTGCAGGGGAGGGGAAGAACAGGAAGGCAAAAAGGCAAAAGCATATTCTCATTGAAGTTGGCTCAAGGAGAGAATCACATACATACTAAATGGAATATCTTACCCTCATTCACTCTCCTGAGTAGGGGAAAGGAGGATGAGAGGGGGGATGTTGGAGGGCAGGGCATTCTGGGGAGAGGGGAGGTTAGAAGTACCCACTATCAAAGAGGGACAGGATCTAAGTAGGGAATGGACCAGGTGGGAGGTGAGACAGGTGGGAGGGAAATATAAGCAGTCTTTTACAATATATCTACTATGGTAATGTTTTGCATAGCTATACATGTACAACACATACTGAATTGCTTATCTTCTCAGAGGGAGTTGGTGA